>JAOYRS010000095.1:0-600000 GCA_032432895.1 Dryadula phaetusa | reverse complement strand
ATACGTGTTGCACTCCGTGTGGCTTTAATTTCCGGCCTGTATAGACGTTGGATAAAGGAAGGCAAGTCATGGTTGAAGTAAGGATAGGCGTTTTGTAATAATATTATTATACAAATGACTTCCTTTATAATATAACTATGTATTATATTTTAGCAGGGTAGAAAGTACCTAGTGTCAAGACACTCCGTACTTCGCTTGCCGCTGAATTAGAAACATTGCGTGGAGAGTGGTGGAACTCAACGGCGAGCTTTGTCTTACCAGAGAGAGGTAGTGGAAGGAATTTAATTTATAATCACTCCCCAGAGTGAGAATAAAACCCACAACCGATTGCGTTTACAGTCAGACGCTGTCCCACAACACCGGCCTCCAATATATATATATATATATATAAATATAAAAAGATCAATATAATATAATAAAATAAGCCCGTGGTTCGTAACAAAAAACCTCAAAAAAATAATAAACAAGAGGATCGTTGATTTTGCCCATAGTCAGAAACTGCTTAGTGTCAAGACGGAGTGTCTTGACACTTCACTGTTTTCCGCCCGAAATCCAGAAATTAAGTAAATTAACTTTTTTTTAGCTTAATTCTTTTATCCCGCATAGCAGGGTAGACAGGGAGTACCTAGTGTCAAGCCATTCTAAAGTGGAGTACCACTTTCCACTGATTTCGAAATATTGCGTGTTAAGTGTTAAGTCTGTGGTTCGTAACAAAAACCCTCAAAAAAAACCCCAACTTAAGAGAGTAAAGGACGTGTCTCACCAGTCTCCGCTCCAGGGATGTTCACACAATTACCGTCAGCTCCAAACCTCCACTGGTGGAATGGACATTGTATGCAGTTACCGCAAACAGTGCCGCCAATAGCCAAGTTGGCGCCCAAATGTGGACAGTATGCGTCCACTATCCTCGCGACACCATCCTCTCCTCTGTACACGCAGAGATTCAAACCTAGGACAAGAGAGTCTTGATTGTTGCAACAAACAAACAAACTATGTCTTAACAAAGCGGAAACAATGAAAATAATTTTAAAAAAGTTATAAAAATTTGAACGCAGCGGAATTCGAACCCGCACGTCTTGTTCCCCATCAAAGCGATACACCATGCGTTCTACTACCAGCTGCGTCGAAATTCTTATACGCTTTGTTACAAATTATTTACGAATATTCTAATAATTTTTCTCTCGATACAGATGTTAACAACGTTTAGACCGGGAACCAGTGGCGCGGGTTTGAATCCCGTTACGTTCAAAATATTATACGTTTTCAAAAAATATTTTTTAATCCTAAATGTGGATAAACACTTCAGAAGCAGTAAAACATGAAATTAATTTAATTATAATTATTCCCCCGAGTAGGAATCGTATCCATGACCAATCGCTTAGTAGTGTCACGTGTCATCACTTTCGCAGTAGAGCCTTCTGTCAGTTGTCTGTCTGTCTGTCAGTGACTAAGGATGTGGCAGAACAGTTTTATATTGCTCGCCTTCTCAAAGAAATGTTACGAGGTAGAATTAACAGTAATAAATTTGTATAATATATAGTAATGAGGTGGACTAAGTCCAAATATGTACAAGAATTCAAATTTTTGGTTTATAAAAACTTACTTATTTTCTTCAATATAATAATAAAACACTGCGAGAGGATCGTTGATTTTGCCCATAGTCAGAGACTGCCTAGTGTCAAGACACTCCGTTCACTGTTTTCCGCCCGAAATACAGAAATAAAACAAGTTAAGTGTTTTTTAAGCTTAATTATTTTATTCCGCATGGCAGGGTTAGACAGGGAGTACGTAGTGTCAAAACACTATGTACTCCACTTTCCGCTGATTTCGAAACATTGCGTGTTAAGTGTTGAATCCCTGCACTAACAGTACTTGTCAGAGCGGAAAAAATAAAAATAATTACATTACTATTATTCCCTTAAGTGGAAATCGAACATAACAAAGGATAGAGTGCAGGTTCTAATCCCGTTTTGTACAATTTTCTTCGAATAGCTTACCTAAAGCATCAACAGCTTTAACAGATCCAATTTTCAACTCTCTGCTCTCCGCCAACGCGAACCAGCCGTTAGGGAATGGTGGCGGGAGCTTGCTCCCGAGCTTTCTTATCTTTTGCGCTTGAATAATACGTAGTGATCTATCTCTCCGTGGCAGGTGTTCGAAACCAACTTCTGATAATTCCTTGAAATATGAATTTATTTGTGATATTAATTAAGCGGATTTACGCTTCCGGCTTAACTGTATATTGAGTAGATATAACTTAGTGTCAAGACACTCCGTTAACTGTTTTCACACACACACACTCGCAGGCGCACACATAATCACACAATTATTTATGTGCTTACTAGTTTATAATTACATAATATATTGTACACATAGAATTCTTGTGGAACTAAAAAATATATATAATAATTTCTTCGAGTGGGAATCGAATCCATAACCAATCCCGTTCCATTGCGACGCAATCGATCTTTGAAAAGACAAAGCGTAACGTTAAGTTCCGCCACTCAACACGCAATGTCTCGAATTCGGTGGAAAGCGAAGTACGGAGTGTCTTGACACTAGGCTAATGACTATAACACAGTGATAAACTACAGTAGTTGTTATCGTTTCCTATATATCTTGTGTTATGTTTTTCCACCTAAAATCGAGACATTACGTGTTGATAGACGAAACACAACCCCGCATTTTGTCTGCCCAGGACGCCGAAATGATGTTTTTTAATGAGATTAATTGAGCTATCAGCATTATTATTAAATATGGCGTAATTAAACACCGACTGACTGTAAAAAATGTTGTTGGTTTTATAGTCGAGGAAACAAAGAGCGGCGTTGAGTTTCACCACTCGAGAAGTTACTCAAACTCACTAAATAATAGTGTCTTGACACTACTGGGTTACCTCTAATCACTTTGCTAAAATCAGTTTGCTAAGACGTCAAGTTGCTTATATATTATATAAGGTGTGAGTGTAAACGAGATTGATTGGAGATTTATTATCTTTTCGTGGGAAAAAAAATATTTCTTAATATTACTAAAGCAAAGTGCGGTGTTGTGTTCCGCATACAAGAGCGTAACGGACTTTTCTGACACTAGATGGAAAATTACTTTCAGTATTCATTAAATAGTTATCGGTTCAAATACAGACATTATCAATCACGCCAATGTCCGATTTAACAGTGCGTATCGATTTACGGAACTCAACACCGCGCTTTGTCCTACCAGTACCACTAGGTATTTAATAATAATCAATATTAAAACTCACCTTCACATACAACACCGGGCTTATATACGATTTATATAATATAAAAATAACTAACAAAACAGTAGACAATACTAAAAACGAGCAAAAATTTTTAGAGGCTACGTCAAAAACACTTTTAAATAAAAAAAAAACAAAGTTCAAAGCTGTCAAAACGTCATCTGTCAATGGTTTTGTATCTGTGATGTGTTTCTCGTTGTGTGACGCCATTTTGTTTTTGTTTCTATCTTCCGTACTTTTATGGTTTATGATAGCATTTTTTCTTTCTGAAAAGAAAAAAATAGAAATAATTAATTAATAATTTAATAATAAGAAGTAGATCTGATATAGTAGTATGGACAAAGTACGGCGTTAGGTTCCACCACACAACACGCAATATCTCAAACGGAGTACGGAGTGTCTTGACTCTATGCACTTTCTATAACCTTGCTATAACACTAGGTACTTTCTGTCTACCCTGCTATACGGGATAAAAAGCGTGAAGCTAAAAAAAATAGTATTTAATTTGTATTTAGATTGCCGTTCTGGTAACATTAAACGCGATATTGAGTTCTGTCACTGGCAATGTCTACATTTCAGGCGGAAATTAGTGATTTTTTTTTCTAAAATATAGTGTTTTGACACTAGATTGCCTTTGACAATTGAGTATGCTATTTATATGTTAAAGAGGAAAATAAACACCTTTTTATATATACATATGTATGTATGTAAAAAGTATTTAAAAAAAATTATAATAGTGTTTTTACAACTTAAAAAAAAACAAATTAGCGATGTTAGAATGGTAAGAAAGATTTATGAAGCAAAGTTGAATGGTACGAGAGATCGGAGGAGACCACGGTTGAACTTCAAAAACACAGTATCGAAGATACTGGAGGAAGGTCGCGTACAGCACAAGGACTCTAAAGGGCTTGTATGAAGAGGATAATGACGGTGGACGAGGCGAAAGAGGTATGCAGGGACCGTAGCGTTTAGCGCTGCGTTCTCTCCGACTACCCCGCAATGGATAAAGCGTGAAGCTATAAAAAAAATAACAAACAGTGAATTCGAAACATAAAGGAAAATTAAATGTACGATAAAACATAGATTATATATTCTGACATAAATATAAATACGTACGTACATACATACGTATACTTACATATATAAGGTCGGTCGTGTGAGAAAGTTGTGGGTTCGGTTCACACTCGAGGGAATGATTATATTTAAATTATTATCATTTCCTCGCTCGGGTAGGACAATGCGTGGCTATGAGCTCCGCCAATCCACACACAATGTCTCGAATTCAACGGGAAGCGGAGTACGGAGTGTCTTGACACTATGTACTTCCTGTCTACCCTGCTATGAAGCTAATAGAAACGAGCGTCTACATGCAGACACTGTGACTATTTTAATATATTTCCTGCTATAATAACCACGTGCGGCTTATATTTCGCTGATTCAACAAGGTCAGGTAACTTGACCGTTGTAAAGTAATGGAAAACCTTAAATTTCATAGAATTTGTGCTATTTTTCGAAGAATTGTACGTAGGTGAAATAATCGACATATATATGTAAGCTATAATGGTACAGTGGCAGCGTTTCACTGTTAACGGTGGTTGGCAGTTCGATGCGCACTGAGGGGAGTATTGAATTTGACATTTGCCATCCACAAAAACAAGAAAACAGATTTTTTTTATATAAATTTTATTGCAAATCCTTAAAATTCGTAGTATTTTCTGAGATTAACATACATGTACAAACGCACAGACAAAATTATATATATATATATATATATATATATATATATATATATATATATATATATATATATACAAGTACGTTGTACAAATATATAATATATTGTTTTGTTTATTTTATCATTTTCATTTCTTCGCTGGTGACACAAAGTGAAGCGCGGCGTTGAGTTCCGCCACTCAATAACAATTTGAGAAATAACGCCAGGCAGAAATACTTTATTGCTGATAATAAAATCTATCTATCAGACCTTGGATACAAGAAATTGATCTTATCTGATAAGATAAACAAATAAAAAAAAATTAAAAAAAAAAAACCTTTTCCTTTGCTTACCCAACTAAATATCCCATAAACCGATAAGCCCATTAACAATCAATATTGTGATAAAACAGTAATAAAGAGAGTCCGTACATTGTAGGTACTTACATAAAAAAACAGTTAAGACTGAAATAATGGCAATAAAATTTGATTATATGTTTTTTTTTTTAATTTTTGTTCGTCTGTTTGTTTAAACACCTTGTTTAATTTACTTAAGTGCAATGGGACAGCGTCGATCGGTTGTGGGTTCGATCCCCACTCGGGGGAGTGAATATATTTTAAAATTATTTTCACTTCGTCGCTCTGGTATGACAACCCTGTCTGGTCGGGTCTGTCTACCCTGCTATGCGGGATAAAAGCGTGAAGCTAAAAAAATTGCAGTATATTTTATTTTTAAAATAGATTATTTATTTAAAATAGACCTATTCAAGACTTTAAATAATTCCCAGAGATAATCAAAATACACAAGGACTAGAGAAACGTTACCTTCGGGATAGTTATTAAGCGTTAATAAGGATTTACTATGAATAAATCATTTTTTTTATTTTCATCCTGCATAGCGTAGATTTTGAGGAATTCTTTCAGGATAAGTGATTAGTCACTACGAGCAAAAGGCGAGAATTGAGTGATTTATCACTACGATGTCACTAGGTATCTTAGTTTAAAAAAAATAGGTCTTTTGATTAATTTATTCAGTAGGTCATTAGCGGCTCATTTAGTCATTCTAAGATATTTTTTCCAGGTGCACGCTTCACGTTCACGCTTTCATCCCGCATAGCAGGGTAAACCGGAAGTACTCCGTTTACCACAGTGTTCTAGACATTGCGTGTTGAGCAGAACAACACTTCGTTTTGTCTTACCAGAGCGAGGTAATGATAATAATTTGAATATAATCATGACACCGAGTGAGAATCGAACCGACAACCCACCGCGTTTACAGCAGACGCCGTCACACACGACCCTAGAATACAGAATCGAATAAAAAATAATGTTTTTTTTTAACTTCACACCTTTACACGCTTAGCAAGGTAGACTGAAATTATCTAGTTACTTCGCTTACTCCCCTTACTTCGCTTTCTGGCGAATTCGCGACATTGCATGTTGAGTGAAACCCAACGCCGAATTTTGTCTCTCAAGAGATCTCATCTCTACTGCATTCATCTTTCTTTCATTCTTCTTTTTACACATCCACGTGTCACTGGCGTAGAGTTCCGCCACTCAACATGCAATATCTCGAATACGGCGGAAAGCGAAGTGTGGAGTGTCTTTATACCCTGCTAAAAAAATTGACAACAGAGGACGAAGTGTCTTGACACTAGGATATCGGATATCAACGCCGCGCTTTGTCAGACCAGAGCGAGGAAATGAAAATCTTTTAAATATAATCATTTCCTTGAGTGCCTTCTCTCTTCAATATTATTATAAAAGTATTATATAAGCAAACAAATACGCAAAATGTTCTCACATTTAAAACAGGTTTAAAAGAAAAACTATTCAATTAAAATTATAATATTAATTATGAAATTTATTAAAATTAAACACAATATATTAAAATTAGAGGCTAGTCGTGGCGCAGTGGGACAGAGGTTGACTGTAAACGCGATCGGTTGTAGGTTCGATCGCAACTCGGGGGAGTAACTATATTTAAATTATTTTCATTCCCTCGCTCTGGTAGATAAGACAAAATGCGGCGTTGAGTTCCACCACTCAACACGCAATGTCTCGAATTCGGTGGAAAGTGAAGTACGGAGTGTCATGACACTAGGTAATTTCTGTCTACCCTGCTAAGCGGGATAAAAAGCGTGAAGCTAAAAAACAAAATAAAATAATTAAACTTACTATTAAAATTTATCTAAGTAATCGTTCTGATTGGATCTTACATATTAAGCCGCGTAACTTAACGCCGCACCGTGTGTAACTAAATAGTACATATGTTATGTTTATAGTACATATTTGATCTCAATGCAAGATGTAGTTAATTAAAAGCAATTATCCGTACATTATTATGTTATTATCCGATATATATAATTATTAACAAGTCTTGTGACAGCGTCTGTCTGTATCGATCGGTTGTGGGACCGATACACACTCTGAAATGATGTTTAAATCATATTAGTTCTTTGGTAAGTCAAAGCGCGGGGTTGAGTTACGTATATCAACACGCAATAGCTTGACTTTTGGGTTGAAAGTGTTTTGAGAGTGATTTAAAGGTGAGAGGTACGAGAGGTCGGGGAAGACCTCTGTTAACCTTCGGCAACACAGTATCAATGAGACTGGAGGAAGGTCGCGTAAAGTATGAGGACCCTGAAGGGCTTGTATGAAGAGGATAACGACTGTGGACGAGGCGAAAGAGGTATGCGGGGACCTGGGCGCGTTTGGCGCCCTCTTTTTCTACCACGCAAGGAATAAAGAGTGAAGCTAAAAAAACAGTGCCTTGACATTATGTCCTCTATTGCGAGATAAAGCGTAAAACTGCTTTTTTATTTTTTTTTATTTATGGTATGATATGGTCTTAGATGGAGAAATGTGTCACTTGATAATAAGTTATTAATGCCAATACTCTATATAGAGTACTAGATATTTATATATATATATATATATATATATATATATATATATATATATATATAACATACAAAATCTTTGTAAGAAAATAACGCGAACAGAGGTGTATGAAATTTGGCACAGTTATAGTTTATATAACAGAATGATGATATTTTTTCAAATATTGCATAGAAATATATTAAATTAATGGAATAAATGTAGCACACACTACAATGTGTTTGACATGCACGTTTATATAAACGTACATCACGTTGCTATGGCAACGCGAAAAATAGGTGGATGGGAGTGTATCAAATTAAGAACAAAATCAAAATCACTACACACACTACTGGAAGTTTGTAATACACTTGTGTGTAAAGTGACATATCCGTTGCTATAGCAACATGTATTCTACGTGGCAATAAGGACTCCACTTTCGATACTTATTTCCCACAAATGACTTTTTAATAACATCATTTTCTATTTTTAAGTGTTACTCCACACTTTGAACGAACTTCACTATCTCGCTTTGGTAACACAAAGTGCGGCGTTGAGTTCCACCACTCAACACGCAATGTCTCGAATTCGGTGAAAAGCGAAGTACAGAGTGTCTTGACACTGGATACTTTTTATCTATCTTGTAAAGCTAAAAAAAAGTTTCTACCATAACAATATCTTGTTGTTATCAAATCCGGACACATGTGCATATTTTCAAAATGAAATAGAACTGCAAGACTTTCTTACATTTATAAATAAATACAAATATATTAAAATACCTTTTTATATCCTCACGCTTGTTATCCCGCATAGCGGGGTAGACAGAAAGTACCTAGTGTCAAGACACTCCGTACACCGCTTTCCATCAAATTCGAGACATACAAATTGAGTGTCGGAACTCAACGCCGCGGTTTCGTTTTATTATAGCGAGGAAATGAAAATAAATTAAAATTATTCCCTCTAGTAGGAATCAAACTCACAACCCATCGCGTTCACAATCACACGCTGTCACACAAGTCACGACCAGCCTTATTACAATAATTATTTTCCATTAAGCTATATTCACACTTGAAACTATAATCACTAAATAATTAACTAGAATTAAAAAAAAACACCGTCATATCTCAGTGGTAAAGCTTCTGACTGTAAACGCGTTGGTTAAGGATTCGATACACATTCGACCCAATTTATATTATTAAAGAACTATCACTCACTTCTCTATTCTATTTAGATATAACGCGGTTAAGTTCCCAGCGAAATGTCTGAAAATTAGACATATACGGAGAAAGGAGAGCGGAGTGTCTTGACACTGTGTTTAGTTTAATTATTAATGATTTCCAAATATTATTTAATATTAAAACGCATATATAACTTACTGTGTAACTATCACTCACTTCTCTATTCTATTTAGACAAACGCGGTCAAGGTCCCAGCGAAGTGTCTGAAAATTAGACATATACGGAGAAAGGAGAGCGGAATGTCTTGACACTGTGTTTCGTTTAATTATTAATGATTTCTAAAGGTTATTTAATATTGAAACGCATATATAACTTACTGTGAAAACAAGTCACTTGCTGGAAAGTTCCAAATATACTGACGCCTTAGATACTACACGAGCGTTTTTAACTTATAACTATATTTAATTCATGATTTCAAAAAAAAAAAATTTAAATTTCAATTTGGGTCCGGTCGTGGCGCAGTGGGACAACCTCTGACTGCTAACGCAATTGGGTGTGGGTTCGATACACACTCGGGGGAGTGATTATATTTAAATTACTCGCTCTGGTAATACAAAGAGCGGCGTTGAGTTACACCGATCAACACGCAATGTTTCGAATTCGGTGGAGAGCGAAGTGTGGGATATCTTAATATAAGGTACTTCCTGTCTACCCTGGTATACGGGATAAAAACGTTAAGCTAAAAAAAATTAAAAAAAAACAAAAGTTTTTTTTCAATGTTGTAAGCTTCTTTAGTTCCACGCTTTATCCTGCACAGAGTATTCCAAGTGAACTTAGTGTCAAGACACTCCGTTCTCCTTTTTTCACTCAAATTCAAGGCAATAATAAAGAATAAAAATAATAAAGCACGTCAAGTGGCGGAGTTTAACGCCACATTGTATTACCAGAGTGGGAAATAATTTATACTTATAATTTCATTTTTCATTTTTCCGAGCGTGTATCGAACCTGTAGTCCTCGCGCTAGCTATCAGATCAGGCTTTATGAAACTTAAAATGTGTATAAAATAATTATCATTAATTATATTAAGTTATTAACAAATATGTGTTAAATTTAGTTTATTTACGAATTATTTATATATTATAGTATAAGAGCTTGAGGGCGATATTTAAGGATTGTTTATTTTAATTATATATTTATTTAATTTTTTCGACACCATTAAATTTACTTGACAATAATTTGTTTGTTATTGTTTGGAGATATATTATGTAATAATTAATATAACTTTAAAAAAACTCACATGTTTTTTTTAAGTTTTATCGAATAAAAAATATGAATTTATTAAGTTCAGAGAGTTCTGAGGTCAATCGTGGCGCAGTGTGACAGCGTCTGACTGTAAACGTGATCGGTTATGGGTTTGATCCCCACTCGGGGGAGTGATTATATTTAAATTATTTTCACTTCCTCGCTCTGGTAAACACAAAGAGCGGCGTTGAGTTCCACCACCCAACACGCAATGTCTCCAGTTCGATGGAAAGCGAAGTAGGGAGTGTCTTGACACTAGTTACTTTCTGCCCTAAAAAGAAGTTCAGAGACCGGTTGAGACTCAGTAGGATAGCGTCCGATTGTAAGTACGATCGATTGTGAGTTGCCAATTATTTTCACTGTCAAACGCGGTGGTTTATTTTACCATAGTAAAATAAACCACCGAGTTAAGTTCCGTCTTAACACAAACAATATATACATATATTTCATTTTTAATAACAATTATATATGTATATTTAATTTTGAAAACAGTTACCATCGGAGTAAAGATAATGAGAACTGCGCATGTTTTCGTGAGAACTGGACAAGTGTAGTGTGTATTTATTAAATGATAAGCCATTCCGTTATAGTAGGACAGTGTCTGATTATTAAATGCATTTGGTTATGGGTTCGACTCCCGAACGAGGGCATGATTATATTAAAAAAATATTTTCATTTCTCCGCCCTGTTAAGACAAAGCGTGGCGTCGAGTTTAACTCCTCAACACGCAATGTCTTGATTTCGAGCTAACAGCCATTAACGGAGTATATACTACGCCGATGCCACTGACTACGCTCTCTAGGATAGAGATCTCTAGGATAGAGTTTAAAACTGTTATTTAATTTTTATTTATCTACTGGGTTGAAAGAACAATTTTGACTAATTTAATATTTTAACTTCTTACATTTAACCTTAAGGAAAAATGAAGATTTCTTACTCAAATCTCGAGAACTTCAGCTAAAGCCCACAAGAAACAACAAAACTTCCTGTAAATCTGTAAATCATTCTAACTAGACGATAATATGTTGATCCACTAGTCAGAACTGATAAATTTGCTGAAAAAAACGAACCATTTACAATGGAGAAGCTATAGATGATTATATACTCAGAATCCCAAAAATACTCCTGGACGTGATAGATTACCAGCAGTTAACTGCGTAGCAGATCCGGTGTGATAGGGTGACGTTTCTGGCTAGAACAAATTCTTATCTAGTACTGGCTTTTCTGGTCAAACTTTGCTCGCTGAGTTTGCACTCTCAGATAGCCAGGAAAAGAGGTTCACAGTAGTCCTAAGCTCCTTAGAGTCATAGACTTTCTATCTGTTCTTGATATTTTAAGCCATATTGGCAGGATTGCGAATTATTCGTATAACATGCGTATAACATTCGTATTGGTAGCGCAAGAATTGGGTTGGTGGGTTGAATGAATAGTTTCAAAAACTCATGTCATAATAATGTACAAGAACCGAAAAGAGGATTTCAGTTAGCTCAAGCCGGCAGAAGATTAGTCCAGAGATTTGTTACAGAAATCTTATTATATCTATTAGAACAATTTGATTTAGATAGGGAGACGGAAATCACAACCACAATAGAAGCAGCAGATGATCCTCGGTAGAGGCTGTCGGTGCCTATAGGGAGTCTGGTAAATAGCAAAAACCGCAGAGTCAGACCAGTATTGCTGTTATTGTGTTAAATTGAAAATTATTTAATTTAACGAGGAAGAGGAACAGGGCAAATGATTCAGAAACATGATGAGGGCAATGCAATCTTAAGATCACCAGAAAAGTTATCTTTTATTTCTAGCTACCAAACTCCTCGCACTTAAACCCAGATTAAGAATTTAAATTATAATTATAATGAAAATATAAAAGACAAAAAGAATGAGAATATAACAAAATATAGCAAATATAATTGAAAATATAAAAAAACAAAGAGAAAGCTCTGGTAAAGACCAAGAGGCGGTGAGTTCCACCACTCAACACGCAATGTCCCGAATTCGGTGGAAAGCGCAGTACAGAGTGTGTTGACACTAGGTACTTTCTGTGTACTCTGCTGTGCGGGATAAAAGCGTGAAGCTAAAAAAAAGATAAAAATATAACAGTATGTACACAGTTTGTTTGTTTTATTAGCTTCACGCTTTTATCCCGCATAGCAGGGTAGACAGACAGTACCTAGTGTCAAGACACTCCGTACTTCGCACTCTATAGGTGAAGTTAAGATAATTTAATTGGTAAAGTTAGCTTACACAGAGAAAGCACATTTAAATATTAACCTTGATTTCAAGCAAACAATTATTTAGCAATAAGGAAAAAGGAGATACAGAACATGAATCTGTGTGTGTGAAAATGTGAATAAAATTAATAAAAAAATAATAATGTATTAATAAGAAATAGACACGATATTTCTATATCTTAATAATATTAATACCATTAATATGGCAATTTATTTACACTGACAATTGGAAATAGAAACAAATATTAAAAAAAGATGTAAATTTCTTTAAACAAATACTCTTGTTGTGAGCAAACTTGCTGAGAAAAGGCAGAGCAAAAAATTTATATTTTAATCATTATAATACAATGGAACTTGAATATTTTGTTAAAGAATTTGGATGCACAATGTCACATAAGATAACATCTATGCGCTTTGTTTATGGACAAATAGTCGATTTAATATTAATATTTTTAAATTTCAAGTATATAGAACTACAAAATATTGATTTATCACTTAGAGTTGCAATATTTTTGACTGATCAACTTCTCATGGATATTATAATATATTGAAGAGAAGAAAAAATTCAATTTATTTCAAAGCTTTTGAAAATTTTAAAATATATATATACATATACAGATATACAGATATACAGATAAATATTATTTATTTTGTAAATTTAATTAAAAAAAATCATCATTATATTTCCACATAGCAGGATAGGCAGAGGTAATACAATGTCAAGACAATTTAGTAAATTTAGTAATAAGATCATTGTTATCATATTTAGATTATAACTGCAATTTATTTGCTTCACGCTTTTATCACGTATTGCGGGATAGACAGGCCGTACCTAGTATCAAGTCTGTACTTCGCTTTTCATAGAATTCAAGACAAGTAGCAAGTGTCAAGACACTCCGTACTTCGTTTATCGCCAAATTTGAGACAATGCATATTGAGAGGCGGAAATCAAAGGTTTGTCTTACGAGATTTAGGAAATGAACATAATTTTAAATATAATCATTCCCCCGAGCAGGTATCGAACCCACAACCAATCGTGTTTATAGTCACACGCTATCCCACGGCCAGCCTCTGAAGATAAACCTAAAACGAAACTGGATATATTTTTAGAAATATATTTTTTACCGCTAGATCTTAGACTATAAAATTAATATATATTACGTATCAACCTAAAAGTAATTAGCATTTTTGCTTTTTTTTTATTTTTCTTAATGATATATTCTATTCATCTTATATTTTTTTTCTCAAAAAAAATTATAATATATTAGATTATATAATAACTGTTATGTAAGACAAGAAATACCTAAATACCGTCAATACACTCCGTACCAGGTCTCCGCCGAGAGACAATACAATTTGAATGGCGGAACTCAACACCGACAGCGTTTACAGTCAGACAATGTCCTACTGCGCAACGGACGATTTCAATATAATATTTTTTTATAGATTTAATAAATTATATGAAAAGCAATTCACACACTAAGCATAAGTAAATAAAGAAATATTAAATTCAATTTAATTAAATACTTATTTTCATTTGAATTTTAACCTTTATATTTAAAATAGCAAATCTTCACCGCTTAGCGTGCAACGTTATGATTCCGAGTGGAAAGCAATTAACAGAGTGTCTTGACACTAAGTTGTTTCTGACTTCCCTGCTATGCGGAAGAGAGTGGGAGCTCCTCAAGATTCATGCGAGCCTAGTTCTAATATATATATTAAAGCCTTATTAAGCCTGTATAAAATTTCAGCATTTTTTAGCCCCACTCTTTATCCCTATCGGGGTAATCAAACAAGATGGAGCGCCAAACGCTACGGTCCCTGCATACCTCTTTCGCCTCATCCACAGTTATTATCCTCTTCATACACTCCCTTTAGGGTCCTCATGCTTTACGTGACCTTCCTCCAGTATCATTGATATTATGATATTTTCAAGGTCAACTGAGTTCTCATCGCATTACCGCTTATATGTAGCTGGATTTCAATTCGCACCTTTCAGAAGGAATACTTCTTCCCACAATCAAGCTAGATGTTCATATTTTCTAGTTAAGTTACATCATATTATTTTTATTTATTCTTAACTCTAGTATTAAAGAAGTCTCCGCTTTCCTAAAATCAGTTAGAGGACACAGTGTCAAAACACTCCGTTCCAATTAAAATCCATTTTACACGGCCATACTCTCACTGTAGAACAAAAGTCCAACTGTAAACGCGGTAGACTATCGTCGTATCATGTCTTTGGGCTAAAACAAAGCGCGGCGTAGAGTTACGAGTAATGAAAAGCATTGTTCGAATTTTAAATTCTCTCTGGGCTCCCGTCGCTGGGATTCACGAAAGATTGGAGTTCCTGTGGTCGAGGAGCACCACCATGAGATTTTAGTGAGTAGTTTAGATCTACCAACAGAAGTACGTAGTGTCTTGACACTAGCTACTTCTGTCTAACCTGTTATGCGAGATAAAAAATGAAGCTAAATAAAACGTATAATTTATTATACTTGAGACCGCACTAGTACTATCCAGACTGAAAAATATCTTTTCAACATTGACATTTCTACGAGCATAGATCAACCTAACAACTATCCCAAATAGATACAACCACCGCACTAATATATTAATATCTTTATATTTTTATTTAATAAAATTAATTTTTTAAAATTTATTGCACTAGAACTAAAGATCTATATTTAAATTTAAGGGATTTTTTGACAAATTAAATTATTTTAATTCTACGAGGTACATTTAAATAAATATTTTTTTTATTAATATCTTTATTTGGAACGTTACCCTGCTAAGCGTTAGAAAATTAAAATAATAACTTAAAAATTATAAGATGTATTATTCTGCGCACGCGCAACTAAAAGCTGAAGCTGTAAAATTGATGTTTTGTTGACGTATATAATACGCGTTACCATAGCAACGTGTATGGCACTTTATAAACATGTGCATGTCAATCTTAGAGTAGTATGTGTAGTGGTTGTTTTATATATTTTTTTGTTTTTAGCCCGTATAGCAGCGTAGTACCTAGTGTCATTTCAAACTCCGCTTTCCGAGAAATTCGAGACGTGTTGAGTGGCGAAACGTAACGCCGCACTTTGTCTTACCAGAACTAGGAAACGAGAATAATTTTAATATAATGATTCCCCTGAGTAGGACTTAAATCCACAGCCGATCGCGTTTACAGTCAGACACTGTCCCACTGCGCCACGACGGGTCTTATAATATACATTATAATGAAACGTATAGACTGACAACACTACCCTCCGTTCTTCATATTGATCAAAGATGTTCCTTCTATATGTCATTGTCTTTTTTATTTTTTATTATTTTTATTTTAGCCTCATACTGTGACCCTAATGGGGTAGCCAGAGTCAATGTAGCGCAAAATGCTACACTACTATAACTCTTCCGCCTCGTCTACATTAATTACCTTCTACATACATGCCATTCAAGAGGTCCTCATGCTAATAACGTAACCTTCCTCCAGTATCTTGGATACTGTCCTTTCGAAGGTCAACCGAGGTCTCCTCCAACCTTTCGGGCCACTCACCTTGGCTTCATAAATCTTTCTTACCATCACTCATCACTCATCCTCTCAACGTGCCCAAACCACCTCAGCACGTTCATCTTCATTCTTAATCAATGGAGAAAGGAGCTACAAATAGCATCAATTTAAACGGTGTTTTAAAGTGTGTGTTTATTATGAATTTTGATCGTTTCGAATCCCCCGAGCATCTGTTGGTGGAATATTAAATGTAACTGTCTGCCAGTTTATATATTTATATATTTGACACTGTTTTTGTAGACCGTTAACAACAACGCCATTGTGGCGTTCGGATACTTGGCGAGTGATGTTTAGGTTAGGTTATTTCCTTTTTATTGCAAAAGAAGGTAAATGTGCAGATGGGCCACCTGATGGAAAAGGGTCACCTAAGCTCATGGACATTCATAATATTAGAATTGTGGATGCATTGTCGGTCTTGGGATGGGAGTGAAAGGAGGTAGTTGAGTGGCCTCGGCAGCCAGAACTGTTGGAATCACCACACACTTAGGGTCAGGATGGGTAGAAATAGGAACAGTTGGTTTATATGACATCAAACCAGAACACATCATCAGATATTTGGTGGATCGTTTTTATCATGGTAGTGGTCGTTAGTCAGTCGAAGTTCTAACCTCCTGACACCAAATTACTGGGATACCCGCTTCTTACCGGACGCTATTCAGCTGTTGAGGGTAATCGTATCCTACCCCGAACCCTCATAGGGATTTGTTTTGTATTTATAATAAAAATTAAAAGGTTTTTTTGTTATTGTTTAGTTGGCCACTGTAACACAGTTGGTGGGGGTTTAGCAGAACTGCCTTCCGAGCTGGTGGTAGCTTCTAGTGGGACTCACAATACTGACACTTTTGTAGTAATTGGTTACTCGAAAGTGCTTGTAAATAGATTATTTGATTTAGACTTTTAAAATATATATATTATAAATATACGTTAACGATATAACTAAAGGACATCTGGAAAGAATAAAATATAGATAAATCATATTTACTAATATTTTAGTTTTTCAAAATATAATAAGATCTTTGATTTTCGCGACTTTTACAAATTTTAAATGAAACTATTTTAAACGGATTTATCGCGTATATTTTTCTTAGTAGATCTGCCTTAGACGCTGGTGGTAGCTACTAGAACTGCAATGGTAAAATACAAGGCGATTAACCCAAGGCTGCCCTGGGTTCGTTTCAAGGTGGGGATAACAAGAATATTCTTTCTTCTTCGCTAGTATCTTCAGTTATATCAAGTAAACTAGAGAAGTTCTGAGTGTATCAGGAAAGTTTAGGGTAGTGTAGGATAGAATGAAAAATTAGCAGAATGTGGCAATTTGAAGCGTGTACTAGGCAAGTATGGCGAAAAGAGAGGCTTCGTAATTTCATATTGGAGTTATGGAGAAGGATCTGTTTGTGGCAAATATGTTTGACCACAAAGAAGTTCACATGTATACGTGGCAACAAAGAGAACGGTATCGATGATACTGAGATCAAAGGTCAGGTAAAAAGCATGAGCTCCACCCGAAGGCCATGTATGGAGAGATTAATGACTGTGGACGTAACGACAGCAACCAGGGTAGCCGGGCAAACCTGGACCAATAGGACAACCCGGATAACCAGGCTAGCAAGGACAACCGGGTGGTTGCCCTTTCTACGAAACGCAAGCAGTATACCGTAGCGGTTGGTGCACTGATAAATCACATGTATTATAGTAGTTAATATTTTTGACATTTGACACTAGGTTGTCTCCGGCTATCCTATTATTTTACTGTTGCTATGCTATTATTTTACGATGCTATTATTTTACAATTACTCCTCAAAAAATCGAATGGTTTCATAAAATAAAATTAAATAAAGACAAAAAGGTCACACCCACCAAGTATCCGAACGGTTGCATTAAACAAAACGCCCGAATACATGATACATGATTGTTTTGCGTCAATCGATTTGAATATTTGCCTTGCTTCTTGAGCAACCGCTGGCCGTGAATTCTACTTTAGTATACACTAGTTAGTATACCAGGCTTTGCTTATGTTGACTATGTAGTGAACGGAGTGTCTTGACACAAAGTTCTCTCTACCTTGCTATGCGGGATGGCGCGTGAAGCAGCTTATATATGTAGTATAAAAAAACTATAGAGAGGGAGCTCCTCTAGTTTCATGCGGGCCTGGTACAACCCACTTATTTCTTTTAATACACTTATTTAATATATAAGCATTCAACGGAGTGTCTTGACACTAGGTTCTCTCCGACTACCCTGCTATGCAGGATGGCGCGTGAAGCTGCTAGTATATGTAGTATATAGAGACTATAGAGAGGGTGCCCCTATAGTTTCATGCGAGCCTGGTACAACTCTCTTATTTATTTGATACACTTATTTTATATATAAGCAGTCAACGGAGTGTCTTGACACTAGGTTCTCTCTGACTACCCTGCTATGCGGGATGGCGCGTGAAGCTGCTTGTATATGTAGTATATAGAGACTATAGAGAGGGAGCTCCTCTAGTGTCATGCGAGCCTGGTACAACTCTCCTATTTATTTGATACACTTATTTAATATATAAGCAGTTATAGAATCAATATTCCGAATTATTAAGTCTAGTATTGTCTAGTATAGTTCTTACTTATATTAAAAGGACCTTCACACACTATCCTGTTTGCCACTGTCCACCCAAGCTATGTCAAGTGGCGTAACCCAACGCCACGCTTGGTCGGACCAGAGCGGGGAAATGAAAACAATTTAAATATGACCGTTACCTTGAGTATGTATAGAACTCACAACCATTGAATTTACAGTCTAACCACCACTGGACCACTGGATTGAATTAAATTAATGCTTTTAAACTGGTATTTTTTGCGGGATTTTGTTATCTTATTAAAAAAATCAATTAGAAAATTATTTGAGATTTGTATTTTAATGTTTTAGACTACCAAGGTAAAAGTTGAAATGAAAAAAATCCAAATTCGTTAGTGCCGGTTCTTATCCTGCTTTGCTCGGTTTTTTTAGTTTATTGAGTGGTGGAACTCAGCGCCGCACTTTGTCTTCTACCAGAGCTAGGCTATATAGCGAGAGGATGTGTAAGTAATTTAACTATAATCACTCCCCCGACTGGGGATCGAACCCACAACCGACCCCGTTTACATTAAGACACTGTTCCACTGCGCTACAGCCGGCTCTTATTAAAGCAAATCATATTATAAATAAAAAAAAGGTAACAAACATTGTGTTTTTAAACGTTTTTTTTTTTAAATTTGCCCAAAATAATAAATATTTGCCGGCTTTTTTTTCACGTGTCTACTAAAGATGGAAGGTCAGACGGATTTAACATATATATTTATTTATGGTTTCCAGTTTCCGTGTGCGGTTAGGGTTGGTGAAGTGATATAGATAAAACAAATTAAAAATAGCAACGCATCCTCAAAAAACCCCGTTAAGACGATTACACTTATATGCATGCATAACTATGAATGATACGTTATTTGGCGTCTTAACGGATAAAACGATTCTACACTTTTAAGACACTATACCGGCTGTACTGTACTGCTTCACACTTTATCCCGCATATCAGTGTAGGCAGTATCTTAGTCCAAGTCATACTCCCGAGAGAGAATCGAACCCCATTACCAATCGCGTTTACTTAGACTGTGTCTCAATTCCCATATACGAGATAAAGCCCATAATGTCATTATGTATATATATATATATATATATATATATATATATATATATATATATATATATATATATATATATATATATATATATATATATATATATATATATATATATATTATTTTGACAGCAGCCCTAACAAAAATATATTTTTCAAGCAAATTTCAGAATAAATTGGGTCAAAAGGGGTCACCCGAAGAAAAAAAACACAAAGATCTCTTCCGGAGAGAAAAAAAATGAACAAACTATGTTAATGCTGAAGGTTTACAATAAATATTTTATTTATAAAAAAAATATTATAAATACGGCCGCCATATTGAACGTTTTTATGTATGTATGTATGTGTGGATGTATGTATGTATGTATGTATGTGATATATTTAGCAATGAAGTCATTTAAAAAAAATTAGCATAAAAAAATAATTATGATTTTCTTTTAAAATTTCTGATTATTCCAGAAATGATTCAATTACTGTAAAAAGAATTCGAACCCGCATTTCTTGAATCAAATCATCAAAATATTTTTTATTCAAACAGCCTGTGTACTAGCACCTTCGAATCGTCGATCAACACAAGTGTCAGTATTGTCAGTCCCACAGGAAGCCACCACTGACTCGGAAGACAGTTCTACTGAGAACAAACAGCGACACACTCACCAGTAGCTCTTTTCAAATACAGCTTTACAATTAGTTCATGAAATAATTAACTTCCAGATGGAATATCTACGGCGTTTAACTCCGCACATTATCATCAGTATAATATTCATTGATAGGATAATACACTTTTCTCAATAATACGTTTTTAATATTAACTTTAAATGTCTCTAGCGGCAGATCTGGCATTGTTTGTGGTATATTATAGTACGTACGTATACAAGGTATCGCCATGAATGATTTAATTATTTTTTATTTCTTCACGCTTGTATCCCGCGCACTCCATACTTCGCATTCTGCTGGATGCGAGACATTGCGTGTGAAGTGGCGGAGCTCAACGCCGCACGTTGTCTTCCTCCTCTCCTCCTCCGAGTGGGAATCGAACCCACAACCGGTCTTTTTTAACTTTTGTAGACGAAAACTGGGTGTAATCAGGTTATTTTTATTCCTTATTTAGATACCGCGTTTATGATTGTTTATTTTTTAATAATATAAATGTTTTTGCATTCAAACAAAATATTATACGATATTAGGCCGGTCGTGGCGCAGTGGAACAACGTCTAGCAATCACAATCGGTTGTGGTTAAGACAGAATACTGCGTTGAGTTCCACCACTCAACACGCAATGTCTCGAATTCAGTGGAAAGCGAAGTACGGAGTGTCTTGACACTAGGCACTTTCTGTCTAACCTGCTTTGCGATATAAAAAGCGTGAAGCTAAATTAAAAAACAATTTCTAATACGCTTGTTATCAATTATTATTATTGCGAGATTTTTAGAGAATTTTGGAAGATTTTCACCAAAAAAAAAACGGAGATTTTCACAGAGAACCAGGTGTTAATCAATTTTTCAACCGATTTATTTTTGGCTTCACGCTTTTATCCCGAACAGCAGAGTAAATAGAAATTACTTAGTGTCAATCTGTACTTCGTTTTCCGCCAAATTCAAGACATTGCGTGGTGAGTGGCGGAACTCAACGCCGTACTTTGTGTTACCAGAGCGAGAATGTGAAAATAATTTAAATATTAATACTCCTCCGAGTCTTAATCGAATCTACAACCGATTTACAGTCAGATGTTGTCCCACTGCGCCACGACCGGCCTCAAAACGGCTAATAACGTTCCAGTTCATATAATTAATTATAAATAAAAGAGGCCGATACTCCATCAAAGAAGAATGGAGTACGGAGTGTCCTGACACTCTGGTAAAGACGTGGCTCTGTTAAAGACAAAGAGCGGCGTTGAGTTCCACCACTCAACGCGCAATGTCTCGAATTTGATGAAAAGCGAACTACGGAGTGTGTTGACATTAGGTACTTCCTGTCTACCCTGCTATGCGGGACAAAAAGCGTGAAAGACGAACAGTCCACGACAGTACTGAATTTTGAATATTATCACTACCCCGAGTGGGAATCGAACCCACAACCTTTCACGTTTACCTACAGAACCACCCACTATGATTATATATTATTATCAGTTCTATTTGTATTGGAAAATACATATTTACATCACAAGAAAAAAAACAGGTGATCCATTTATCACCGAAATAGCTTTTTGGGAGCGTTTCTCTTTGATCTAGATACGTATTGGTTATTTAACACGTTAACTGCAGCATTATATTGAAAGTATGGCGGAGCATTGGGGACCTGAAAGATCTCTAAGCGAATGTATCCTGTGATACGAGATGTTATTAGTCTTTTATAAAAAATTTAAACAGATCAATCGCGTATAATTTTTTTTTAGCTTCACGCTTCATCCCTTGCGGGGTAGTCAGAGAGTACGGAGCGCCAAACGCTGCGGTCCCTGCATACCTCTTTCGCCTCGTCCACAGTCATTATCCTCTTCATGCATGTCCTTCGGGGGGTCCTCATACTTTTTACGTGACCTTCCTCCAATATCTTCGATACTGTGTTTTCGAAGGTCAACCGAGGTCTCCCCCCACCTCTCGTACCCCTCACCTTGGCTTCATAAATCTTTCTTTCATCACTCAGTCTTTCAACGTGCCCAAACCACCTGAGCACGTTCTTCTTCATTCTTACTGTGACGTTTACGCTTACACCTGCCATTCTGCGTATCTCCTCGCTGCATATACGGTCAGCTAAACTGACTCCGCATATGCAACGAAGAGATCTCATCTCTACTACATTCATCTTTCTTTCATTCTTCTTTTGACACACCCACGTTTCACTGCCGTATAACAACGTCGGTATCAGTACTGCATTGTGAACGGCAACACGTGCAGGTACGCTGACGTATTGCCGTCGCATCAATGCAGCAAGAGCACCGTTAACCCTGTTGCCGGCATGAATACGCCTTTCCACATCCATTTCGTATCTTCCATCTCCAGCGTATATTTTGGTATACGAAAATACATTTTTGTAAAACTGACGTTTCCAACACTTTACAGTAGACGTGGTTCAGTCTACCTGTGACCACGGTCTACTGTAAAGTGTTTGAAACGTCAGTTTTCTAAAAATGATTTTTTTTTAATGTGTAAGTATAATTGCATTTTTTATGAGGTTCTTTTCTACAAACCACGGACTTATGGACGTCCATGATTTTTCACGATCCTTTTCTAGTATAGTTTCTTTAAAAATATGTTAAAATCGCTAAAATCAAAGATCTTATTATCTAATCAATTTCCTTAAAAAATATTATATTAGTACATACGGAAGAAGTGAAACTCCTTCATGCAATCTTTTTTCGTAAAACGCTCCAGTATTTACAACTTTACAGGAATTAGATAAGAAAAGCTAAATTAGATAAAATTTAAACAAAATAAATATGGCACGTAACGGAAAAACGTGACTCAAAAACAAAGATGGCGCGTAACGGAAATAACTTTTTAACATTAAATTTCTATAGAATTTCTCCCACACATCGATAGTGACGTATCACTTTGAATAGTTTTGGAAATAATTTATATCAATGTCTTTCAATTCTAGGAATGAAATATGTTATGGATTAGATGCCTAATCCATCAAGTGAACTGGAGGAGTTCTGGGAGAGTGTTAGAGAAGTTCTAGATAGTGTAAGAGGGAACGAAAAATTAATGAAAAATTAACATGGTTACGAACGTGTAGTAGGGAAGTATGGTGATAAGAGAGTAAATGAGGCTGGTAAGCTCATAGGATAATGACTGTGGACGAGGCGAAAGAGGTATGCAGGGACCGTAGCGTTTGGCGCTCCGTGCTCTCTGACAACCCCGCAAGGGATAAAGCGTGAAGCCTAATCCATCTCGTTATTTTCCATGCCCTCCAATTCAATATTTTCCTGCTTCACGCTTTTATCCCGCATCGCAAAGTAGACAGAAAGTACCGAGTAGTGTCAAGACACTTAATATTTCACTTTCCACCGAATTCCACACATTGCGTGTTGAGTGGTGGATCTCAACGCTGTACTTTGTCTTTACAAGAGCGGGGAAATGAAAATAATTTAGATATAAACACTCCCCCGAATGGGCATCGACCCTGCAACCGATCACGTTTACAGTCAGACGCTGTCCCACTGCGCTACGACCGGCTCCAGAAAAATATAAGATAACTTAAAGTTATACTTCGCGTACACTCCATCAACACATGATAAACATATTTTACAATTTTTAAAATGTCATTCCACACTAAGTATTAGAAGACAATGTTAAACAAACTTATTTAAAAAACAACACAAAGGGATTCGAACCCGTGCCTCTTGGAAACCGTCCAAGCGCTCTGACCGCTAAGCCGTACGTTCTACATCCAGCTGCATCGAAATACTTATACGTCTTGTTACAACGTTATTTATATTGTTAGCATCTCTATAGAGAGATTTTTACCAATTTCTGCTACAAAAGATTATATGATAAATTTATTTTTTCCATACCACAGCTTACGGTGTATTTTTTTTATTTATAAACACAAAATAGTTAAGTAGAGTTTCGTTAGAGTACCGTTTCTACATGGATTTTTTTTTGTTTTTTGTTATAAACCACAGACCTACCTATTTATAATCATAGTAATTTTTTTTTATTATGAGGGGTAGAGAGCACCTGACACACTGCAAGGAACTCAGAAATATATATGATTTAAAGAAATATAGAAATATATATATATATATATATATATATATATATATATATATATATATATATATATATATATATATATAAGTTATATTATTTAATAATAAAGTATATAAGTTAATAGTGGTGCCTCCTAAAGGTCCAGTCCGGTGATTGTTGTCCTGTCGCTCGTTGTCGATCTAGATCTATTAGATCTCCTGAGCACCGAACGTGTTAAGCGAAAATTTTTTGTGCTAACGCTTGCCCTATTTCAGTTCTAAAGGCCGAGTTTTTTTGTTTGTTTCCGAGAATATATGTTACCCTCAATATCATAGGCACGTGTAAGTTGTGCCAATATTATATAATTTCAATAACTTCACGCGCTCATCCCGCACAGTGGGGTAGACAGGAAGTATCTAGTGTCAGAACTCACTCCGTACTCCGCTTTCCGTTGAGTAGCTCAGCTCAATACTGTACTTCCTCTTACCAACTCGAAGAAATGAAAATAGGAGTATAAAATTTGGCACGGTTATAGTTTATATAGAGAAGGAATAATATAAAATAAACACTACACACACAATGTATAGTACATATGAGATGCACTTGTGTGTAAAGTGACATACACGTTGCTATGGTAACATTTATTTTACTTGTCAACGAGGCCTCTAAATTTGTCTCTAGTAGCTTACGACTACTTTGGATTATTTTTGTAATAGCCATGGTAGTGCTTCAGTGAGGTTAATTTAAAATATAAGTTTTATTAGAAACATTGATTGAGTTTTGGGATCCATTTTTATATTATCTTCGCTCTTTCATCCCGCACAGCAGGGTAGACAGAAACTACCTAGTGTCAAGACACTCTATACTTCACTTTCCGCTTAATTCAAGACACTAGGTGTGGACTGGCGGAACTCAACGCCGCATTAAATTACCAGGGCGAGGGAGTAAAAATTTCTTGGGATTCTAACCGTTTACAGTCAGACGCTGTCACACTGCGCCAAGAGCGGCCTCAATAAAATATTGTATTTATATATATTTAAGGCTTGAGTTTGACCATTATCAAACTAACTAGGTCAAGGTCTTAATATATAGTCTACGATGATACAAAAGCACCTGATTTCCTGGAAGACTCCTGGACAGTAACCTGGGATCTGGGACCTCAAAGCATTTTCTGCACAGTAGGAATTTCCATCAAGTAACGTAACTTTGACAATGGTAGGATGTGAACGTATGGTTCATTGATCAGACCTTGGATACGATCTAAGTAGAGTAGGTTCTAATTTTTTTTCGGAATTTCAAAAATTAATATTAATAATAATAGTGAAGTCTATAGAAATGTACAATATTTGGTCATAATAAATTACAGTGGACGCGATTGGTCGTGGGTTCATTATTTTAAAATTTATTTAAAAAAAAGAAAAGAAACTAAATCTAGAATAAAATATAAATAAAGAACTAGATAGTTTTTTTCTTTAGTCAATTTACTGTCTATTTTGATTAGTTCACAGCGTCCGACTGTAAACACATTTGTATGTTATATATTCCCTATGTTATAACAAAACGTGGAGTTGTGTTCCGCTTTAACGTTCCCTCATACAATTTAATTGGAATATTTTGACATTAGGTTCCTACCTACTTCTAAAAACTTTAAAGTGTCAAATTCATCACTCCAGAGAGCAAGATACAGTCGGCTTACTCTGCAAGAACCTAGATCAGTACGCAATTAAGAAACAGATGACGGTAGTTTGATAATTGCCAGCTCAGTCTACCCGCAAGTATGACCACAGGCTCTAAAGTGTTCAAAACTTCGAGATATTATTTCGAATACAACAGTCTCGTCCGATAAAACACGCCGGTCGTGGCGCAGTGGGATAGTGTCTGACTGTTGATCGGTTGTGGGTTCGATCCCCACTCGAGGGAGTGATTATATATAAATCATTTGCACTTCTTCGCTCTGGTAAGATAAAGTGCGGCGTTGAGTTCCACCACTCAACACGTAATGTCTCGAATTCGTCGAATTCATTTGAAAGCGTTTTCTATAGGTTATTTTAATATCCTACAAGTTACAGCAGTCCTGTACCACAATACCGTCTATGACAAAAACATACATTTTCTTATATTTACCTAAATATGATCGTTTCTGAATGAGGCGACCCAGATATTTGAATACATATTTATACTTAACTGTTATACCAACGTTTTGATAATCTTAGTTCTAATTTTTAAGTATAAAATTGTAGTTTTAAAATGGATCTACCTTTAAAGCAAAATTAAGCCGTCCAACGACGGACGGTTGGTCAGTTTAAAAGAGGAGCCGGTTCGAGTCCCGTTGCGTTTAAATTTTTCAAACGTTTTTTTAAATATGTTTTCTAATCATAAGTGTGGAATAACACTTTAGTTAATAGTAGAATATGAATGTACTTATCAAATAAATAAGATTGAAGTGTGTGTTTATAATATTAAAAAAAGGTTTTAACTAAATGCATAAATGTGTTCACGCTTTTTATCCCGACAAGCAGGATAGACACAAAGTACCAAGTAGTGTCCAGAATTTCAGTACTTTGCATTCCACCGTATTTGAGACATTGCGTGTTGAGTGTTGGAACTCTACGCCGCACTTTGTCTTTTACCAGAGCGAGGAAGTGAAAATAATTTAAAAACAATCACTTACCCGAATGGGGATTGAACCCACAGCCATTCGCGTTTACAGTCAGACGCTGTCCACCTGCGCCACGACCAGGCTCAATTTTAGTAGATAGACTTTATTTATTTTATTTATTGTAACATATTATTGTGGCTGATTTGCTCAATTTGTTTCAATCAGAATAATCATTTGATACAAATTAAGAGGCCGGTCGTAGCGCAGTGTGACAGCGTCTGACTGTAAATGCGATCGGTTGTGGGTTCGATCCCCACTTGGGGGAATGATTATATTTAAATTATTTTCACTTGGTCGCTCTGGTAAAGACAAGTTCCACTACTCAACACGCAACTCAACACGCAATGTCTCGATTTTGGTGGGAAGCGGAGTACGGAGTGTCTTGACACTAGGTACTTTCTGTCTACCCTGCTGTGCGGGATGAATACATTTAATTATTATAATATAGTAAGTGTTAATGTGTGAGGTTTACATTTTTGTAAAGTTACTGAGATACATGTTGCTAAGGTAACGAATATCTTACGCATTAATACAGCTTCTGGTAACAATAATATAATTAAGACCAACAATAATACTTATTTTAAGTTTTTGATGGCATTGGATCAACTAGGATGGAGCAGTCTCAAACGGTACATCCAAGTGGACTCGGGTTCTACCAGGCATAAAGAATGTGTTCGGCCTAGGTCTTATATTGGTCTTCTAAGTTAGGTCATGTTAAAATTATATAATTTTAATTTCAAATTATTAATAATTAAAATAAAACTGAGTTTGTTGCGTTGTTCCTCTCAGGTCTGAGGTATTCGCTTTAGTGAACTGCTGGTCAATTATTTGACGTTCAAAATTATTTAACTTCGAATTTGACCTTGAAGAAAGTGATTTATGGGAAATGGACGCAGCGTTGAGTTCCGTTACTCTATATGCAATAAATGTAAACATAATCCCTTTGTAGTAGATTTCTAACTTACTCCTGGCGTTGAGTTCCACCACTCAACACGCAATACATGACATTTACCTCCCAGTACTAGATTTCTGACTTTCCCCAGGCAAAAACAAAAAACAAGCTGATCATCATCAGAAAAAAAAACCTAATCTTAAAAAAGGAAATTACACAATAATGTATACAATTTCAAAGCCAAAACCAACTCGCCCATGGAAATCAACCTTCAATTAGCTAACAGTCCAACATCCCAAAATTTCTGGTGCTTTCTGATACCCTGTTCCTGACCTATTTCTTCATTATACACGTGTCTATACTTGTCAAGAAAACAATAGCCGTCTTCCTCTACCTCAGTATTCACGTCTTGCTCTAACCCATTTAAAAAAAGTGGCACATTTGAATTATTCAACCGCTTAAGAGCCCCTCGGGCTTCGAGGAAATGGTCTGAAACGGGAAAACTAGCGGTGCTTGTTGCCTCGACCTGTTTTCATGGTTTTTTTTAATTATTTACCCAAGCATTTTTTTGATCAATGGATTGGAATATTTTTTTAGAGGTTTTTTTCATATAGCAGTGAAAACGTAATGTCAAAACACTCCGTTCTATACATTCTGACCAAAATCGAGATATTGTGTGTTAGGTGGAGCTCAACGTCGCGTTTTGTGTTCCATTATCATTCTCACTATCAGTAATTATATTTACATTATTTTCCCTTCCTCATACTTGTAAGACAAAGTGCGGCGTTGATGTCTCGAATTCGGTGGAAAGCGATGTACGGAGAGTCTTGACACTAGGTACTTTCTGTCTACCCTGTTATGCGGGATAAAAGCGTGAAGTTGAAAAAATAATCATTACCACAAATGTGTATCGAACCCACAACCGACCGCGTTTACACTCAGATGTCTGTGCCACTGCGTATAATATTCTTATTACAATAGTTCATCAAAAAAATAAGTAAATTTTATGCTATTTATGTCAGTCAACTATATTTTGATCTTGGTTTAACTGACACGATGTAAGGTCATTAGGGGAAATATTTATAATTTCTTCGATTCTATAGTTTAATGAGACAAAGCGCGACGTTAAACTCCGCATAAGCGTTCAACGCACAATGTCTCTAGAATGAAGAACATAGATATTGTTCTACGATTACGTAATATATATGTTTAAAATACATAATTCTATAGTAAATTGTTTATCCATAGTGACATTGTAAACTTAGGAAGCATTCACTGTACGCGGGTTGGTGCAGGTTCAAATATCGCTGTGGTAAATGTTTGGAATATGTATATATTTCTTAAATATATATTAACATTATAGATATTAATGCTTTTTTATAAATATGCTATATATTTTAACACATAACATATTTCATTCCACGTACAAAGGTAGCCAGAGACAACCTAATGTCAAGACACTCAGTGCGCTTTCCAGCTGTATTAATGCATAGCGTGTGTTTAACGGCGGAACTCAACGCCATGCTTTGTCTTCTAATATAGTATATAAAGAAAATAACTTGAATATAAACAAACAATCAACCATGTTTACAGTAAAGTAAATAAAATAATAATTTCCATATTACTGGATGTTACATATGGGTTAGTAGTGGGAAGGGCTTATTCTCGCTTAGTTCAAATTTTTACAAGTTTACAAAAAAAATTTAAATCAACCATGTTAAAGAGAAGAGGTCCATAGTGGCACAGTGGGGCAGCGTTTGAGTGTAAACGTGATTGGTTGTGGGTTCGATTCCCACTCGGGGGAATAATTATATTTAACATTATTTCATTACCTCGCCCTGATGTAAGTCAGCATGACTTTGAGTGCGTATTGGGTATACGCAATGTTTCAATGTCGAGCTGGAAAGTTAAACGGAGTGTCTCGACACTAGGCTCTCTCCGATAACCTTGGTGTGTGGGAAAAGGCGCGATACTGTTTTTCAATGAAAATTTTGATTTTCTTTCTAATTTCCTTGTTTCCTTTTAATATCAACTGTTCACTTCAAAACAGAACTTAGTTTCTCGTATGATTACAAAGTTGGTGTTATAAAGTCTCAATAATATTTAAACTTAAAGACCAAATTAAGTTAATAAATTACAAGCGTTTTAAATGAAACTATTTTAGCCGGATTAATCGCGTATATTTTGGTATTCGAAAATACATTTTTGGGACACCTGCATTTCGCGCACTTTACAAGTAATGTATATTCGAATACCAAAATATACGCTATTGATCCGGTTTAGTAGTTTCATTTAAAATGCATAAAAATCGCGAAAATCAAAGATCTTATTAAATTGCAAGTACTTTTAAGTGAAATTATTAAAGGTTTTTTTTAGTTTCACGCTTTTTACCAAATAGTAGGGTAGGCAGGAAGTACCTAGTGTCAAGACACTCCGTACTCCACTTTCCGCTGAATTCCAGACAATGCTTGTGAAGTGTTAAAACTCAACGTCGCCTTTTGTCATTAGAGCGAGGAAATTAATATTTATACCATTCACCCAAATTGGGATCGAACCCACAACCGATTGCATCTTCAGTGAGACGCGGTCCCACTACACCACGACCGGCCTTTACAAATGGCAAACTAAATAAAGAAATATTTATTATTATATAATAATTTTAATATTTAATTTTTTAAATGCACCCTTTTTGACGGTTTGTTTGTAAAATAAAATTCTTACTATCAATTTGTTTCTTATAAAATCCGCACCTTTCAAGTCTTCCTATATATATATACATATATATATCGGCTATAATGTGTATATAGAAACCAAAATTAATCAAATCCGGTCCAGCAGTTTTCGGGTTTCGAGCGAGACAAACAAACGCTATGACATTTTTCTATAATCTATATATTTCGAACTAGCTGTCAAACGTCAAATATTTCCCTCCAAAAATTTCCATTGGAAACCACAGATTATATAACGCCTTTTTAATTCACAAAAATTATATATACTCTGTATACATTACACCCTATTACGTATACGCACGTCAAACGACCGTTTAAAATTCAACGGATATTCAAATGGTTTTTTAAAAAATATTTTAAACGCCGAAAAATGTTAAGCTTGTACACACGTGTAGGCATTATTATAAGGAAAGGAGACGATGACGTCATATCTCCTTTTCCGATTTTAATAAAATAGATAACTATTTTATTAAAATCGGATATGTTCCAAATACTTTGGGCGAGGCCGGTCGTGGCGCAGTGGGACAGCGTCGCGATCGGTTGTTAGTTCGATCCCCACTCGGGGGAGTGATTATATTTAAATTATTTTCATTTCCTCGCTCTGGTAAAAGACAATATAGCAGCTTTGAGTTCCACCACTCAACACGCAATGTCTCGAAACCAGTGGAAAGCGAAGTACGGAGTGTCTTGACACTAGGTACTTTCTGTCTACCCTGCTACGCGGGATAAAAAGCGTCAAGCTAAAAACTTTGGTGGCAATTCAAGAGGATATAGTGTTAAGACATTCCGTACTACAAATTTCTGGAGATATTATGCGCAGAACTCAACACAGCGCTTTGTTTTGTTTGAGTAAAAAATACTAAACCTGATATTGTATTTCAAATTTTAAAGCAGAGAGAATATAGTGTTACCGCACTCCTTTCTCCACTTTTCGAAACTCGAGACATTGTACGTAAAATGGCGGAGCACAACACTGCGCTTTGTATTTCAACACAAAACCATGGAGTAGAAGAAGGTTTGCCGTTTCTTCAATATCTTTTATTTAAAGCAGGGTAGTTAGAGAAAACTTAGTTACAAGATACGCCATTGACTGGTTGAGTGGCAAAGTCAGTGTAAACTAAATATGACCATTCCCCCGAATAGGAATCGAACCCACAACCAATCGCGTTTACAGTCGGACGCTGTCACACAACACACGATAGCCTTTAATTACTATGGTTTAGTTTTATAAATAATTATGAATAAAAAATTGAAATAATAATTCCTTTTCACAGTAGTCGGAAAATCTAGTGTCAAAACACTCTGTTTTCCAAAATCATCATAACAGAACCTATGGTACATAGAATGGCAATCAATAGCAGTGTAAACAGGAAGTACCTAGTGTCAAAACTCTTTGTACTTCGCTTTCCATCGAATTGGAGACGTTGCATGTGGAGTGGTGGAACTCAACGCCGCACTTTGTCTTAGCAGAGCGGGGAAGTGAAAATAATTTAAATATAATAACTCCCCCGACTGGAGATTGAACCCACAACCTATCGCGCTTACAGTCAGACGCTGTCACACTACATCACATCCTTATTATAATTAATATATTATTATTATTATTACTTCTAATCTCTCTTTGTCTCTCCGGTTTCTCTTATATATGTACATAGAAGACGGAGGGATATATGACTAGGTGATGGTTATAACTGTAAAAAAACATTTTTTTTAACTAACCCGGCGTTAAACGCCGAAAATATTAAGGGTATTTTGAATGTTATATATGCTCTTTAAGTCTGAATTGTCATGTATAATTTTTAAATTTAAAATAAATTTTAGTATTTTTTTTTTAACTTCACGCCTTCATTCCTGGAGGAATCATATATTCCAATATATCCTTACCATTTTCCTCGCTCTGGTAGGACTCGTCTCGAATACTATGTAAAGCGGAGTACGGAGTGTCTTGACACTAGGTGTATACTTCCTGTCTATCCCATTATGCGGGATAAAAGCGTTACAAATAATTACAATAAAAATTAAATTATTGCAATACTGTTTACAACCACCATTTTGCTTTACTAAATTTGTAAATCAAATAAATAATATTTGAGCTGTAAACGCGATCGGTCGTGGGTTCGATCCCGACTCGAGAAAATGAATATATTTGAATTATTTTCATTTCCTCGCTCTGGTAAAAAACAAAGTGCGGCGTTGAGTTCCATCACTCAACACGCAATGTCGCGAATTCGGTGGAAAGCGAAGTACGGAGTGTCTTGACACTAGGTACTTTTCTGTCTAGCTAAAAAAAAATAAAAAAATAAATTATTAACTGATAATTGATACAAAAGATGTCAGTATTGTCAGTAAAGTCAACAAAATTCATGTCGTTGTCAAAAAATCAAACTATTAATTAATTTTAACTAAACCAAAATACAATTATATTCTATTTTTAAAATAAAGAGTGTCTTGACACTAGATACTTTCTATCTACTCTGTTAAGTGAAGCTAAAAAATAAATAAATATATAAAGATTAGTATAGCATTTTTGAAAACTACGTATAAAAATTTGAACGCAGCGGGATTCAGACCCGCGTCCCTTGGATACCGTCCGTTTTTTTACAAAAGTGTTTTCTAATTCTAAATGTGGAATAACACTTTAAAAATATATATATATATATATATATATATATATATTAATTTTTAGATATTGTGTGGCTTAATGCAGTACAACGCCGTGTTTTGTCCTCCAAAACAAGAAAAAAAGGAAGTAATAATAATTTTTTTTAATTTAATAAAAGTTGTGTTTAAAAAACATCTATTTTAATTCTAGATTAATACCAATTATATACCTAAGGGAACATTAACGTAGTTTAACACCGCGAATCCACTTGACACCAACACAAAACCACACACTGCTTCAATAAATACAAAAACCGTTCAAACAGCGAAATTACAAAAAAAAAAAAACAAAAACCCGTGCATAAGATTGAAAATCGTTCGCCACGTCAAAAAAAAGTGAAAAAGCAAAAAAAAAATAAATGGCGGCAAAACGGCTATAAATATGGCGGCCATCTGTCACCCGTGGCAGTCGCGAACGGGGCTTGTACCGCCAAAATTCGGAGTGTACACTCGAGAAATTTCTTTTTAGAAAAAATGAGTGCGCTCATTGCATTTGCTCTTATAATATTCGTCGTGTACATAAAATGGTTCTCACGTAGGACCGTGAAATGGAGGCATGTCAGCAAATACGGCGGCAACAAGGCGGACGATCTGAAACTAGCCCCAGGACCGACACCTCTGCCCGTGGTCGGCAGCATGCATTTGCTTGGCACAAACGAATCGCCGTTCCAATCCTTCACTGAGTTGTCCAAAAAATATGGTGACATTTACAGCATAACGCTGGGCTCGGCTCAGTGTCTCGTCGTCAACAACTTGGAGCTGATAAGGGAGGTTTTGAATCAGAACGGGAAATTTTTCGGCGGAAGACCAGACTTCCTGAGGTTCCACAAGCTCTTCGCTGGCGATAGAAATAATTGTGAGTGTCATTTTATTCATTATAATGTATTTATTTGGTTAATTTCAATAACACACCATTCTACACTCTCCGCACGCGTAATACACGCGTTGCCTTAGCAACCTGTACGTCACTTTACATGTATTTCAAACACATAGTGGTGTATATAATTTTTATTATATCAATTAATTGTTGTTATAAATAAATATTATAATTTACAACTACCTTCATTTTCATATAAATATATTTTTTTCAATAAATAAAACAACAAATAAAGTAAAAGGTCTCATTAACGAGTAAACATCGTGTTGCCATAGCAACGTGTATGTCACTTTACACAAACGTGTATGTCGAACACATGGTAGTGTGTGTTACATAATATTAATTTTATATATAATTATGTATATTTAAAAAAAACACATCATTCTGTACTCCTTCTCTATATAAAATATAACCGTGCCAAATTTCATACCCTTATTAATATATATATATTAATATATATATATATATATATATATATATATATATATATATATATATATAATGTATATATATATATATATATATATATATTTGACATTTTTAATGTTTTTTTTAATTTAAGTGATTATATTGTTAATTGGTTTTATATAAAAAAGTAGTTACGCAGATTAAAATAGATTAAATATCATTTTTGCCGGTCGTGTATTGTGGGACAGCGTCTGTAACGGGTTCGATTTCCATTCGGGGGAGTGATTATATATAAATCATTTCCTCCGCTCTGGTAAGACAAAGTGCGGCGTTATTATTGTTATATGTTTGTGTTTATAAATAAGAATTATATAGTAGTTCGATAACAACGTATAGCTTAGTGGTCTACAGTTTGAACGTAAATAGTAGGTACCGGTTCGAATACCGCTTAGTTGCTCTTAGTTATTGGATGTTTTGTTTATAAATTAGGCTAAAATACGTTTAATTACTTTTTATAGGCATAACATTATTTTCAATAAATCGAAAACGTCCAACAAACAAAAAGACAAAGTCAAAATGAGATTATATTAAAAAACATATATAAGAATTTGAACGCCTTTGGAAATTGAACCTGTACCTCTCAACCTCTTAGACGATCTCTTCTTAAATCTAAAATGTTGAATAACACGTTAAAATTAAATATGTCAAACAAATATATATATATATATATATATATATATATATATATATATATATATATATATACGCACACACATACTTACGTATTATATACTGGATTTGAACCCCAAAACACGTCCTTTTAGCACAAAACTTAAATAATAACTGATATATAATATTGTTGTAAACATATAAATGTTTAATATGTACTTAATTATAGTGTAGGTTCGAATTCCATTTGGGGGTTAATATCTAATGTAAATTGCACAGTGGGACAGCGTCTGACTGTAAACGCGATCGGTTGTGGGTTCGATGCCCACTCGGGGCAGTGATTATATTTCAAATTATTCCTACTTCCTCACTGGTCAAGATAATGTGCGGCGTTGAATTCCACCACTCAACACGCAATGTCTAGAAATCGGTGGAAAGCGAAGTACGGAGTGTCTTAACACTAAATACTTTCTGTTCATTGAAGATGTATGAGAAAAAATATTATCGCCGACAATATAACTCAAAACAATGATATTTTTTAATTTTTATCTGTAAGTCAGTTTGTCTGTGCGTTTGTTCACTTTAATCTCAGAAACGGCTTGACCGATTTAAATGCAGTTTTCACTATTGTATTTTGACAATGTTCCCTTAATATGTAGTTATATTAAATTAAAGTATTGTTTGAAGAATTTGCTAAAAAACTAACTGTTTTCTTGAATATAGTATATGTTTAGTTTTAATTTTTTCTTAGAGTAACAAACAACAGACAAAGTCTTTAAGAAACTTGTATCCATTTATATTTTCGTAAGAAAAGATTGACTGTTAGCAAATAAAGTAGACGTTGACATTGAAATAAATATAATATAAAAAAATAATCCTTATAAACACTATGCGGCGTTTAGAACCGCCATCAGCTTTACGCATTCCAGTATTTTAGGGTAGACAGACAGCCTAGTGTCAAGATGCTTCGTTGACTCCTTTACTAGCTTCGTCCATGATTTCGCGTTTAAAACATCTCTGGATCTTTATTTTATAATTCTAGAACCAAAGTAGGCTAAGTTACCCTTTATTACATCTACCAGTAAAAATCCTATCAAAATCGGTCCAGCAGTTCCTGAGATAAGCTGGAACAAAGATAGAAAATAACAATAAAACACGTTATTTAATACCGTGTATACATAGATATGGATTTAGTAAAAAGCGATTATTTAATATTACAAACAGACACTCCAATTATACTCCGCTCTAATAAGACAACACGCAATGACTTGAATTGAGGAGGGTCAGTTAACGGAGTGTCTTAACACTGTTGTCTCTCACTATCCAGCTATTCGGGATAAAGGGTGGAGTTGTTTTTTTTTTTAATTTCTTTATTTTCATTAGGATAAAATAATCAAGTTACGCTTGCCCTTGTCATATGTTGCATAGGACAGTCCAGACTATCTAAATAAAATACTAATAAGTTTTTGTAATTTGAAGACGTTGAAGCTGTTTGGTCCAAAGTACTGTGCACTTTTCTATTGGAAATATAGTTTTTTATTTTTTTAAAGTTAAAATTATAAATTGTATTAAAATCACAGAGAAATGGGACCGGTCGTGGCGCAGTGGGATTATTGATTGTTGACGCGATCGGTTGTGGGTTCGAACCACTCGGGACACGCAACGTCTTGAATTTGGCGGTGAGCGGAGTATGTAGTGTTTTGACACTAGGTACGTCCTACCATACTTTGCGTGATATCATCGTGAAGCTACATAGAATACGGAGAACTCCTTGACATTGCGTTTTCTTGGACTATTCCACTTTAATACTATACAATAGTATAACTATATAAGGTACATTTACGCATAATGTCTCGAATTTGGTAACATTATACAACGGAGTGTCTTGACAGTAGGTTCTGTCTGACAACCCTGCTATATGACAAAAACGCTAGTGTATTTATTTAATATTTATTAAATCGCTTACGCCTATAACTTAAACCGCGGTTTGAAATTTGATACAACTATTAAATGCGTAGCGCCATTTAAGTAGATAACTGTCATCAAATGAAAATATAATTAAAATTTGACACCTTTGTGTCGCAGTGGGACAGTGTACTGTGCATGCGATGGTTTTGAGTTCGATACACACTCGAGATTGTACATTTATGAAAAAAATGAACTTCACGCTTAATTTCGCATGCCAAGGTAGTTGGAGAGAATTTAGTGTCAAGACACTGAAAGTCGTTTGGCGGAACACAACGCCGTCTTATGTCAGACACTGTAAATGGCAATAATTTTAAATATAATTTTTAATTTAATATTCCTTATATAAATAGGTCTCTCTTATATTGTGAAGAAATTAGCATGATTTTAAATTATAGACTACTTTAAGCGTACGTTTGTTTTCTTCTCTTATGACATTTTAACTACGTAGTGTCAAGACACTACGTTCACCACATAGTCACTTCTCAGTGACTCTCTCTCTCTTCTTCTCTTTTTTGCTTGCAACGCTACCTACGGGGTCCTACGGGGGCGTAGGACTACCAGAGCGAGGAAATAATCACTCCCTCTGTGTTTTGGACCCACAACCGTTGCCACTAGATATGATGGATTTTTTTTAGCTTCACGCTTTCTTCCCGCATAGCAGGGTAGACAGAAAGTATCTAGTGTCAAGACACTCCGTACTTCACTTTCTACCTAATTCAAAACATTGCGTGTTGATTGGTGCAGCTCGGCGTCTCACGTTGTCTTACCAAAGCGAGGAAGTGTCGATAATTTAAATATAAACACTCCCCCGAGTGGGGATCGAACCCACAACCGATCGGCCACAGTCGGCCGCTGTCCCACTGCGCCACGACCGGCCTCTATAGTTTGTTCTATTATTATTATATATTCTATTATTAAACGCAAATACAATGAAAGATCACATTACGTTATATAAGCTTGTATATATATCAACAATTTTAGTATTAAATTACATTAAATTGAATATTGCTTATTCTCTTAGTATTTAATGTTTTGAATGCCCTTACGACTTTGAAATGGTGTCACCGGTTCGGTTCCCGATTCGTACAAATTATTAATAAAGCGTGAAGAAAGATTTCTTGTACATTTTTTTCAGCTTCACCCTCTTATCTCGTATACCAGGGTAGACAGGAAGTGTAGTGTCAAGACACTCTGTACTCTGCTTTCCGCCGAATTCGAGACATTATGTGTTGAGTGATGGAACTCAAACCCGCGCTTTGTCTTACCGAAGCTAGGATATGAAAATAATTGAAATATAATTTTATTCGAGTGGGAATCGAACCCACAACCGATTGTCCCACAAAATATCTTCAATTATTATCTCTTATAATACTTTAAATTAATAAAATAAACACTACACACTACTATATCTTTGATATACACTTGGGTATAAAGTGATATACACGTTGCTATGGTAACGCCTTTTGTACGCGTCAACGGCAACACTTGTGTAATAAAGATTAACTTAATGTAATAATTTCTTGTATTTCTGATATAATTATAATATATAGATTTTTTTGCTTCACGTTATTATCTCGCATAGCAGGGTAAATAGAAAATAATTAGTGTCGAGACACTCCGCACTCAGCTCTCCGTCTAATTCAAGACATTGCGTTGCGCGTTGAGTGGCGAAACTAAACGTCGGTTATAATATATGTATATTTATATTATTAAAATCCCAATCTCAAACATTTCTGAACGAAAATCCAAAGCAAAATATGTGCGTGTTGACGTCAGTATAAGATTATGCATACAGACGTACTTGCGCTTGCCCATACATATATACATTGAAAATGATCGACTAAAATAGAATCGATTTGGAATTGATTTGTTTTAACCGATTTTATATAAAAGTGAGTTATGATGAAGGAGAGTGGAGAAAAGGCTTTTCTCTTAGAAAATAATACTTGAATTATAATTAGTATAGTTTAGACAATCGATCATTTCTTTTTATATGTACTTTATCGATTTAGTACATTTTCTATGAAACACAAAAACTGCTTCCGCGAGGAATGTAACTTAAGTTAATTCCTAACAAATGGGCTATTTGCCAGTGAAAGTTCTCTCAAAATCGGTCAAGCCATTCCAGAGATAGCAGGAACAAACAAACATACAAAAAATGTAATTTCTATATATACACTCTGTATACATACATATATGTATTTAGTGAATAGCGTTTATTACAAACAAATACTTCAATTTTATTCGCAACGCCAATTTGACCAAAATGTATATAAAAAAAATACAAGAATTTTGTATTGGTATTACTTTTAATTATTCTCTCAGTATATATATATATATATATATATATATATATATATATATATATATATATATATATATATATATATAATTATGAAAGAAATGTACTTCTCCATTAACCAAACATGTCTATCGTTCCATTTTTATGTAAAAGAATTATAGTTATGGGAAGAAATCTAAAGATTGCAACCCTTTAATTGTAATTTTACTATAGTTAAAATGTTATTACCACACTAAGGGATAGAAAATATTTTTAGAAAAATCTTGCCGATGAGGTCGGAGTGTTTGGATAGTTTCCAAGAGGTGCGGGTTCGAATTTATATCGTATATAATCGAAATCTCTAAGGGTCCACCCTTAGAGATTATTAAACATAAATTATTATAATAAATTGCATTCCCTCTTGACAAATGTTTATTTCTAAGAAATAATCTTTGTGTAGTGGAAATTAACAGAAAATCTCTGTAAAGATGCTACCAACATAAATAACGTTGTAACAAAACGTACAATACCTTGTGCAACTACCGTTGCAGCCAGATATAAAACTCATGGTTTATCGGTTAGAGCGCTTGGACGAAGAACAAAAGGCGCGGGTTCGAATACTGCTGTGTTTGTTTGAAAACAAATTCTATGTTTTTTTTTATATTTTATTGCGAATTCTTTCGCGTAGAATTTAACATCTATGAATCTCTGTTTCATAATTCTAAAATAAAATTAGTAACAATATCATATATTCAAATAAAATTGGAGTGTCTGTTTGTAATATTAAGAGAGTTGCTTCTTACTAAAAACAAATGTATATGTACACGGTACATACATCAAAATAATATTGGTTACAATATTTATCTGTCTGTCTGCCTGTTCCGGTTAATCTCTGGAACACCTTCACCGATTTTCACTGGCAGATAGCTGACGTAATGAGGAGTACCTTGGGCTATTTTTATTTTAGACTTATAAAATAAAGATCAAGATATATAAAATTCCATTCCATTCGGACGAAGTCGCTGGAACTTTCTATCCTTTACTATATATTATTTTAAATGAATTTATCTAAATCATATCCAAAACATAAAATAATATTTTTATATAAGCAAATTGTACAAAATAGGATGTTATTTATCACCTTTATTATATAACTACCTACTTACATAAAGTTATTATACACTACTATACTTTAGGATAAATATTCAAAATTATTTCGATATATTCAAGCAATACATTTCTTTGTTCACAGCTTTGGCGCTCTGTGATTGGTCGAATCTTCAACTCCGTCGCAGAAACTTGGCTCGACGTCATTGTGGTCCAAAACAGCACACCGATAATTTCTCAAGAATTGGAACTGTAGCTACCTTTGAATCTATCGAGCTGATACAAACCCTGAAGAGTATGACCAGGTCCTCCACTGGTGCTATCAATTTGAAGCCTCTTTTAATGTCAACAGCCATGAACATGTTCTCCAATTACATGTGCAATGTAAGATTTGATGCCGATACTGATATGGAATTCAGAAAAATTGTTGATCATTTTGATGAGATTTTCTGGGAAATTAATCAGGGTTACGCCGTAGATTTCCTGCCATGGCTAGCGCCATTCTATAAGAAACATATGGATAAACTCTCAAATTGGTCACAGGAGATCCGCTCTTTCATCCTTTCTAGAATTGTTGAACAAAGAGAAACTACTTTAGATTTAGAAAGCCCAGAAAAGGATTTCTTAGATGGTCTCCTGAGAGTGCTGCACGACGACCCAATTGTAGATAGGAACACCATAATCTTCATGTTGGAAGATTTTTTGGGAGGTCACTCATCTGTTGGAAACTTAGTTATGCTTTGCCTTACCGCTGTTGCCAGAGATCCAGAAGTAGGCAGGAAGATTAAAGCCGAAATTGATGGAATAACCAAAGGCAAGCGAGCTATCACACTAGCAGATAGAAGCTTAATGCCATACACTGAAGCCACTGTGCTAGAGTGTCTCAGATACGCCTCATCTCCCATAGTTCCCCATGTTGCAACAGAGAACGCTAACATCGCTGGTTACGGCGTCGAGAAAGGTACAATTGTGTTTATCAATAACTACGAATTAAACACATCATCCAAATACTGGGATGAACCTGAAAAATTCGACCCGTCCCGATTCTTAGAGAAGTCCAAAGTGAGAGCGAGGCGCAACTCCCTTTGTGATTCAGGAATGGAGTCGGATGGAGAACGAGCTGGCCCAATAAACAGAGTGACGGAAATTGAAAAAGAAGTAATTAGTGTCAAAAAGAATATCCCTCACTTCTTGCCCTTCAGCATTGGCAAGAGGACGTGCGTAGGGCAAACACTGGTGACGACGATGAGCTTCGTTATGTTTGCCAGCATCATGCAAGAGTTTGACATTGCAGCCGTTGATAAAGATGATTTAAGACAGAAACCAGCCTGTGTAGCTTTGCCCAAAGACACCTACCACTTATATCTTCTGCCTAGAAAGCACTGAACTCATAATATTAGAAAATACCCACCCATTTTTAATTGTGTTCAAATTTAGGAACGAAACGTTAAAATTCTGCCATACTTGTCATAAATTTTGATAACTCCAGAATAATTGGCACATTCTTAGGCCCGTTTCGGACTTTCTCGGTACTGTACCTAAATTTTGGACGCAAGAATAATTGGGGATCGCTCAAGCTTATTTATTTGATGGATAATTTATATTGGGAATGAATAGAAGGTGGATGTCTCGTGGACCAGTTCTCGCTGCAGAACAATTGGGATTTAAAAAAAAACGACTGCTTTGTCCGGTGGATTACGATAATATTAATGAAATGGAATTTTTTTTGCATAATTCTATTATATTTAGATTGTGATATAAAATAAATGTTACTCATATTTTTAAAGTGTGTTTCATTTGCCAGTGTCTAATTGGTAGTTAGTTTTATCTTCACGCGTTTTTATCCCGCATAGCAGGATAGACAGAAAGTGCCTAGTGTCAAGACACTCCGTACTTCGCTTTCCACTAAATTCAAGACATTAGATATTAAGTGGTGGAATACAACGACGCGTTTTGTCCTACCTTGAGCGAGGAAATAAATATAATTTAAATATAATCACACCCTCGAGTGGGAATTGAACCCACAACCGATCGCGTTTATAGTCAGACACTAGCCTCACAGTAGTTAATATTATAGTTTTTTTAATAATACTCGTATCGGTTAAAAATGCAACTTTGTATATCATATCCACTTATTTTATGCATTTCAAATGTTTGTTACGAGATTGATGAAATAACGGTTGGTTGTGGGTTCAATTCCCACTTGAGAGAATTATAATATACAAACTACAATCATACAAGTCTCATAAGACAAAGCGCTGCGTTAAAACAGGCAGTGTCTCGTTTATGGGCAGAAATAAACGGAGTGTCTTGACACTAGATTCTCTCTGTCTACACAGTAAGGGATAAATGCTTTATCTCTTACATGTTTAAACCCACTTTAGATGACAAAGAAATTGTATGCAATCAATTTTGTTTTTAATCTAAAATGGCCGCCACAACAAAATGGCGGATTCTAAATATTTGCTCTACACTCCTAATATGGTTGTCAAATGATAGGGCTTGATTTATAGAATACAATAAATACACCCTGAAAAAAGTTTATTTTTTCAAAAAGAAAATTAAATTACATATATATTGTTATAGACATTAAGGGTGAAATTTTAATATTTTTTTAGCTTCACACTTATATCCCACATGGCAGGGTAGACAGAAAGTACCTGTGGAGAGTAGAGTACAGAGTGTCTTGACACTCCACAAAATTCGATACATTGCGTGTTGAGTGGTGGAACTCAGCGACGCACTTTATCTTACCAGAGCGAAGAAGTGAAAATAATATTTAAATATAATCATTCCCCTGAGTGGGGATCAAATTTACCTACCTTTCTTATTTAAACTAAAAATATTAGGATTATTTTAAATACAAATCCAAAAGCCACCATCAAACCAGCAAACATTTACAAATCCAGCAATATGTTTTAGTATTTTTAATATTTGTACCTTTACTGCAACTCGTTTTTGTTGATATTAGCTTCGTCACATAAGAGTTCTGACTGTGAACATGACCGGTTGTGGGTTCGATTCCTACTCGAGGATATGATTTCTTCGCTCTGGTATGACAAAGGACGTAGAGTTCGCAACTCAACACGTTATGCCTCGATTTCAGACGGAAAGCATTCAACGGAGTGTATTGACACTATGTTCTTCTGTGGTTTCTCCAAAGTCAAAGTCAAAATCAAAATCATATAACTTTCTTAAAAGCCAGAAGTTAATAAGATCTTTGATTTTCGAAACTATTTTAATGGGATTAATCGCGTAAATTTTGACCCTTGGTCCTTGGGTGCCCTTCATCAGAACAAGCTGCCAATTCCCCGCCAGCGTTGTATGAAGACCAATATACCACCCACAGTGGAGAGACAGCCGTTCTTCTTACTTAACTTCTACCGTTTGTGAAGGGAGTTACAGACAGGATTGGCAACATCTTAAGAAGAGCTTCTATCAAAACCATATTCAAGCCTAATAAAAAAGTGAGCCAATGCTTGAGACCCGTGAAATGTAATATTCCTTTGCAGTGTGCAGGTGTGTATAAACTAGACTGAGACTGTGGCTTATCCTACATTGGTCAAAAAAAGAGGAGCATCGGGGTTAGGGTGAAGGCACATATATCCAAGGAACACCAGAGATAAAGATACAGTGAGCTCATTCTACAAGAATCCAGGGCAGTACGCGAGGCAATTAAGAAATAGATGGCGGTAGTGTGATATAATTAATTTTTGTATCAACTGACAGATAAATGCCACCTCAGTGTAGTCAAGTGTAACCACGGACTACTGCAAAGTGTTCGAAACGTCAGGTGTCCAAAAATGTATTTCCGAATACCAAAATATACGCGATTAATACGTTTAAAATAGTTTCATTTAAAAACTAAGAAGTTATATACTTCATTTATTTACCATCCAATAATTTGCCAACAGTGTGCTAAAGGCAATGTCTTAAACCTCAGAAGAACAACGTAAGAAACTCGGAGAGATTCTCTCTTTTCTATTTAAATGCCAAAAATTTTCTTCTATCTATAAATATCTTTGTTCTATAAAATGTTCTATATATAAATATCTTTGTAACAGACCGGAGCGAGCGTTTCACTCCCAAGGCGTGTTATCATTTATGAAATCAATAATATGGTAATAACCTTCAAACGCACAAACTTTTTTACACACTTTTTTTAAAATTGTAATATGCAGACTGTCCCATGAAAGAATTGCGGACTCAATCGAGTTACAGACGCGGTAAGCTTAGTCCTATTTCTGGTTTCCCTCTTTTAAAACAGAGCGCGGCGTTTAGCTCCACCATTCAACACGCAGTCTCGAATTCAGAGGCGGAATACGGAGTGTCTTGACAATAGATTGTTGTAACTACCCTGTTACAACAATCTATTGTCAATCTATTTGACGGGATAAAACGTGAAACTGTTTTTATATTAATATTTTTTTAAAATTATTTAGCAATTTTGCATGAAGTCGTCTTATTAAAATAATTAATTAGTTACTTGACGTTCAAACAAATGAAGTATGAAGCCGGTTATGGCGCAGTGGGACAGCATCTGACTGTAAACGCGATCGGTTGTGAGTTCGATCCCCACTCGGGGGAGTGATTATATTTAAATTACTATCACTTCCTCACTCTGGCAAAACAAAGTGCGGCGTTATGTTTCACCACTCAGCACGCAACGTCTCGAATTCAGTGGAAAGTGAAGTACGGAGTGTCTTGACACTAGGTACTTTCTGTTTATCCTGCCAATAAAAGCGTGAAGCTAATAAAAAGATAAAAAATGAAGCATGTAACTTTTGACCATGCTAAGTGTTAAGACACAACGTTCTCTATTTTCAATTTATTTCGTACTTTTACCAGAATGGCTAAATGAAGCAAAAGTAAACATTATAACTATTGCATTATTAAACTAACACTCATCGCCACTGACAACTTTCCACTGAGTCAAAAGGGTCTTAAATATATCAGAAGCTTAATGTATTTGTATCAACTTCACGCTTTTATCCCCTATAGTAGGATAGACAGGAAGTACCTAGTGTCAAGACACTCCGTATTCCGCTTTCCACTGAATTCGAGGTTTTGCGAGTTGAGTGACAGGACTCTGTGCTTGTCTTACAAGAGTGAGGAAATAACAATACTTTAAATAATGTTCTCATCTTTATGTAAATATTAACTGTGCCAAATTTCATACTTCTCCGTCCGCATATTAAATATACGTTTTAACAATACAGATAAAAAAGGCCATTATGTCTTGTGGGACAGGGTCGGACTGTAAACGCGATCGGTTGTAGCTTCAATTCCAACTAGGAGGATTGATTATACTTAAATTATTTAGTTTTCCACAAACTGATAATACAAAACGCGGCGTTGAATTCCACCAGTGTCTTGACACCTACGTACTTCCTGTCTAACCTGCTATGCGGGATGAACGTGTAAAACTAAGAAATAAAGTCGTTAGTCTAAATCAAAGGAAATTGATTAAAATTTATTTATAGATCACGTTTAAAAGATAAAATTGTAATTGGCCATTAATATTGTAATATATAAAATGCAAAGATTTACTTATTTATTTTAACATTGTATATTAGTCCTAAATATTAGCAAGTAAAGAGACATCATTCGATCTCAATAGTTATATTATAAAGGAAGTCATTTGTATAATAATATTATTATAAAACTACCCTCCTTCTCAACTGGGACTTGTCTTCCTTAGTCCCACGTCCATACAAGTCGTCTATTAAAACCACACGGGGCTCTTTTGCTCGTTGACTTCCGAACACTAGGCTGTGTTCGGAGCTGCCTGTTATACTAACCCCGACGTTATTGTTATCATTTCAATACAGTACACTTGTGTATTTTAATATATTATGTATTCATTGTGCGACTGCCAATAGTGTCGTAGAGAGAAGCTCTGAACATTATCAAGGATTTGCTATACAAGTGCAGTCTTAAGGGGCCCCTTTACTCGTTAAGCTCGAGCTAGCTATTCTTGTAATCCTAACGTTACTTTTATTATTTCAATATAATATGTCACTTGTTTGTTTTTAGCTTCACGCTTTTTGTCCCGCATAGCAGGATAGGCAGAAAGTACCTAGTGTCAAGACACTATGTACTTCGCTTTCCACCATGTTCAAGACATTGCGTGTTGAGTGGTGGAACTCAACGCCGCTCTTTGTCTTTACCAGAGCGAGGAAGAGAAAATAATTTAAATATAATCACTCCCCCGAGTGGGGATCGAACCCACAACCGATCGCGTTTACAGTCAGACGCTGTCACACTGCGTCACGACCGGCCTCTATCACTTGTGTATTCTAATAATACTTTTTTTTAGGGTAGACAGAAATTAGTTAGTGTCAAGACACTCCGCACTTAGCTTTCCGCCGAATTCAATGAAAAAATAAAATTTGTTACAATTAATACCAGTATTATAAACATGAAAGTGTGAGAGGATCTATGTGTGTGTGTGTGTGTGTGTGTGTGTGTGTGTGTGTGTGTGTGTGTGTGTGTGTGTGTGTGTGTGTGTGTATGTTACTCTTTCACGAAAAAAAATATTGAACGAATTTCGATTAAACTTTACAGTATTATAGGTCAAAATAACACATCGGCTACAATTTATAATGATTTTGCGTAATTTGGTCGCAATATACCGATACATATCCATTAAGTCGGCACAATATCTGCCTTCTGAGAGCTATCTTGGCGTGCGCTGACTGAGATGGTTGGAGTTACTCAAAGATGATGTAAGGTAAGATTGCTTGTCTTAAATAGTTCTTAATAAAAGTCTGAAACAGCATATGTCTATCTTTTATATAGAAGCCAATAGAGCCATTGTATTAAACATAATTAAAATAATCTATTCTCTTATAGTTGAAAATTGATGAGAAGCATCTTTTTAAAAATATCTAAAATATTTCCCGTTACATTTCACGCTCCTTTATCAATAACTGCACGTATTCAAGACAAAGCGAATAGAGAGGCGGAACTCAACGCTGCACTATTTAGATAAACGGACCCACAAAAATCATATTTTACAGGTAATAATGTGTCCATCTAACGTGAAAAACACTCCATTGCATTGTATTTCCCCGGGTTGGAATCGAGTCCATACTTATTGTTATTATAGCTAGACGCTTTTCCGTTGCGCTACGAAGGTTTCAACTCTTACACCTTTCATTTATCTATTTGGAATTCGAACTGCTAACTAGTTAATTATACGAACAAAGGTAACAAAACAAAAATGACAGTATATTTTTTTTAAAATGAAGTCCTAAAAAATTTCACTCGCTTTCCGCATAGCAGGATAGTTAGAGAAAACCTAGTGTCAAGACACTCTGTTGACTGTTCTCCGCCCTAGATTGAAACAGTGCGTGCTGAATGGCGAACTAACCTCCGCACAATTTAACTCCGCACATTCAAAACCACAAATATCATTTTTATAGTTATCAGTCATCATTCAAACTTTCAGCTTATGTAGCTAGTGTACAAAAACTCCGTCCACTTCTTTCCGCCTAACATCAAGATATTATTAAGTTGGCGTAGTGTCAAATTCATGGAAGACCGTCCTAATCCGCCCAATCCCGAAATAAGGCTATGGTTCCCCTCGGACTAACTGCACCTTCTTCCTTTCCAAGGTAATGGAGAGTATTATAAATAGCCGCCTCCTGGTGGATTTCGAGTATCAACCGTTGCTCATAGACCGTCAATATGGCTTCTGCCATGATCGTTCAACCAGTGATCTTCCAGTATACTTAATCCACCGATGGGCTGGAAAGCAAGGGAGACGGCCTGGCAGTTAGTCTGGCATTGTATGTCAAAAACCTTTGATCGAGTGTGTCACGGGGCGCTTCCTGCCAACTTCCATTTTATAGGCTTCCCGAGATATTATGCAAGCGTAGCATCAAGGTCGCTGTCGATAGTTTTTGCTTCCAGTACTTCTCCTAGACTGCTGGCGTCTCCCAGGACTGAATGCTGTCCCCAACTCTCTGCCTTCTGCATATCAATGATTTGTTAGATTAGTGTGTAGATCTTAGCAATCATTGTAATGCAGTCGACAGCACATTGGATGCCGTCTACACCGGCCGTGGTGAGTGTTTCGTGAGGAAGCGTCGAAGAGTGCCGGAACAAACTTGTCTTCCGTTGAGGAATGCCTTGAGAATGTCTCTTCCTGGGTAAGAAGGAACCTAGTTCAGTTCAACCCCATGAAGACACAAGTTTGCGCATTAACCACTAACTTTAAGAATGTTCTCGATAACTGGTGAAAATCAGTTATCGAGAATATTATTAAAACACGAATGTGATAAGCAAGGCCAAGTTGGTCTCGAAAATCTTGGTCTCATCGACAGAGCGGGACGCCCAAACACTGTTAGGCCCTTTAGAGGGACCAGGTTCAGCCTCATATAGAGAACTGTTTTGATCTCTATGCTGGTGCATCCGAGTATCACCTTAAGCCATGTGATCGTATTAAACGGAGAGCCGTTCGGTCGTTAGTGACCCAATAGACTGTGAAAGGTTTGATACTTTGGCGTTGCGTAGAAACGTTTCCTTGCTATGCATCCTCTTCCGCATATATTACTGGAAGTATTATGGAGAACTGTTTAACCTGGTCCCTGCCACTGAATTTTTCAACGATCCAATATGTAACAGACTGAAATACCATCCCTGACATCTGGATACGTGGCGTTCTTCTACTGTGCGGTTTTGAAGGAATTCCTCTCCACGTTCCACACAACTGTGGAACGGCCTACCCGCGGCAGTGTTTCCAGGTCACCTTCAAGGCCGGCAACGCTTTTGAAGCTCCCCTGGTGTAACACGAGGCCGTGGACGGCGGTGATCACTTACCATCACGTGACCCGCTCGCTCATTTGCCTTGCTTGTCCTGTAAAAAAAAACAAAACACACACAAACACAAACAAGCACACACAGAGGAGGAATGTGTCATAATTATATACATACATGATATTGATAATTATCCCCTTATAATAAATTCTCTCATATATCTTCTATATAAAGACAGCGATCAGTGACACTATCATTATACGTATAGAATTTTATGTTTAATATATTATTATTGCTTTGATAACAAAAAGCGTGAACTACAATGGCAGTACAAGCCAACTGTATGTATATATTATAAATACGTTTGTATATCTGTCTGTGTATTTCATTTGTTTTTTCTTATTTGCTATTTTTTTTAATTTTTAATATATCAAGATATTGAGATGTGTGTGAGCAATGTGTGTGAAATACAAAAGTGTATGTCAAACACATTGTACGTGTAATAATTATTGTGTGTGTTTTAAATTGACGTCGATCGTAGCGCAGTGGGATAGCGTCTGACTGTGAACGCGATTGGTTGTGGGTTCGATTTCCATTCGAGGGAGTGGCTCTGGTGAGACAAAGCACAGTGTTGAGTTCCGTCACACAAGTCGTAATTTTTCTAATTAAACTGAAAGCGGGGTACGGACTTTAAATGTTTCTTACGATTGTCCCAGACAGTGAGATTTCTTTTCCAAAAACCCACTTAATTTAAGTTATTATTTTGATACATTAACCTAACATTGCCTGACTCTGAGATAGATCAGTTTAAGAATTTCCTATTTTAACTTTACTGCTAAAAGCGTAAAGCTAAAAAAAGAAACTACTAAGTAAGGGGTGATATTTTGCCTTTCTTGTGTCGCATTAAGATCATATTTGTGTTTTATAGTACAAGCATTAAAACCCTCACAAAACCTCGGTGATAGTGGGTTCTCTGCACTAACGGCTAAGGCACCGCTCAAAGGTAGACTAAACTAAAAGTATTTTTTTTAATTACAATTAATTAATTGGTAAAAACGTGCAGCATTTAGCGCTCCATCCATTTGTGACTACCCCGCAAGGGATAAAGACCTGAATTTCATATTGTCACTTCCCTAATCTGGTAAGATAATGTGCGGTGTTGAGTTCCGTTCTTCAACACGCATCCGCGTCCGCGTATCACGCGTCCGGTACCCTGAAATGCGGGAAAAAGCGTAAAGATAATAAAAAATAATATGTTATAACTACTAGTGTCTACCTGTGGCCACGGACTACTGTAAAGTGTTCGAAAGTGTTCATTTTCTTATACCAAAATAAACGCGATTAATCCGTTTAAAATAATTTCATTTAAAATGTTTGAAAATCTCGAAAATCAAAAATCTATTGTAATATATAATAATAAAAATATATTTTTTATTTTATATAAAAGGAGCAAACTGTTGAGATTTTAAAGTTCTTCTCAGCAGATCTGACCTGCTGGTAGCTTTTTAACCTGACAGAACTGACATTTTGAAGTAATTTGTAAGTGCTATGTACTATAATTTAACTTTATATATAGACATTAAGTACCTAGAGTCAAAACACTTCGTACTCTGCTTTCCGCCGAATATTAGATATTGCGTGTCGAGTGGCGGAACTTAACGCTGGGCTTTATTATACTAGAGCGAAAAAATGAGTCCCCCAAGTGGGAATCGAAACCACCACCCATCGCGTGTTCTTCGATTTTTTTTATTAATATATTTAAAAAAAAACAAGCGTAGATGTTTTGATGAGTATGTATTCAAATATTATGTTAAAATATTATTTAACTATAGTTAGTATTTTGTAGTGAGTGGTGACAATGAACAGATCAACTTTGCAAAAGGTATCGTGTATATATATATATATATATATATATGTATATATTTTTATTATTGTAATACGCGTAGTTGAGTTCCGCCGCATACAAAGGTATATATTGAAAGGGGTGGATAGTGTCATGACACTATGCGGGATAAAGAGTGAATCTGTTTTTTTTCCACGTAACAATGACACAAGTAATCATATTAATACGTAAAACAAAAATCTACTATGAAATTTATTTAAATAGAGTAGTGTAGAAGAAAGTTGTGTATTTATATATATATATATATATATATATATATATATATATATATATATATATATATATATAATGTTTTGTCTGTCCGCAAAACCATTTAGAGGCTGGTCGTGGCGCAGTGGGAAAGCGTCTGATTGTAACCGCGATCGGTTGTGGGTACGATTCACACTCGGGGGAGTGATTATATTTAAATAATTTTAACTTTTTCGCTTTGGTAAGACAAAGTGCGGCGTTGAGCTCCGCCACTTCACACGCAATATCTCTCATTCAGCGGAAAGCGAAAGTGTGTTGACAGTAGATACTTTCTGCTTACCCTGATATGCGGAATACGAGCTTGAAGATATAAAAAAAAATTAAATAATTCATATATACGGTATCTATACAAGGAATAAAAATAAGCTGACTACTCCCAGAATCATTCATGGCCATACTTTGTATACGTACGCACTATAATATACCACAGACAATGCCAGATCTGCCGCTAGAGACATTTAAAGTTAATATTGAAAACGTATTATTGAGAAAAGTATATAATCCTACCAATGAATATTATACTGATGATAATGTGCGGAGTTAAACGCCGTAGATATTCCACCTGGAAGCTAATTATTGTCATGAACTCATTGTAAAGCTGTATTTGAAAAGAGCTACTGGTGAGTGTGTCGCTGTTTGTTCTCAGCAGAACTGTCTTCCGAGTCAGTGGTGGCTTCCTGTGGGACTGACAATACTGACACTTATGTTGATCGACGATTCAAATGTGCTTGTAAAGAGCCTGTTTGAATAAAAACTAATTTGTTTCATTTTACTTCATATTTAAGTTAAAAATTTAAAAGCCTCTGTTTTTTTTTATTAGAAATGAACGAAATAAATGTAACACACACTACCGTGTGTTTGACATATATGTTTTTTATAAAGTGGCATCCGTGTTGCTATGGCAACGCGTTGTTAACGCGTTTACGTGGTTTTGGGATTGATTACCTTACAAGAAGGCAAATGACGTTGTGGGCTTGATACCTCGGAGGAATGTTTAGATTTAAAATTTATTTTAATTTATTCGCTCTGTTAAGACAAACTGTGGCCATGGTTTCACCACGCCTCACGCAGTGTCTCGATTTTGGGCGGAGAGTATTCTATAGAGTGTCTCGACACTATCTAGACAGTACCTAGCTAAAACACATTGTATATGGAGCGGCGGCACCCAACGCCGCACTTTGTCATGAAGATAATTTATTTTATTTATTTTTAATCATTTTTTTTCCTAAATCACTTTCCTTTTCTATCTCCTAGTGTATATTATATTTTAAAATTTGGTCAATGTTGAAAAGCACCCCTTTTTATATATTTCAACGATTATAGTATTTTTGTCCAGAGAGAAGAGAAAAGGAATGGTATATAGTATAATATGGTCACGTAATTCAACGCCGCAGAACAATCAAAACAAATGAAGTCATGTTCCCGGTTGTTCTTTCAAATTTTAATATATTTCATCCCATAGATTATCCGTTCTAGGGCTCTTCAACATATTTAAATAACTTTGACTTTTATACTCCTCAGAATCAGAAACGTTAGTTAAGACATGTACTGACTGGCGGAACTCAACGCCGCGCTTTGTCTTACAGGAAAGGAAAAATCCCAATAGTTACAAATAATTCACGTTACTGCCTAGATATCAATATAATAGGTGTACATTTAAATTCAAATGTGCTAACTCTTATACAAACAGTAACATTTGATTAAATATTATTTTAAATTCTATTATTATTTAACGAAGCAAATAAAATATGGTAAATACTTACATTACCTGTATCTATATTTTTTTTATCTTCACGCTTTTATCGCGCATAGCAGAGTACCTTGTGTCAAGACACTCCGTACTTCGTTTTCCACCGAATTCGATACGTTATGAGTCGAGTGTTGGAACTCAACGCCGCACTTTGTTTTATCAGAAAGAGGAAGTGAACATAAGGTATGGTAGAGAAATCTTGGTAGAGAGATTGACCTTCGAAAACACAGTATCAATTTTACTCCAGTATCATAGAAGTTGCCGATCGTGGCGTAGTGGGACAGCGTCTAACTGCAGACGCGATCGGTTGTGGGTTCGATCCCTACTCGAAAAGTGATTATATTTAAATTATTTTCACTTCCTTGTTCTGGTTAAGACAAAATATGGCATTGAGTTCCACCACTAAACACACAATGCCTCAATTCTCAGGAAAGCGGAGTACGGAGTGTCTTAACATTAGGTACTTTTTGTCTCACTTGGTATTCGGGATAAAAGCGTGATTGAAAAGCGTGAAATTTTTTTTGTTCCAGATTATCATACTATGCGGGATAAACTGCGTGTCTATATCAAATGGGTATATATCTGCTCACCTTGGCGTGATGATAAGGGCCTTGAGGATGAAAGAAGATGGTATATCTCTGAAGGACAGTGAAATATCATTTTTAGGTGATATTTACATATTACCTGCGTTTAGTTCCACCACTCAACGCGCAATGTCTTGAATTCGGTGGAAAGTAAAGTACGGAGTGTCTTGACACTAGGTACTTTCTATCTACCCTGCTATGCGGGATAACAAGCGTGAAGCTAAAAAAATACTTTTGTACCAGCCACATAGAAAGGATAGAGAGATTTTTACTTTATGGTAGAAAATTGAGACGTTGCGTGTTGTATGGCAGATTAGACTAGTTAGGGCAATGCAAATTATTTTATATACATAATTAAATTTTTATGTGGGAATCGAACTTACGACCAATGGTGTTTATGGTTAGTAAGCTGTCATATAAGGCATGATGGTTTTTTTAATATATTTGCAGTTAGTAAAGCGTCTTAAAGGTAGGCTCTCTATGAAAACCATGCTGTTTGCGATAATGTGTGAAGCTGCTTCTTTTAGGAGGTGTCAGTTTACTTCAAATGCTTTATTTTGTTTCAGGGTCCTCTTTTTATTTCATAGGTACCTGTGGGTTTCTCCTGGCTGCTGTCATATCAGACAAAGCTGGTAGACGCTGGTCTTTTATTATCAGCTCTAGTCTTAAAATCATACATTGGATAGCTTTATACTACGCCGTTGACATCATTATGTTTATAGTAGCCAGAACGATAGGCGCTATTGCATTCGGAGCCTTATTTGCCTTAAAAATCTGCACTACATCAGAATTTGTTTCACCAGATTCCAGAGGGTTATATCTCAACTTAGTATCAACATTATCGCCAGCTATCGGCAATCTTATAAGTCATGCCCTAGGAATCTCTGGGCATTGGAAAACTGTTGGCCTTATAGGTATAACGCCACCAGCTATTGCCATTATATTAGCATTCTTCTGGGTAGAGAGTCCACATTGGTTGGCTTCGAAGGGACGTTACCAAGAATGTGAAGACGCGTTCAGAATATTACACGGAAGTAGTCACAAAACGGAAGAGGAATTACAACTGCTGATAAAGGTGGAGAAATCCAAGTTGGAAAGAGCTAAAGAAATCAATTCTCGTGGTACAACTAAAAAACTACTTCTAGCATGCAAAAGAAGATACTTTTGGGATCTTATGTTGCTGAGTATTGTTATTTATGTGTATTTGACAGCGGCTGGGAAGTTGAGTTTTAACGCACTAGCCGTTGTTATTATTGAGGAAATGACTGGCACCCCTAATATATTTTTCTTTACGTTGGTAATTGATGGTTTTATTATAATTGGTTCCAGCATGTCATGTTTTCTAATAACCAAACTGTCTATGAGAAACATGCTGTTCACGACCAGCTTGGTGGACATAAGTGTGTTATTACTTTTAAGCCTGTCCATGTATTTTAAAGCATCATCTAATCTTCTAATTTCACAATGGACCAGTATAATGTTGTTATCTCTATACTTTTTAATTTTAAAAGCGGGCCCTTATCCGGTCTTAGAAGCCTTGATGGGAGAGATATATCCTTTGGAGCTGAAAATGTATTTTTTCTTTATAACAGGCACGCTGTTATCTGTATTTTTGTCATTAAATATACTGCTTCTACCATATATCGTGGAGGCTATGGGTTATTATGGAATGTTTTTCCTAAACGCTGTTATAATGTTGCTCACTCTTGCATATATCTGGTGGAGATTGCCAGAGACGAAAGGCCGGACTCTGCAAGAGATCGAAATATTCTTCAAGACCGAAACTTTTGATAAAGTCGAGGAGGTACTTAGTGAGGAACAAATAAAAGCTTTGATATAGATATCTGAGTTATTTTTTGTCTAGCATCTATTCCATCCACTTTTCAGTCCTAAATCTGTACAATTGTCTAGGATAATATATGCATGTATGAGGATGCTATAGCCCTTGCATATTTTTTTGCCTTACCATTCTCAGCCATTATTCTCTTCATCCATGCCATTTGAAGGGTCTTCAGGCTTTTTATGTGATCCTTCTCCATTATCATGGACACTGTGTCACCAAATGACAATCGAAGTCTTCTCCTACCTCTCATACCGTCTGCCTTAGCTTGACATATTTTTTTCGCTATTCTTTCATCACTCATCATCTCGACCTCCCCAAATCACCTGACCACGATCTTCCACATTCTTCCTATAAAATTTCTCGCTTATATCTAGATCTAAATAACATAAAGCTATGTATTTTAAATAGAGTTTTAAATTTACAATTCTACTTTGTTTGCCACATAGAAAAAAACGTCGAAGTCATTGAAGCAAAAATCAAACAACAGTAACGAGGATTGTAACTAAATACTACACTTCACTCTTATCTATTGAACTATCATTGCCTTACTTGTAAATGCTCGCCACTTCACTTTTTTTTTCACTCTACAATCCTTAGTCCGCCATGATCGCCCCAATTTCTTATAGTCACTGTTAGTCTATGATACTAAAAAAACAATGACGATCCAGGTTACATTTCCTGATATATAATTGAGCCATTATGTTTCTTCATCAGGATTTCCATATCTCATATTATATGTTAATCGTTAATGCATGAGTTTCCCCCGAGGGCATGTATGAAAAAGGTAATGCTGTGGGCGAAGCGAAAGAGGTGTACAGGGAGCCGTAGCGTTTGGCGCATCGTTGCCTCTGATTACCCCGTTAGAGATATCGCGTGAAGCTAAAGAAATGCTGATCGCCCTTAACTCTTTTTCTGTTTCATCAAGTAAAACATTCAGATTATTCTGACAGAATAATCCAAAAAAGAATTATTTAAATTATTCTGACAATTATTCTGACAGAATAATCCAAAAAAGAATTATTTAAATTCGTTCAGTAGTTTTAGAGATTAGCGTGTACATACAAACAAACAGCTTTCAGAACAAACATACAATAACTATAATAATCATTAAGTTGTAATTCTATTCTATAAGATTTATATTTCATGCATTATTACAATTTTTTACCCAAACCCGACAGCCAAAGAGATGGTCATTTTTTACCGCGTTTCTAAGTATGTTTGTATGTCCATTTTTTTGATCCCTTGTAACTGCTAAATCTGTGAAATGATTTTGACAAAATGATACGTCAATTGATTCGTCTAAAGGGCGCGAGAGTCACTGAATATATTAATTACTGATAAAATGAAAATGTTGGATTTTAAAAGCCATTGTAGGTGGAACTCAACGCCACAATTTATATATATATATATATATATATATATATATATATATATATATATATATATATATATATATATATATATTTTCAAAGGTTATAATATAACTTCTTCATCAGAATAACACATCATTACAATTTATAAAGATCTTTGTGTATCCACAATGCATATTTATTTGCACACAAAAATTACATATAAACATACAAGAGAACGTCTTTCTGTAAACAGTATCGGTTGTCGGTTCGATTTCCACTCGGAATATTTTTTAAATTACTTTCATTTCCACGCTCTAGTGAGATAAAGCACGGCGTTGAGTTACACCCCTCAACACGCATTGTTTCGAACTACTCTGGTGCACAGGATAAACGTCAAGCTGAATGTTATGTTGTATAGAAGTTCGGTTGGCTTCTTTCCACCCTTTTAGTGACATTACCAGCCTGCTGGGCGTAACTCAACGCCACAATTTGTTAGGACCAAGAACCCCTTTTTGAACCAGGTTTTGTGATTATTACTACATTACAATTCAAAGTAAAAAATGTGTGTATTTATTTTTAGATTTATTTATCATCACAAGTGGTTTTCCAATTTGACATTGCGATAGGTCAGAATACATGAATACTTGTACTGGATTTTCATATAATTCTGTTTTTTTTTTTCTATATTTTAAATTTCAAATTTTGTTGTCGTAGGTAATGGTCGGAGCAAGTGTTGAAAAATGACAACTTCCTTTAGGTAATTTTTTTTTCAACCTTCATTCACGTCATTGTGAATGACATGTTGGATTTTTTTTACAGGACAAGCAATGGGAAACAAGCGCACAGTTTACCTGATGGTGAGTGATGAACGCTGCTCACTGTAGATTTTCAATTTTGTATACATGCAAAAGGGGCCCCTTTATTGCTAAATGTTGAGTTGAAAATCCTTTTTAACTATAAGTGAGGTTGTGGCATAATTATTTTTTTAAGCTTCACGCTTTTATCCCGCATAGCAGGGTAGACGAAAGTATCTAGTGTTAAGACACTCCGTGCTTCGCTTTCCACCGAATTAGAGACATCGCGTGTTGAGTGGTGGGACTCAACGCCATACTTTGTCTTTACCAGAGCAGAGAAAATAATTTAAATATAATCACTCCCCCGAGTGGGGATCGAACCCACAACTGATTGCGTTTACGGTCAGACGCTGTCCAACTGCGCCACGACCGGCCTATTTTGAGATTATTATTATTATAAATATTTTTAATTTTTCATGAAACATAGCCTGACACTCTCCTTAAATTTATTCTCAAAGCATATGCTCTTGTTTTCCTATTTTTGATATTGTGATTGCAGAAATTGGTATACATGGCGACTTCCTATTTAGCTCATCTCATACATTAAAAGGACGAAACAAGTCTGTTAAAGTTATAGGGTTTTCTTTGTTATTTGTGCCATTTACATTCGGTATTTTCCAGGGCTCTTACCTCCCGCCACCGGGGCTTACGGAAGGGTCAGGGTAAGCACGAAGTTCCGGCTAGTGGCGATCGGGGTGGAGCTCTGAGGGTTTAGAGGGTAAACGGGGCGGCCTACATCTGTCAATCCGGATATACCTAACCTGTACCGAGTCCCCAATCGGGCAGGTATCGGTAACGCGATTTCCTCACTTTAAAAAAAATGGCTCCCATCTCATTCCCACACTTATTTCAGATTTCTATAAATTCCACCAGTTTTGCATTTTTATCACACGCAGATGATCTCGATAGCAAAGGTCTTCACGCGTTTATCCCACATAGCAGAGTAGACAGGAAGTGTTAAGACATTCTGTATTACGATTTACGCCGAAATTGAGACATTGCGTGTTGTGTGGTGGAACACAACGCCGCGCTTTGTCTTAGCAAGGAAATGAAAATAAGTTAATTATAATCATTTAATAATATCATATCTTTCACATGATAAGTTAATTTTGCTAAATATGACTACCATCTAAATAACGAGCAATAGAGATGAGAGATGTGGAGGTGTGCCTTGAGCACAAGTTACCCTTTCGACATGTTTATTTTATTGTTAGCAAACCTTATCGCATGCGTAGCATTTATTAACACCGAGTGGAAATCGAATCCATAACCAATCTCGTGTACAGTCAGACTATGTACTAATGCGTCTTGATGGATTTTTTTAACTAATAATATTTTTGTAATACAACTACTACTATTTTATTTAATGTGTGAAGGTTTAATTGATTTTGTTTTGGTGTTTTTTTATTATGTAGTATCACGATATTGTCTGCTTTCCTAATACAAAAAAAGAGAGAGAGAGAGAGAAATCAGTCACGTAGTGGCCACGTTTGAAGCTGCAAATCCTGTTTGCTGCTTCTTGTATACTAAATGTGTTTAATGTTAATTAAATTTGCCTTTTTTTAATTAGATACAGATACACGCACATACACAAAAATAGATATGCATTTACACACACACATACACATACACATACACGCGCACACACATACACGCACACACGTATACACGCACACACACATACACGCGCAAACACATACACAAACAAAAGTATTAAAAACAACAATAATGATTTCAAATTAAATTTTTTATTTGATCGTTATTTAAACGATCAACATCACAGAAAGTCTTAGTTTTAAAATACAATTCTATTTCTTGCAACGTCCTGCCCTTCGTCTCCGGCAGTCTCCACCAAATGTACGCGAGGCTCGATGACATTATAACAGCATTTAGGAAAAACAGCCAATGGTATCCCATAGCCTTCACCATGTATGGTAACATATATATATTCAAAGACAAACCACTCATTAAAATTGATGAAATTATGAAAAAACAGAACAATTTTATTTCCAATGGATAGATTTCGCCTAAAAGCGCCTCCAAAACTGGATATGGGCCCGCTTTTAAGATTAGGAAATACAGTGACAATAATAGAACACTAGCCCACTGTAGTATGGAGCTGGTGGACTGAAAGTACACTGTGACGCTGAGCGTGACCAAAACACTGATAGCGACAATACTCGTTGTAAACAACATGTTTCTCATCGACATTTTGGTAATTATAACACACGACAAACTGGCGCCGGTCAAAATAAAGCCGTCCACAACCAAAGTGAACAAAAACGCATCCGACGATCCAGTCATTTCTGTTATTATAACAGTGGCTAAAGCACTAAAGCTCATCTTCCCAGCAGCACTCAAATAGGTCTGTATGAAAATACTCAAGCAAATAAGATCCCAAAAATATTCCTTTCTTATTATAAACAATAGTTTTTTAAATGTACCAACAGAATTTGTTTCTTGTGCTTTTTTCAATTTGGTTTTCTCTAATTTTATGATGAGCTCAAGCTCGGCTTCGGATTTTTCATCGTTCCCATGTATATTGCGGAATGCGTCAGAGCATTCTTGGAATTTTCCTTTCGAGGCCAACCAATGTGGACTTTCCTCCCAAAAGAATGGTAAAATTATACCCATCGCTGATGGTATCACACCCACCAATGCAACAATCCTCCAATGCCATAAATTTCCCAATGCGTGGCTTATAGCTGCTCCCAGACACGGTGCTAATGTACTTATTAAATTCAGATGGACTCCTCTTGACTTTGGCGATACATATTCCGAGGTGATACATATTTTCAAAGAGAACAAGGCGCCGAATGCTATTCCACTTAAGAATCTAGATATCACAAGCACCGTTACGTCTTGAGCAAAATATAGCAATATAAAATTCATAGCCATTGGTATTGAGAAGATTATGAATGACCGTCTCCTTCCGATTCTATCAGATATAGGCGCTACCAGTCCCAAGCCAATGACGGAGAGGAAGTAAACAGAAGTAGCTGGAAATAGAAAAATAGACATGTGATAAATGTATATAGAAAGTACCTAGTGTTAACTCCATACTTCGCTTTCCACCAAATTCGAGACATTACGTGATTGGTGGAACTCAATGTTGCACTTTAACTTATCAGATTAAGTGAAAATAATTTTAAATAGAATCACTTCGAGTTGGGATTGAACCCACAACCGATCGCGTTTACAGTTAGACGCTATCAAAAGACTCTAATTCTGCTATTCAACATATTATATAGAGAACGGGTTTCAAATATATAAATAATATAAAAAATTCTTTTTTGAAAAAACGTATAAAAATTTGAACGCAGCGGGATTCGAACCCGCGCCTCTTGGATACCGTCCAAGCGCTCTGACCGCTAAGCCATGCGTTCTACTACCAGCTGCGTCGAAATTCTTATACGTTTTATTACAACTTATTTATGTTGCTTAGCATCTCTGTAGAGAGATTTTTACAAATTTCTACTACTTAAAGATTATTAAGAAATAATCGTTTAACAAGAGAGATTGCTATTTTATTTTAATATTTACTATTTTTAAAGTGTTATTCCACACTTAGGATTAGAAAACATTTTTGAAATTTTTATACGTTTTTTCAAAAATGTTTTCTAATCCTAAGTGTGGAATAACACTTTAAAAATAGTAAATATAAAAAATTCCGTTTGTAATGTTGTAGACGTTTCGACTTTCAGTCTGATAATCGGATGACGGCTGATCCGATTTTGATGGGAATTTTGTTGACAGATAACTGATGTAATAATGAGTAACTAAGCCTATACTTAAAATTATTTCATACATTCAGTTTATATAAAAATAATTTAGGGGTTTTTTAAATATATGTACATATATTGTAAGTCATACCCATGAATGAGATTTCACCATCTTCCAATGCTATGTCATCTTTCTTCTTCAAAGCTTGTATCAACGCCGCCACGTGTCCAGCGAGGAACCCGTTGGATATTGAGACGAAATTTATTCCACATATTATTAATACCTGGAAAAATAATATACATATACATATATATATATATATATATATATATATATATATATATATATATATATCCACCACCTAATTCGAGACATTGCTAAGTGGCGGAACTCAACGCCGCGTTTCATCTTAGCATAGCGAGGAAATTTAAAAATAATCATAAATAATTTTAAAATAATCATTCCCTCTAATGGGAATGGTATCCACAACTAATCGCGTTTACAATCAGACGCTGTCCCACTGCGCCACGCCTCAATCATCGGCCTGATTGTCAAAGCGAAGGTCGTATCGTTTCAGAAAAATTCCTTAAGTGAAACCACAGTTTTATATATATATATATATATATATATATATATATATATATATATATATATATATATATATAAAATAGCAAAAACTTGCTGCTGGAAAATGGAAAAAATCCTTGAAATACAATTAAATAAATATCTTGTATTTTTTGATTCGCATAGCAACCCTATACAGGAAGTAACTAGTGTCAAGACACTCCGTGCTCCGCTTTCCGCTTCGAGATATTGCGTATTGAGTGGTGGAACTCAACACCGCGTTTTGTCTTACCGGAGCGAGGAAATGAAAATATATGGAAAAAAATATGAACATAACCCTTTTTAGTGGTGTAAATCGCCGCATTTTTTCTCACAAGACTTGAGAACCGTGATTATTTTATACAATCATTTTACGAGATCGAGAATCGAACCCACTTCTAATTAAATTAATATTAAATTTAACTATAAAATTAACATAATATTTAAAATTTTAATGCATTTTTAATATAATTTCGTACCTTTTGCGATAGTCTTGTCATTATACACTTTTGTTACCGCTCACAGAACGCACCAGCCAACTGAACAAATTGGGGAGTGCTATAACAGCTAATAAAATATTCAATCTACAAGGTACTCTAACCTATCTAATAGCAATAAAAAGAATTAAAAATGTATGTCTGTATAGAAAGTCTACTTTTTTTTAGCTTCACTCATTTACCCCTAATAACAGGATAGACAGAAAGTATCTAGTTTTAAGACACTACTGCACGTTTAATGTTAATGTTTAGTGGTGGAACTCAACGCCGCACTTTGTTTGAGCACAGCGAAGAAATGAAAATAATTTAAATATAATCACTTCCCCGCATGAGAATCGAACCCATAACTGATCACCTTTACTGTCAGATACTTTCCCACTGTGCCACTTCCAGGAAACTACATAAATACCTTCAAAAAGCATTTATTCCCATTTTGAAGGCGTCAAAGCACCAGTAGCTACCCTGGTGTTAGGAGCCGTGGTAATTAAATAAACCAACGGTATATATAGAATAAAGCGCGGCGTTGAGTACCGCTAATCAACAAGCAATATGTGGATATCGGAAATGTCTTGAACGGCTCTCTCAGCCTACCCTTTAAAAATATGTACCATTCATACATTATCGTAGAACACTATCGTACACATTTAAATACGTATTTAATCCATTTCCAAACAAGTTTTTAATATAAAATAGAAAGAAAGAACATAAACGTTGCTTTGAGTAATATCAAATAACAGATAACGTGAATCTATATATTAATGAGTAAAATAAAAATAAAATATATATATATATATATATATATATATATATATATATATATATATATATATATATATATATATATATATATATATATATATATATATATATATATATAGAAAAAATACATCGTATGCCTGTTAACGGCCGGTTGTGGGTTCGATTCCCGCTCGAGGAATGATTATATTTAACTTATTTCCCATTCCTCACTCTGATTAGACAAGGTGCGGCGTTGAGTTCCATTACTCAACACACAATTACTTGAATTCCACGGAAAACGAAGTACGGGGTGTCTTGGCACTACTTAGGTACTTCCTTTGTACCCTGATATGCGGCTTATATATATATATATATATATATATATATATATATATATATATATATATATATATATATATATATAATTTTGCTTTACGCTTTTTATATCCTGCACAGCTGGGTAGACAGAAAGTACCTAGTGTCAAAACACTCCGTGCACCGCTTTCCACCGAAGACGAGACATTACGTATTGAGTGGTGGAACTCAACGTCGCACTTTTTCTTTACCAGAGCGAGAGAGTGAAAATAATTTTAATATAACCACTTCCCCGAGTGGGGATCGAACCCACAACCAACCGGCCTTTATAATTTAAGTAATTTACACCTACTATAATTTAAAAGAAAAAAAATATAACTATCGTATCGTATCGTCAGCCAATTGCAGTCCACTGCTGGACATAGGCCTCCCCAAGTTTGCGCCAAACATCCCGGTCCTCCGCAACCCTCATCCAGCCCGCTCCGGCAACCTTGCGTATGTCGTCAGTCCAGCGGGCCAGAGGGCGTCCTACACTACGTTTGCCAAGACGCGGTCTCCACTCCAGGACTCGTCTGCTCCAACGGCCATCGGTCCTGCGACAGACGTGACCGGCCCATTGCCACTTCAGCTTACTGATTTTGCGAGCTACGTCGGTTACTTTAGTTCTCTCACGGATAACCTCATTCCTGATTTTATCCTTGAGAGAGACCCCGAGCATAGCTCGCTCCATAGCTCGCTGAGCGACTTTAAATCTGTGGACCAGCCCTACTGTCAGTGTCCACGTCTCGGCAGCGTATGTCATTACAGGTATGTCATTATATGTATAACTAAATATATAGAAATAAATGTCAATTTATTGAAGAAAAAAATATAATTTGTTAATAATATAATCCAATTCGTTAAAGTAATTTTTTATATGTATGTTCTTATGACGTTTTCAAGTATTTTTTTAAAATGATCTACCATTTTTATCCTTTTCTTACGTAAGGACTTTTTTTAAACTACACATGTTATACACATACATATACACAGTTGACATACATGTTGCCATAGCAACGCATATTTTACTCGTCAACAATTAGTTAAACTATTCCCTACCTTAAATAATCATTCCGACAAGAAACACTAATTAATATTAATTAAAGAGTGGAGCTTAAAGGACGTGGCGCAGTGGGACAGCGTCTGACTGTAAACGCGATCGGTTGTGGGTTCGATCCCCACTCGGGGGAGTGAGTGTTTTCAAACAACTTTCGTCTGACGAAGCAAATTTTCTATTTTCGATATATTATGTGTATATGTGTAGATATATGTGTATATATATATATATATATATATATATATATATATATATATATATATATATATATATATATATATATATATATGTATACTACTTGCTAATTTACACTATCTCTTTTAACTATGGGTTGGCTGGAAGAGATTTCTTATAGAAATAAGCCCGCCTTTGTAAACAAATTATAATATGTAAAATTACTCTAAAACTGTTAATGTGCAATAAAGAATATATATGTGATTATATTTAAATTATTTTCCCCTTCACGCTCTGGTAAAACAAAGTACGGCGTTGAGTTCCGCCACTCAACACGCAATAATAATAAATATTAAAATATATTAATAAATATTTATCGCGGTTGATGTAGAAATATTTATATATGAGGATATTGCTAAATAATTTTGAACAGGCACTAGTCAATCAATCTTTCGCCATAAATTATAATCAACAAAATATAAAACTTCTATTAATAATAATAAATAAATGTGTACGATTAATAAAAATGTTCACTCGGGAAGGGAAGGGAAGGAAACGAAAAGGAAGAGAAGGAAAGGAAAGGAAAGGGAAGGGACGGAAAGGAAAGGGAAAGAAAGGGAAGGCTTTGAAATTATCAACTGTTGAATTTCTTTGTGGCTCCTCTCAGCAGTACTGCATTTTAATATTTACTATTTTTAAAGTGTTATTCCACACTTAGGATTAGAAAACACTTTTGAAAAAACGTATAAAAATTGGTAGTAGAACGCATGGCTTATTGATCAGAGCGCTTGGACGGTATCCAAGAGGCGCGGGTTCGAATCCGCTGCGTTCAAATTTTTATACGTTTTTTCAAAAATGTTTTTTTCAAAAAAAAATGTAGTACTGCATTTTATTTGTAGCTTTTAGTAGGACTGACAATACTGACATTCTTTTGATTATATAATCTTATTTAAACAATGAATATTTTGATTATTCATTTTGTCTCACACTTTGTACTCTCCTACTCTCCTTTGGTAGCCTACATGTCGAGTGTCACCTCTCTCCGTGCAGTAGTGTCGTCTGTGCGTTGTCTGTCACCCAATCTAGGTAACAGCACAGTTTGATATTGTATATACGTGTCATTGCCTTCAATTAGCATCAGGCGTTATCATATCAAAGTATTCTACTAGGTGTTTATTATTTTCTTAAATTTCATATATTCACTTACCTACATTGAAATGAATTGCAACAAACAACAGTTTTAATACAATCTATAATATACAAATGTTGTTTTAAAATATATTATTTAGATATATGATAACAAAATTTTGTTTAAATATATTATAGCAAAATTTAAAGTTTTATGAGGCCGGTTGTGGCGCAGTGTGACAGCGTCTGACTGTAAACGCGATCGGTTGTGGGTTCGATGCCCATACTATATATAATACTTTTTATTTATGTATATACTTATTATTTAGTTACTCCTTTAAGTGTTTTTTTTTAACTTGACGCTTTTATCCTGCGTAACAGGGTAGACAGAAAGTACCTAGTGTCCAGACACTCCGTATTTCGCTTTCCACCAAATTCGAGACATTGCGTTTTGAGTGGTAGAACTCAACGCCGCACTATGTCTTTTACTAGAGAGAGTAATTAAAAATAGTTTAAATATAATCAATCCCCCGATCGAACCCACAACCGATCGCGTTTACAGTCAGATGCTGTCCCACTGCGCCACGTCCTTTAAGCTCCACTCTTTAATTAATATTAATTACTGTTTCTTGTTGAAATAATTAGTTAAAAGACTGGTTTAACTAATTGTTGAGTAAAATTGAGGAGCGTTGCTATGGCAACATGTCAACTTATACACAAGTGTATGTCAACTTATACGTGTAGTACCATATATACTGTAACTGTGCCAAATTTCATACCCCATACCATTTTTGCTTCGCGTATGAAGATATTTGATTTGTATGAATTATTTGCGTTTTTGTATATTTTGTTTACGGATTAGTACATACTGACTTCCTATTGCATTTTTTTTTAATTTTTGTTTTTTTTTTTAGCTTTACGCTTTATCCCTTGGGTAGAGTAGTCGGAGAGTACGGAGCGACAAACGCTACGGTATTGGAAATGTATGTTGGTTATGAGTTCGGTTCCCACTCAGTGGATCTATCTTCTTCAATTTGTCTTCATTTGGCTCTCAATAAGACAAAGAACGACGTTGTGCTCCGTTATTTAACACGCAAAATCTCGAATTTAAGCGGAAAATAATCAACGGAGTGTCACGACACTAAATTGTCTCTAACTGCTATGCGGGATGAAAGAGTGAAGCTAACAAAAAAATACTTCGATTTAAACCGAATTCGAGACATTGCGTGTTGATAGGCGGAACTAAACGCACTTTGTCTTACCAGAGCGAAAAAATGAAAATAATTTAAATATAATCACTTCCCCGAGGGGGAATCAAACCCATAACCGATCGCTGTTCCACAAGGCATGACCGGCGTCATTTAAAAGCATATTTAAAGTTCATATATCAAACGGTAAGATTATTTTCGTTGCGATAAAAAAATGTAATAAAAAAAGCATCTCTAATTATTTGTTTGGATCTAGACCAAAAAATTCGGTTATTTTGGTATATTCTACATTGTGTCTAGTGACAGCGTTTAACTCTAAACCATATTGGTTCTGGGTTCGATACACACACACATATATATATATATATATATATATATATATATATATATATATATATATACGACCCCTAAAAGGTTGTATTGGGAGGTGGTTCTTTACTACAAGTACTGAGATTAAAATTTTACATAGTTTTTATTTTTAATCACTAGTTCAGGATATTATAAAACTCGACCCTAGATGGGTCAGTTTTGGGGGTTCAAAGTTTATATGACACTTCTATACTTCAAGTGCAAAGAGAGTAAAATTATGCTTGATTTTTCTTAAAACTGGACCTTGTTAAATTGTGATGGGGGTTGGGGGTTGATATTTTTGTACGAAAATTCGATACAAAATTCAATATCTAGCATTCACGTAGCCTGTGTAATTTTAATGGTTATAACAAGTTGTTCATTGCTGTTTTTTTTTATATTTTATATTTTTGAAAAGTAGTTTAAAGTTTACAGTAAAATATTGAACAGTAGTATTAATAAACCAAATTGATGCAATTGTATATATTTTATGAGAACAGTGTTGTCTCAGTGGAGTATCCACTGGACTAAGTGATCTGCCTTCGAATCCAATGGTGGGTCTGAATTTCCAGTTACGCCTCAATGTATTTTTCCAAGCGAAAAATGTATGCGCGATGATGACGACGTCTCCTAGAAAACGTGGTCTTCTTCACTACCTTTCAAAGAAATACGAAATTCAATGTGGTTTAGTCGCCATAAATCCTATATACTCCCTATGAGACGTAGGCTCTGGGTCCGAAGGGAACGTGACGCTGTTAGTGAGGGGCCGATGGTCGAATTTACATTTTGCATTACCCAGTTCGCTATTGATTACGTTTAATTTATATTAGCGATCCACTCGCAGCTTCGTTCCTGTGAAATATAGTTATTTCGTTTTTACGTCCGCCCGCGTTCTCCCTGACATTATAAACTACTACTAATCAAATTTGTAATTTTTTTTACTCAGTCTATTAATGAAAGTCACGTTGGTATTCGGCGCAGTCTGAAAAATCTAAGCATACAAACAGCAGAGACGACTAGGTTTTATATATGAAATATAATATAATTGCTTACATAATTGAATTTTGCATCTTTACTATATTTTTTTAACGTTAATAATTAATTTCTAAATGATGCCATATGATGGACCTTGTAATTATATGTACCACGGGTGGGTGAGTGAAATCATATGTTGACCATAATGTAACCATGAAGTTATACGTGGATGGGTAAAAACACATGTGGACCATGATGTCAAATGTGGACGATTAAAATGACATGTGGACCATGATGTCATATGTGGATGGGTGAAATCATATGTGGACCATCGTTTCATATATGGATGGGTGAAGTCACACATGGACCATGAAGTCATATATGAATAAATTAAATCCTATGTGGACCATGGTGGCATATGTGGATAGGTGAAATCACAAGTGGACCAGAATGTCATATGTGGATGATTGAAATCACATATTGACCATTATTATATCATAAATCACATGTACATACAACCTGTCCAAGATGACATGAAATTTCATGTCAGCGCAATCAGCAGATCATTGTCCAGCAGATGAAATAGAGATATGAGTTCTCTACGCTTGCAGGTGAGTTCTCTAGTTCTTGATACATTATTTTTGCCTTTTTACCCTAAAAAAATGCTTGATTTTTCTTTAAATTAAAAATGGGGCGAGATATAAACGCCCCATGCGTTATTAATTTAATAGTCCCTAATGATTTTGTTTAAAAAAACTAAGTTGAAAAGGTAAAACTCAATGAGGCTATCGTGTTTTGTGTCGATGGTTCGATTTCCACTCACAGGAATGATTATATTTAAATTTATTTTTATTTCTCCGATCTGATTAGACACACATCACATCCTTGTAAGATCACTATGGTGCAGTGGCAAAATGTCTGAATGACAATGTGATCTATTGGTTGTGGGTTCGATTCCCTTTCGGGGAAATGATTATGTTTGAATTAATTTTCATTTGTCTTCTCTGGAAAGACAAGACAGAGCGCGGCGTTGAGTTTGTTACTCAATGTCGCAATTCAACACGCAATGTCTCAATTTTGCGTGTTGAATGGCGGAACTCAACACAGCGTTTTTTTTTACCAGAGCGAAGAAATTAAATTAATACAAATATAATCATTCCCTCAAAAACCGAATACACTACCGATCTCATTTACAATCAGACGCCGTCCCACTGGGCCACGACCTCTGAGCATTAGCTAGTTAACACATATATAAAATGAACCTGTTACCACTACCCTGTTCCCAAAACCCTAACTTTCCACAATCGTAAATCGTATGCCAAATTTATTACTCCATTTCTTTTAAAACTAGTAACACTTGCCAAGAGAACGTATCTGAGAGATAGTTACTTATTTTATTACAAATATAAATGTTTCCTCTACACGCCCTTGTATTAGTTTGTATGTATTTTTAGTTTTATAGTCCTGGGTTCAAAGTTATTTTGGGGGATTGGTCATGTTGGTGTGCACAGTAGGAGAGCGTCTGTAAGCGCGATCGGTTGTGGGTCCGATTCCCATCCGCAGGAGGGATTATTAAAAATCATTTCACGTTTCCCCGCTCCGGTAAGACAGAGCGCGGCGTTGAGTTACGCCACTCATTACGCAATGTCTCGAATATGAAAATCGCAGATGAAAACGTGAAGTAAAATAAAAAAACTAAATAAATTTTACGTAAATACGTTAATTATATATTCAATATATTTTATGTAGTTCCGCAGATTCTCTCTGTTCCTTATAACAATGTAAATAGAGAGGGCCTAGTGTCAAGACACTCCGTTTTCTACTAAAGTAATACTTATACCTAAAGCAGGTATAAGTAAATAATAACATTTTTAAAAACGTACAAAAATTTGAACGCAGCGGGATTGAAACCCGCATCTCTTGGTACATTGGTTATTTCGACGCATACGGATGTGGAACGCATGGCTCAGCGGTCAGAGCGCTTGAACGGGAACAAGAGGCGCGGGTTCGAATCCCGCTGAACAAATTTTTATACGATTTTAAAAAATAATTTTATATCCTAAGTGTGGATTAACACTTTAAAAATAGTAAATTACTTAATAATATTAAGAAGAGCTCGTCTTGTCCTAGAGGTATAGTGATTGATTGTAAGCACGATGACTCTGGGTTCAGTCCCCATTCGGAAAAGTAGTTATACTTATTATTTCTTTTCATTTTCTCTTTCATTAAGTCATAGCACGGCGTTGTGTTCCGCTACTAAATACAATGTTTGTGTGTAATATCCAAAGTTAATTTTGAAATGCGAATATCTTGATACTATGTTCTTTCTGTTCATCCAGCGAGCAAGTCTCTGATTTAAGCCTAGGGTTTTATATATATCCCGTTGACGCGTTAACGACGCGTTGCCATAGCAACATGTATATCACGTATGTGTCAAACACATGGTAGTGTGTGTTACATTTATTTTATTATTTTAATATATTATTATGCGTTATTTTTAAAATATATCAACATTCTGCTCTCCTTCTGTTTATAAACTATAAAAAAGGGGTAAAAAGATTTTGCTTTACGTATTAGTATATAGGTAAAAATATTATCAACTCGAGAAGCTAAATATTTCTACTAAACGTGCAAATAAAGATATGTATGTATAAAAGATGCTTTTCATTCACGTATTAATATATATATATATATATATATTTTAGCTACACGCTTTAATCCTGTATAGCTGGATATACAGAAAGTACCTAGTGTCAAGACTTGCTTGCTTACCACTGAGACTCGAGACATTATGTGTTGCGTGGTGGAACTCAACCTCGCACTTTGTCTTACCAGAGCGAGTATATGCCAATAATTTAAACATATAACTCCCCCGAGTGTGTATCGAACCCACAACCGATCGCGTTTACAGTCAGACGCTGTCACACTGCGCCGTCAGACGCTGTCACACACGACACGAGCGGCTGATAAATTTATTGCTATCATAAATTGCCGTAAATAATTTCCTTGGCATTGGATCGTTTGTGGATTTTTTTAGAATAAGTAGTCACAGGGAAAGATGTCAAAATACTTTCCAACTGGTTTGTTCTATTTATTTATTAGATAAAACAAAAACTTGCCACGAACTTCTAATGTTGATATTAATTTTATTACATTAAATAGATAACGCCCGCGTGTTTTTTAAGCTTCACGCTGTTTCCTTCCATAAAGTACTTAGTGTTTAAACACTCCGTACTCTGATTTCCACTGGATTCGAAACATTGTATGGTGAATAGTGGAACTTAACACCGCGCTTTGTCTTTATCACGCATAGCAGGATAGACAGAAATTACCTAGTGTTTAAAGACTCCGTACTCAGCTATCCACTGGATTTTAAACATAGCATGGTGGAATAGTGTAAATTAACACCGCACTTTGTCTTACCAGAGCAAGGAAGTGACTTTAATTTTAAATATAATCACTCCCCCGAGTGAGGGTCGAACCCACAACCGATCGCGTTTACAGTCAGACGCTGTCCCATTGCGCCACGACCAAACTCAAATATTATATTTTAATATATAAATATTTCTACTTGCTTAAATAACTTAAATCACCGAGAGTACTACTAACTGTCATTACTGACACTGACACTGACAGGGTTACGTTCAATAGATAATGCACGCATGTGGCGTTAAGTTCCGCCATTCAATACATAATATTTTGAAATAAAACATTAACTTAACATTAAACGTAACTTATAGTCATAATTTCCTGTTATATATAAATTGTTAAGAATAAGATAATTATACTGATTATGGCAATTAGTGTTTATGGTGAGATTGCTTCAGCCTTGGATTCTATGAATCACGTTACTTAGAATAAAATTATCGTAGAAAGAATTTTTTTTAATTATTTTAGATATATTATATATATAGGTAGAGGCACTAACGGACTGACGGACGGACTGATAGATAATATTTTACTATTTGTAAAGTGTTATTCCACACTTAGGTTTGGAGAACATAAAAAAACGTATAAAAATTTGAACGCAGCGGGATTCGAACCCGCTCCTCGTGGAAACTGTCCAAGCGCTCTGACCTCTAAACAATGCGTTCTGCTACCATCTGCGTCGATACACTTATACGTTTTGTTACAACTTATTTATGTTGTTAGTATCCCTGTAGAGAGATTTTTACAAATTTCCACTACTTAAAGATTATTAAGAAAAAATCGTTTAACAAGAGAGAATGATATTTTATTTTAATATTTACTATTTTTAAAGTGTTATTCCACACTTAGGATTAGAACAACATTTTTAAAAATATAACGTATAAAAAAACCGTTTTTTTTAAACAGAGAGATTTAAAAAAAGAAGAGAATTGCACACAACCAAAATAAAATCAAATAAGACGCGGTCTTAATGATTAAAGTAATCTCTTGAAAATATAAAAAAAAGCGATAATTTAAATTAATTTTATATATTCAGCATAGCAGGATAGTCAGAGAGAACCTGAGTGTTAAGACTCTCCATTGACTGTTTTTACGGATATCGAGACATCGCGTGTTAAGTAGTAGAACTCAACGCCGCACTTTGTCTTACCCAGAGTGTGAATCGAACCCACAATCATTTACGTTTACAGTCACACATTATTCCACTGAACTACGTTGATGTTATCAAGAAATAATAAGCACATCGAAAATACAAGTAAAGTTATCTGATACAGTAAAGAAATGATGGATCTGAATTGAGGTGTTGAAACGTAACTCAACGCCGCAATTTTTCATTTCAAACAGAACCATTCCTCCGAGTAGAAATTGAACCCACAACCGACTACTGTCTGTAAACGCAATCGGTTGTAAGTTCGATTCCCACTCGGGGGAATGATTATATTTAAAATATTTACTTTTTCTCGCTCTAGTAAGATAAAGTGCAGCGTTGAATTTCGCCGATCAACACGCAATATCTCGAATTGGGTGGAAAGAGAAGCACGGAGTGTCTTGACACTAGGTACTTTCCGTCTATCCTGCTATGCGGGATGCAATCGAGAAGCTAAAAAAATATATACCAAAAAAATAATTAAAAATTATTTATCATTGAAATATGTTAAAAGCAATTATATTGATACTATTAGATTGTCTTGTTTGTGAATATTTTAACATGTATAGCAGTGTAGACAGAAAGTACCTAGTGTCAAAACACTCCGTACTCCGCTTACCACATTATGTGACAATGCGTATTGACTGGCGGAACTCAATTCCGCACTTTGTCTTACCACAGCGAAACAAACATATAAATAAAATGGAATAATTAAAATGAAATTATCTTTATCTTCTCGCCAAGACAAAACGCGGCGTTGACTTCCGCCATTTTATACAGCAATATTTCGTATTCACACGTAATGTCTTTAGACTAGGTTTTCTTTGGTAACTCGCTAACAAAGCGTGAAGCTATAGCAAAAAATAACACAATTTAAAGTAGATTAAATACTAATCAATATCTCTGAGTACATTAACACTCCATAATAACATTTTAACAAAGAAAAAGCCTAAAAGAAAACCGACCCAACCAAAACCGTATCTGTACAGATCAGTCCTTGACGAAGTCTCGTTGCGGACGGACGTATATTTAATTTTGTGAGTATACATTAGTTTAAATTTACTTGATAATTAAATAAAATAATCCCATAGAACTCAGTGGTAAAGCCGCTCAGTAGTAACCAGTTCTGTTTTTTTATTAAAAAAATATTTTTTTACTTATTAATAACGTTTGAAGTATTTTTGTGTTTGTCGTTTGTCGTGAATCAGGTTATTGTTATTTGTTTTACATTTTATCCCGCGTAACGGAATTAGTAGCCAGATAGACCTTAGTGTCAAGATACTCCGTTTTCAATTTCAGTGTTAAATTACGCATCGTATTTTGTATAACAAATCAGAGGAAGAAAAAGAAAAAAAAATTTCGTTTAATTTTAAAGCGGATCCGTCGTGTCCTGTGACAGCGTCTGTCTGTCAACGCTAAACGCAGGATAGACAGCAAGTGCCTAGTGTCAAGACACTCCGTATTCCGCTTTCCACTGAATTTGGGATAGCGTGTTGAGTGACAAATTTAACACCGCGCTTTTTCTTACCAGAGCGTGGAAATGAAAATTAGTTAAATATAATACATCACCCGAGAGGGAATCCTACGACCGATCGCGTTAACAATCAGACACTGTCTCTAAAGACACGACCGGCCTCTGGGTGAATTATTATATTCAAATTGTATTAACTTCTCCGCCATTGTAGAACAAAGTGTGGCGTTGAGTTCCGCCACAAGCCACGTACAGAACGGAGTGTCTTGACACTAAGTTATCTCTGATCACTCTGCTATACGTAGAACTATATTTCAAATCAAAATGATCTTTTAAGAAATCTATCTTAACTTATTGTTTTAAAATATGACCGACCTTGGCAGTAAAATCTTAATTATGCATCAATGAAGATAAAATAAGCGGCCGTTAGGTAGAAAAATGAAAAAAAAACCGTTCTTAGACTAGATCTAGATTATTGTCTTGTTCGTCTCGTTTATAAAGGTATATATCCCGGATATAACGCGGTAGGTGTATATAATCTATTTCTGAAACGTTTTGTTTTCCGTTGTGTGGTGGAGCTCAACGCCGCGTATAGTCTTACCAGAAGAGGATATCATTTGAATATAATTCCTTCGGATTGGTATTCGTACCAGGACTACTACATTGAATAAATATATAATAATATTTTAACAGTCAACGGTTATAAAAATTATATCAAAAAATACGTCGTTATGTTTAATTTTTAGCACGCTTTTCTTTTTCTTAGTGTCACGCTTCTATCCCGCAGAGCAGGACAGGAAATACTTAGTGTAAAGACACTCTGTACTTTTACTAGCCTCTCGTGTATATATTTATACATTAAATAAGCGAAGTACGGAGTGTCTTGACACTAGGTGCTTTCTGTCTACCCTGCAATGCGGCATAAAAAGCGTGAAGTTAAAAAAATTAAACAAATGAAACAAAGAAATGCAAAATTGTTTATCTATTTCTAGCTTTCTTTGAATTTCTTTTTGTTCATCACTCCCTCACACGAATTCAGACAAAAAACGTAGAACATAGTGTCTTGACAAACAGAGAATCTACGCTAAGTGTGAAGCGGCTTTTTTATAACGATTCCTAGACCGTATAACCTCTATATAACGAACCTTATTATAACGATTATATCTAATTCAATATAAGTCTCCATTAGTTGTGTTATATCGAGGTTGTGTTATACAGAAAGCCATGACGCTCATATATATATATATACTATGTTAGTATATAGTTTATGGGAGTGAACGCCATAAAGCCCCATGCCCTTGAGACTCATCGATCATGTTAGGGCGAGGTTATACATTAATACTAAAATGTTTCCAATAAATATCATTTCTACATTAATTTATATAATGAGGCCGGTCGTGGCGCAGTGGGACAGCGTCTGACTGTAAACGCGAACGGTTGTGGATTCGATTCCCACTCGGGGGGGTGATTATATTTAAAATATCTTAAAATTCTCGCTCTGGTAAGGCTAAGTGTGTTGCTATCACCACACAAGACGCAATGTTTGGAAATCGAAAAGCGAAGTACGGAGTGTCTTGACACTAGGTTCTTCCTATATACTCTGCTATACGGGATAAAAGCGTGAAGCTAAAAAAAATGTCTATATTTAGCTTCTCGATAACTCAGGTTTAGTGGGAAGAACTTAGCTAATAATATTTCTTATCTATATATTAATACGTAAAGCAGAATCTTTTACCCCTTTTTACGGAAATGACGCGAACAAAGAAGGAGTGCGGAATGTTGATATATTTTAAAAAACAATGTATAGAAATAGATTAAATTAATAAAAAAAAATGTAACACACACTACCATGTGTTTGACATACACGTTTATATAAAATGACATACACGTTGCCAAGGCGACGCGTTGTTTACGCGTCAATTAGACATCTGGTCGTTAAAAGGAAAAGATAATTATAAATATGTTTTGAGAATAAACTAATAATATTTCTACTTCGTTATGACGCAATTGTTGTCTTTTTTTTAAACGCGAATGGTATGGGTTCCAATTTTTGTATATATATATATATATATATATATATATATATATATATATATATATATATATATATATATATATATATATATATATAAATATATATATATATATATTAGAAAAAACGTATAAAAATTTGAACGCAGCGGGATTCGAACCCGCGCCTCTTGGATACCGTCCAAGCGCTCTGACCGCTAAGCTATGCGTAATACGTAAGCCATGCGCACACGAACTAAAATATTTTCTAATCCTAAGTGTGGAATATCACTTTAAAAATAGTAAATATATATATATATATATATATATATATATATATATATATATATATATATATATATATATATATATATATATATCTGTCAATCGTTTTTTTCTATGTTCACCAAATATTCATAATTACTAGACAGGATGGGAGAAATAGTGCTAAGGCACAGAGCACCGTAACACATTAAGTGGCGTTCAACGCCGTGCTTTGTGTTACCAGAGAAAAGAATGACATCGAAAATCCTTCCTTCGAGTGTGTATCAAGACACACGATGACGTGTTTTTTAAAAAGAAACTATATATTACTCATTTAAAGCGTTCAGGATGAAAGTGGCATAACTTTAAAAATAAATAAAATATATGAAAAATTCCAGCCAGCCTCAAGACCGGTCTTGGCACAGTGAGATAGGGTCTGACTGTAAACACAGTGTTCCTAAGTTCGATTTGAACTTATATGAACTTATATATATATATATATATATATATATATATATATATATATATCTGTCAATCGTTTTTTTCTATGTTCACCAAATATTCATAATTACTAGACAGGATGGGAGAAATAGTGCTAAGGCACAGAGCACCGTAACACATTAAGTGGCGTTCAACGCCGTGCTTTGTGTTACCAGAGAAAAGAATGACATCGAAAATCCTTCCTTCGAGTGTGTATCAAGACACACGATGACGTGTTTTTTAAAAAGAAACTATATATTACTCATTTAAAGCGTTCAGGATGAAAGTGGCATAACTTTAAAAATAAATAAAATATATGAAAAATTCCAGCCAGCCTCAAGACCGGTCTTGGCACAGTGAGATAGGGTCTGACTGTAAACACAGTGTTCCTAAGTTCGATTTGAACTTATATGAAATTGTTATATACTTCGTATCTCTGGTAAGACAATACGGCGTTGTGTTCCGCGATTCAATAACAAACGTATGATTTGGTGTCATATGGAAAACGGTGTGTCTTGACACTGAGTTCTTTGACTACGCTGATATATTCAAGATGCTAGAAAATAAATATAAATTAAAATATTCATATTCAAAGACCGGAACCGGAACACGATCGGTTGTGGGTTCGATTCTCACTCGGAGTATTGATTATATTTAAAACTATTTTCATTTCCTCGCTTTGGTGAGACAAAGCGCGGTATTGAGCTCCGTCACCCAACACGCAACGTCTCGAATTTTGGGAAGCGGAGTACGAAGTCCATACTAAGTACTTCCTTTCTACTCTGCGGATGAGTCTATCACGTGGGATAAAAGTGTGGAGCTAAAAAAAATTCAACAAATGTTATGTTAAATATTTAAAGTAATTTCATATCCTCACTCTGGTAAGACAATACTCGGCGTTAAGTTTCACTCGTTAAGACATGCATTGTGACAGCGTCTGACTGTAAACGCGATCGGTTGTGGGTTCGATCCCCACTCGGGAGAGTGATTATATTTAAATTATTTTCACTTCCTCGCTCTGGTAAAGACATTCAGTATCATAAAGTACAGAGTGTCTTGACACCAGGTACTCTCTGTCTACCCTGCTGTGCGGGATAAATGCGTGAAGCTAAGAAAAAAAAACAAAAAAAAACCAGTAATTACTGAGTTATACCAGTTTCCTTAATGACAACATATTACTTATACATTATCTTGTTTGTCGATTATTATCTGTTTAACAACATGAGTACATCTCAGGTCTCTTTACTTCTAGTATTCTTGTAATTGTAGAATTGTATAGAAGTATTTTAGTAGTTGTGTAAAATTAAAATGGATTTAGAGGTGTTTTTTTTCGATATATCTTATAAACAATAATACGGCGTTGAGTTCCGTTCAAAACGCATTGTCTCGAATTCGGCAGAAAAGCGGGGTACATAGTGTCAAGAGACACTAGGTACTTCCTGTCTACCCTGTAGCCAGTCAAGTATTTTAAAAAATATATTAATTATTTACATTCGTCTGAAAATAGGATAGCATTTATTAAATCATTTATCGCATAGTGAAAGTTCCATTAAAATCGGTCTAGCCATTGCTGAGATTAACTGGAACAAACAGACTAACAAACAAAAAGTGTAAAATATGTTGTTTTGATATATATAATGTGTATACATATACATATTTAGTGAAAATATTTTATTTTTTAAATTATTTACAAATTTTGTGATTTCGATTCCTGATCAGTGGAATTATTATATTTAAATTAATTGCGGCGTTGAGTTCCGCCATGAATTCGGCGGAAAGCGAAGTATATAGTCTGCCTACCTATCTATCCGGCTATGCGGGATAAAGGCGTAACTAAAACTAAACCAAAAAATAATTTTATTATTTATTCCATTCAGATAATGCCAGAGGTACACGCAGCGTTCGCAAACTCGGGGAAGAACGCCGGCCTTGAAATATGGAGGATTGAGGTAAACAGAAAAAATATGATTTAATTCATCTAATAAATCATTTTGTATGTCATGACACTCCTCTAAATATACCATCAATTTATATAGACCGGCGAAACTTAACGCCGCGGGGAAATGTAAATATAATTTCAACATAATCTGTCCCCCGAATGTGCATTGAACTGAGAACCGTCGCGTTCACAGTCAGACGCTGTACCACAAGACATAATGCTACAGTAATTTAGTTGGTAAATTTATCATCTCGTTTCCAGTGATTGATGGGTTGATGGTTATTTTGGTTTAGAAATCAAGAATTCTCTTTTATGTTCCATATGATTATATATTCTATTTAGCTTCACGCTTTTTATCCCGCACAGCAGGGTAGACAGAAAGTGGCTAGTGTCAAGACACTCCGTACTCAGCTTTCCACCGAATTCGGGATATTGCGTGTTGAGTGGTGGAACTCACCGTCGCGCTTTGACTTATCAGAGCGACTAAGTCAAAATAATATAAATTTCTCCGAGTGGGAATCGAACTCACAACCAGTCGCGTTTACAGTCTGACGCTGTCCCACTACATTGCGACGGCGGACCTTAGTGTCAAGACACTCCGTTCTCTACTTGATCAACAAAATACTACCATTAGCGAGTGAAAGAAAGTGAAAATAATTAAAATATAATCACTCCCGACCGACCGACCTCCTAGCTGGTTCGTTGCTAATATATTCATCCCCCCGAGTGTGTGTCGAACCCTCAACCAACCCGCGTACTGTACTGTCAGACGCTGCCACTGCGCCACTAGGGTATCCCCTTAATATAATTACATCGAAATATCTAACACAGTTTAATTATAAGTTATCAAATACATACAAACTAATGAGTACGATAATTCAAATTATTATAATATTAACAACATTTCCTATCAATTTCTATATAAACTAAATAATAATTTTTAAAAAATATGGAAATATGAAAACACGGCCGGTTGTGGGTTCGATCCCACTCAGGGGAGTGATTATATTTAAATTATTTTCACTTTCTCGCTCTCGTTAAGCAAAGTGTGGCGTTCAGTTTCGCCGCTCAACGCTATGTCTCGAATTGGGCGGAGTACGGTATGTCTTGACACTAGGTACTTTCTGTCTACTCTACTATGGGGGATAAGAGCGTGAAGCTAAATATAATATTTTTTTTCATTTTTTACATACGGACTACTGTAAAGTGTTCGAAACGTCAGGTTTCCAATGTCGTACCAGGGTGAGGAAATGATAATCATTTAAATATTAAATTAATATATTTCATTCATTTCATGCGAGTTGCGATGCGTTTCTTGCGAGCCTGGTGCAACTCTCTTATTTATTTGATACACTTATTTTATACATAAGCAGTCAACGGAGTGTCTTGACACTACGTTCTCTCTGACTACCCTGCTATGCGGGATGGCACGTGAAGGGGAGGTCTATCTTAGCTTTATCTATCTAATATCTTATATATTAATTATAATAATATTAATAACACTCTCCCGAGTGGGAATTGAACCCACAACCTATCGCATTTACATTCAGACAACTGGCCTTTAAAATCAAATATTATATACTTATTAATAAAAAAATATTATTTGCAGGACTTCGAACCTGTACCTGTTCCTGTACATCAACATGGAATATTCTACAGTGGTGATTCGTATATCGTTTTGAAGGTGAGTTTTATATATTTGAGATCTCTATGAATTAATTTTGTTTAGAGAAACGTTTCTGTATAATAATAGCAAATACGCCTTACGCTTCTAACATACTTTATATATATATATATATATATATATATATATATATATATATATATATATATATATATATATATATATAACAATGAACACTCATACATTATATTTACATACAGATATTTGCTCTAAACGGGAGCTGAACTCACGACCTCGTGTTAATTAAGATATTAATCACTTCAAATCAATAACGTAGTAACGCACAGTGTTTTATCTCGGACCTGATGTTAATGGTTTCTCAGGCAGTTACACATATTCATCTGTTCAAGAGCCTCTAGAACCAATCTGTGAGATGCTGTGCAGATGTGGATTGTATATACGTCATTAGTCTTATTTGTATCGTATGATATATTTATTTACCTTCACGCGCCATCCCGCATAGCAGGGTAGTCGGGGAGAACCTAGTGTCAAGACACTCCTTTGACTGTTTATATATTAGATAAGTATCAAATAAATTAGAAAGTTGTACCAGGCTTGCATGAAACTAGAGGAGCTCCCTCTCTATAGTCTCTATATACTACATATACAAGCAGCTTCACGTGCCATCCCGCATAGCAGGGTAGTCAGAGAGAACCTAGTGTCAAGACACTCCGTTGACTGTTTATATATTAGATAAGTATCAAATAAATTAGAGAGTTGTACCAGGCTCGCATGAAACTAGAGGAGCTCCCTCTCTATAGTTTCTATATACTACATATACATGCAGCTTCACGCGCCATCCCGCATAGCAGGGTAGGCAGAGAGGACCTAGTGTCAAGACACTCCGTTGACTGCTTATATATTATCCGTGCGAAGAAATGAAAATAATTTAAATATATTATTCAAATTATATACATTTCGTCGCTCGCTATTCCCCCTGTAGGGAATCAAACCCACAGCCAATCGTGTTTACAGTCAGACGCTGTCGCACAAGACACGATGGTCTTTAGAATATTGTATATTTTTAAATTTTTGTTTTGACACTAGGTACTTTCCGTCTATCCTGCTGTGCGGGATAAAAGCGTGAAATTAAAAAAAAAATTAGAAATGTCAGTCTAATCTCGTCTCATATCTCGTGTCAGTTGGCGCGTGGGTAATGTCAATTAGTTCTTATGGGAACTGGCTCTAATGGGTTTATTTATGGCTTGCGAACACCATTACTGGCCACTAACATATGTGTATCTGATAATGTGTTCCCTATTCCTTATTCTTTCCGTCAGAGTATAGTGGTACTGACAGTTCTAACTGCCGAGGACACTACACTCTCCTCTCGCTTCCATTCCAGGATAACTTTAATGTAATGGATATCCATGGGGGAAGGTGACCATCTTCTTTCATCCGTCAGGTGGCTCTTCAGCTCTGTTTCCTCCTTTTTCTATAAAAAAATTACTATTTTTGGTTATATTTCTGAACTGCGTTAGGAGTTCAATTAAGTATTTAATGGAGTGGGCATATCTATGAGTAGTTGCTTTAATGCTTTAAACGTTAATTATAATTTATATTCCCACTCGAGTGTATATTTATATATAGAATCAATATATTTTGAGGCCGGTCGTGGCGCAGTGGGACAGCGTCTGACTGTAACGCGATCGGTAGTGGGTTCAATCCCCACTCGGGGGAGTGATTATATTTAAATTATTTTCACTTCTTCGCTCTGGTAAGACAAAGTGCGGCGTTGAATTCCACCACTCAACACGCAATGTCTCGAATTCGGTGGAAAGCGAAGTACGGAGTGTCTTGACAATAGGTACTTTCTACCTATCCTGCTACGCGGGATAAAAGCGTGAAGCTAAAAAAAAAACATTATATTTTGTGTGTCTGCTAATGCGATTGGTTGTGGGTTCGATACACACTCGAAGTAACGATTATATTAAAATTTCGTTGTTATTTGCTCACTCTGGTAAGACTTAGCCTTCAATGGGCCTTTGGCTGATTTTCACCTCACATTTTGATACTAGTTTTAGTATTTTTGAATTTCTTGAAGCTTTGCCGTTGAATTTGAGAATATTTTTTATTCCAATAGTCACAATCGCTTTTGTATCGTCACTTAACAGAATGTCAGTATTGTCAGTATAATATAACTGGAGAAGAAGAGAAGAAACACAGAAAAACTCAACTCAAATAAAAATCTTTAGCTGCCAGAGTGAAGTATTCGAACAAGAATTTTCTGAAATATGCAGGATTTGAATAGCGCTAATTAATAATTAGCCCCTTTCCTGTATTATAATCTATATATATATATATATATATATATATATATATATATATATATATATATATATATATATATACTGACTGACTGACAGATAGCGCCTACAAACATGATAGTATGTGGTCATGTATGACCTTTATAGAGCGCAGAGGGATTCGTCAAATTTCCCAGTTGATCGTCGTAGTCATAGTCATACCCATAATGTTTCCCATTTCTCTCCATCTTCCAGACATCTGGAACGTCAACGCTTTCTTGGGACGTCCACTACTGGTTGGGATCTAAGACCAGCCAGGACGAGGCTGGTGCGGCTGCGATACTCACAGTGAACCTCGACGATGAGCAATTCCACGGAGATGCTGTTCAGCACAGAGAGACTCAGGGTTACGAGTCCAAGCAGTTCCTGTCCTATTTCGAACCAGGTTCGTTGAGATTTCTTGTATTATAAAATATTGTATATTATAAAATATTGGTTATAAAAGTTTAAACCCAGAATGATTTGAACATGTACCTTCCGGCTATCCAAGCAAATTTATCATCTATTTTTTAATACTCCAATCTTAATTTGTTTGTTTTTAAATTTATTGGCCCGCAAACACAAAACGCGATAATCAGGATGTTAATATATTAAAAAAAGGTTTTTTTATACATTTTCTTTAGGCGTTATAAGAATACTCCGGTCTTCAATTAATACTAAATTTAGCCAGTTAATTATTTATTGGGTAGCAGCTTCACGCTTTATCCTCAATATGACAATTAGAGACAACCTAGTGTCTAGACACTCCGTTCACTGCCATCCACTTGATATAGTGCCTCGAGTGGCGTACTCAATGCAATTTATCTTACCAGTATAAATAAATGATGTCTTCATACTTTCATCCCGCACAGCAGGGTAAACAGAAAGTACCTAGTGTCAAGTCACTCCGTACTTCGCTTTCCACCGAAGTCGAGACATTGCGTGTTGAGTGGTGGAAATCAACGCCGCACTTTATCTAACTAGAGCGAGGTAGTGAAAATAATTTAAATATAATCACACCTTGAGTGGGAATCGAACCCACAACCGACTGCGTTTTCAGCCCCACTGCGTCCACGTTGACTTCAAATGTATTTTTTTTACTGTCATTTTTTTTTACAAAAAACGACTAGCAGGATAAGCATTGAGGTATAATATAATACAATGATTTATCCTCGTTCAATGGAGGAAATGTCACGATGTGGCCTTGCCTGCATACAAGTTGTAAACGCTCCACGTACCCCACTCCGTTACAATAACACCCTTGTGTTCCACTTAATGCGTAGACGATAGTAGACGTTACGAATCGGTAAAGTATTTTTTTACTTGAGATTTTTGTAGCTTCACAAAAATTTAAATATATTCATCCCCCAAATGGGATTCGAACCTACAACCAATGGCGTTTAAAATCAGACCTCAGGAACGTCCGAGAATTCTGTACTATAATTAAAAAAGATGGGAAAATGAAGATTATTTCCATATTAACAGTTTCATAAATGAGGCCGGTCGTGGCGCAGTGGGACAGCGTCTGACTGTAAACGCGATCGGTTGTGGATTCGATCCCCACTCGGGGGAGTGATTATATAAATTATTGTCACTTCTTCATTCTGGTAAGACAAAACGCGGCGTTGAGTTCCGTCACTAGCTATAGTAACGCAATGTTTCGAATTCGGTGGAAAGCGAAGTACGGAGTGGAGTGTCTTGACACTAGGTACTTTCTATCTACCCTGCTATGCGGGATAAAAAGCGTGAAGCTAAAAAACAAGAACCATATGTTTGTAGTGTGTTAGTAAAAAAAAATACATATTATATTTTAACCAAAAAGCCAAAAACAAGAACCACATGTTTGTAGTGTGTTAATAAAAAAAAAGTAATATTTACACGTGAATTGTTCAAGAAATTAATGCATTAGTCTCAGTGTGGCCTTTACGGTCTACTTAGCGTAACTCAAGGACGACGTTCGTAGCCAGCGCTTGGACGCGCTCGACTGCCTCCTATAGTAGGGAGTTCAAATTCTATTTAGGGATTATTTTTATATGGAAATCAAACTCTTACTATCTTGAATTACTAAAGCAATTTCAACAGTTATGTTCCGCGATGCGTTGATAACGCGTTGCCATAGCAACGTGTACGTCACTGTATATAAACGTGTATGTCAAACACATGGAGTGTGCGTTACATTTATTTTATTTATATAATTCAACGTTCCTTTTTTTTAAAATATCATCATTATGTACTCCTTCTCTATATAAACTATAACTGTGCCAAATTTCATACTCCTCAGTTCGCGTTATTTTCAAATAATCCAAAATTAAGGTGTTAATGTTATTGTGTAGTAATGGTTTTTGTATATGTATTGTAAATAAGGCAGCGGTGTTGAGTTACGCCACCTATCAAGCAGTTTATAAATAGAGAACGCAATATAATAAAGAGTGAAGCTGTTTTATTCTTTCCACTTATATTATGAAAGAACATTTTGTTACTCGGTTTCGCAAAAAACTACTGAACAGATTTGGATCAAACTTTACAATTATATAGATTACATATCAGAATAACACATAGACTACAATTTATAAAGATTTTGTCTAATTTATCCAATGAAGACAATGAGAACTTAGTGTCAAGACACTATATTCTCCATATATTGTAACCTATGTATAAGAACAATTTTTCAACTAACAGATGTAGTTTACTTCAATGTTAGATAGTTACTAAGTTGAATGGTGAGTTAGTTTAGTTACTTAGTTAGTAAAGTTAGTTAGTTAGTTAATTTAGTTAGTTAGTTAGCTTAGTTAGTTAGCTTAGTTAGTTAGTTTAGTTAGTAAGTTTTAATAGTTTATTTAGTAAGTTTAGTTAGTTTAGTTAGTTAGTTAGCTTAGTTATAACTAACTAAGTTACTTAGTTAGTTAGTTAGTTTAGTAAGTTTTAATAGTTTATTTGAAAAGTTTAGTTAGTTTAGTTAGTTAGTTAGCTTAGTTAGTTAGTTAGTTTAGTAAGTTTTAATAGTTTATTTAGTAAGTTTAGTTAGTTTAGTTAGTTAGTTAGCTTAGTTAGCTTAGTTAGTTAGTTAGCTTAGTTAGTTAGCTTATTTATGTAGTTTAGTTAGTTAGTAAGTTTAGTTAATTAATTTAGTTAGTTAATCAGTCAGTCACTTAGTCAGTCAGTCAGTTGGTCAGTTAGATAAATAATTTATTATTATAACTTTTCAATGTTGCAGCTGTCAGGTATCTCGATGGCGGTCACGCTTCCGGCTTCAACCACGTGACGGTGAACGCTGGAGCGGAGAAACGTCTGTTCCAGATAAAGGGAAGACGCAACGTTAGAGTCAGACAGGTAATGTTCGGTTTCAAGTTTTTTTTACATATTTATGTATGTTTGTTATACTTTAATGCAAAATCTACTAAACAGATTTGGTGAAACCTTGCAGTTATATAGTTATTGTTTTTTTTTTCAATTCTAAGTGTGGATTAATATTTTAAAAATAATAAAATATTGAAAAAATATTGCCAATATCTCTTGTTAAACGATTATTTCTTAATAATCTTTGAGCAGCAGAAATTTGTAAAAACCTTTCTACAGAGATGAGAACAACATGAATAAGTTGTATCAAACGTATAGGAATTTTGACGCAGTCGGTAATAGAACGCATGGCTCAGCGGTCAGTGCGCTTGGAAGGGGAACAAGAGGCGCGGGTTCGAATACCGTTGCGTTCAAATTTTTCTAGCTTATTTAAAAAATGTTAACTGTTTCAAATTTCATAATAAAAATGGGTTGAAAGTTTCTTTATCTACTAATATATGGATACTATATAGGGTACTTAATATGTATTCATATGATACTTAAGACCGGTCGTGGCGCAGTAGGGGAGCGTCTGTCTGAAAACGCTATCGTTTGTGGATTCGATACCCACTCGAGGGAGTGATTGTATTTAAATTATTTTCACTTCCTCGCTCTGATAAGACAAAGTGCGGCGTTAAGTTCCACCACTCAGCGGAAAGCGAAATACAGAGTGTCTTGACACTTGGTACACTCCATCTACCCTGCTGTACGGGATAAAAGCTAAAAATATTTGTTTCCAGGTGGAAGCGTCAGTATCATCTATGAACAAGGGAGACTGCTTCATCCTGGACGTCGACCACGACATCCTGCTGTACGTCGGAGAGAAAGCCAAGAGCGTGGAGCGACTGAAGGCCATCTCTGTTGCGAACCAGATCCGGGACCAGGACCATAGCGGGAGAGGCAATATTGAGATCATTGGTACGTTATATAAAATTAAAATTAGTAATTACTGATTAGTTGAGATAATTGTGATGTAATGTTTTTGTATAAAACTTGTTAGTGTGTGTATTTTTTCTTTGAGGTATTAGGCTAGCTATCATTTTACACTTTTTTTAGTTGAGGAAGCTTTATTATATTCTCTGAATTCTCTGAATCATTCACTCAATATCATTTGAAAAAAAAATGAATAAATCAAATCTCACTCGAATGTTTTTTTTAGCTTCACGCTTTTATCCCGCCTAGCAGGGTAGATAGAAAGTACCTAACATCAAGACACTCCGTACTTCGCTTTCCACCGTATTCGAGACATTGAGTGTTGAGTGGTGGAACTCAACGCCGCACTTTGTCTTTTACCAGAGCGAGGAAGTGAAAATTATTTAAATATAATCACTCCACGAATCCATAACCAATCGCATTTACAGTCAGATGCGTTGTGGTCGCCACTCAACACATAATCTCAATTTCGAGCGGAAACAAACGGAATGTCTTGACACTAAATAACACGGTGTGTCTTATCACTCACCACCGCTACATAAAAAGCATTAAATAGTTTTTTTATAATAACCATAACTTTCAGATCCATATTCCAATGAAGGTGATGTGAACAAGTTCTTCAGTTCCCTGGGATCCGGGGATCAGGACTCTGTCAAAGATGCTGATGAAGGTGGTGATGATGAGGTGGGGATATATATTAAGAAATAGATAAGAGGGATAGAAAAAATAAGGCAGAGTAGACACGTGATCAGACCTGTCATTCTTTAAATTATTCTCAATTTAATTGTCTAATTTTCGAGGACAGAAAGATCGCATTAGATTCCTTGGGGAGTATAAGGGAGCTTTATATAAGGAATTCTTACGGAAATGGGAAAATATGGGACAATAGATATTGTTTTTTAAAAAAACATATAAAAATTTGAACGCAGCGAGATTCAAATCCGCGCCTCTTGTTCCCCGTCCAAGCGCTCTGACCGCTAAGCCATGCGTTCTACTACCAGCTGCGTCAAAATTCTTATATGTTTGTTACAACTTATTTATGTTGTTAGTATCTCTGTAAAGAGATTTTTACAGTTTTTAAAGTGTTATTCCACACTTGGGATTAGAAAACATTTTTGATAAAACGTGTAAAAAATTTGAACGCAGCGGCAAAGCTTTTTCAAAAACATCTAATCCTAAGTGTGGAATAACACATTGAAAATAGTAAATATTAGATATTCTATTAATTGTGCTTTAAATGAATTTCGCTTATAATTTTCAGGAATTCGAGCGTGGAGCATCTAAAGAGGTGTCACTGAGCGAGATATCGGATAGTACGGGTTCGATTCAGATCAAGAAGCTGTCAGGACCGTACACACGAGATGTACTCGACACTAAGGTAAGGAAGGTCATGAAAAAACAAAATCAGTAGCATTGAATTGTGAAACGCAACAGTTCTAGGTTTGTTAATACATATATACAAAAAAATATTTAGTTTAATTTTCTAATCACTAGAGCGGAGAAACGTGTTTTCCTCTCAAAACTAACAAAATATTTAGTAAAATTATTAATTCCTTTTTGACTGACCATTATGTTTTTTGTAGCTTCACGCTTTTATCCCGCACAGCAGGGTAGACAGGAAGTACCTAGTGTCAAGACACCCTGTACTTAGCTTTCGCGAATTCCAGACATTTGCGTGCGTGCATAAGTGGTGGATCTCAACGCCGCACTGTGTCTTACCAGAGCGAGGAAGTAATAATAATTTAAATATAATCACTCCTCCAAGTTGGTATTGAAACCATAACCGATATGCGTTTACAGTCAGATGCTGTCGCACTGCGCCACGACCGGCCTTCGGCTTCCTTTAAAATATTTTTGCAGAACAGAAATCTCTCTAAAAATATATTAGCAACATAAATAACGTTGTAACAAACGTATAATAATTTTGACATAACCGAATGGAGAACACATGGCTCAGCGGTCAGAGCGCTTGGACGGAGAACAAGAGGCGCGGATTCGAATCTCACTGTGTTTATAATTTTATATTTTTTTTAATTAAATATTATGTTTTGTTATAGGAATGCTACATCCTGGACACGGGCAGCAGTATCTACGTGTGGCTCGGGAAGCGCTCCAACGGGAAGGTGAGATTATGCAACTACCCTCATATTTTTTACTATTTTTAAAGATATTATATATTATAAATATATTATAAAGATACTATATTTAAACTAAATATTATTATATTTATATATATTCCACACTTAGGATTACAAAACATTTTTGAAAAAACGTATCAAAATTTACCCTCATATTTTATTTAGCTTATCGCTGATATCCCGCATAGCAGGGTAGATAGAAAGCACCTAGAGTCAAGACACTTCGTACTCTGCTTTCCACTAATTCAAGACATTGCGTGTACTCAACACGCGGACCTCAACGCCGCGCCTTGTCTTAAATAAAAATATTTTAAATATAATCATACCGCCAAATGGTAACAGGAAACAAACCCACTACCAACGTTGTCTAAAAACAAATTCTAAATGCGTAAATAAAATTTTAACAATATTAAAAATATATTATACCGGCCGTGGTGCAGCGTCTGACTGTGAACGCGATCGGTTGTGGTTTCGATTCCCAATCGGGGGAAGTGATTATATTTAACTTATTTCCCCTCCTCGCTATGGTAAGACAATGTGCGGCATTGGGTTCCACCACTCAACATGCAACGTCTTTAATTAAGCGGAAAGCGAAGTACAGAGTGTCTTAACACTAGGCACTGTCTATCCCGCGTAGCGGGATAAGAGCGTGAAGCTAAAAAAAATAACTGAATTTACTAGTTGCAGTGATTAATAAAATAGAAGCAGCTTCAAATCCTGAGTTTAAATTTGAGAATATTTTATTTAATACGTAATTTGTTTTTTAATTTTCAGGAAAAATCAGAAGCAATGAAGAAAGCACAATACTATATTGAAGCTAACAACTATCCTGCTTGGGTGAGTTATAACGAGATGAGATACAAATCGGTTGTGGGTTCGATTCCCAATCGAGAGAGTGATTATATTTAAATAATTTTCATTTCCTTACTCTAGTAAGACAAATGCGACGTACAGTACCGCCATTCCACAAGCAATCGAGACATTGCTTTAGGAGGAAAAAATAATACGGAGTGTCTTGACACTAGATATTTCCTGTATGTCCTGGTAAAAAAACAGAATGTCCGATTGACGAGTAAACAACGCGTTGCCTAGCAACGTGTATGTCAAACACATGGTAGTGTATGTTACATTTATTTTTTTATTTTAATATATTATTATTCATATATATCATCGTTTTGCACTCCTTCTCTATATAAACTATAACTGTGCCAAATTTCATACTCCTTCAAATATTTATATACTTACTTATAAATATACTATACGTATTTTCAAGTAAAAAAATTAACCCCTTTTTATGAACGTTATATGGATGGGGGAGTATGAAATTTGGCACAGCTTGAATTTGTATGAGAAAGAAATGGAGAAAGAAATTATTATTTATAATAACATATTAAAAAACACATTAACTTAATAAAATAAACAATACACACACTATCAAAATTTTGTCATACATTTTTTATAAAATGATATGTACGTTGCTATGGTAACGCGTATTTGACTTTTTTGTCACCTTTCTTTCCCGCATAGCAGGGTAGACAGTAGTACCTAGTGTCAAGACACTCAGTACTCCGCTTTCCGCCATAGAAACATTCAAGATATTGCGTGTTGAATGGCGGAACTCAACGCCGCAGTTTATCTGAACAGAGCGAGGAAATGAAAATAATTTAAATAAAATCATTCCTCCTATTCAACTATTTAAGCTAATTTAAAACTTAATAAGAACTAAATACGACATTGTTTTAATTTCCAGGTACATATATCAAAAGTGGTGGAAGGAATCGAACCCACTGCGTTCAAGCAACACTTCGAAGACTGGAATTAGTTTCAACATTGTATTGTAATGCACAATTATACTCATATATTGATAATGCATTTACATACCGGTGCTAAGTAAAGGGTACTTACTATATATACATAAAGGAAATATATTTTTTTTACAAAAAAAAATAAAAAACAATCCAGAAACAATTTTTTTTATTTTCAAGGATTTTTCTTTTTATATTTCTAGGACAGTAGAGGGAAGTGTTAAAACATTTTCAAGGGCCCCTCAGGCCTACACTTGTGTCGTAGTTCCCAGACACTGCTCCGAACTCCTCTCTACGACGCAATGGCGAATAAATGAATGCTAAACATTGTCTAAATTTATGTAGATAGCGGAACTTAACGCTGTATTATGTCTATCCAGATATTTTTTTATATAATATTAATTTTTGAATGTGTATCGGACGCACAATAGTCGCGTGTACAGACAGACACTATGATATTTATATATTATAACTGTTCTTTGTAAGTTATATAAGAATTATTTTAATATTCACCATGCTTATTATTAATGTAAAGAGCACAAATAAATTTAACACAAAAATATATGTTTTTATTTATTCCTTTCAACTTGCAGAGAGAATTTAGTGTCAAAACACTACTTTCTCCACTGCGATATAAATTTTAGGTATTACGTGTAATGATGGAGCTCACCGCCGCGTTTCTAGACTCTTAAGGAATACTTAGGGATACTAAGGTTTATAAGAATGTAAGAAGCCTATAAAATTGGTAATAAGAAAAAAGTCACTACGAGGGGTTCGTGGGCTCGAAATACGTTTGGGGAAATGAATCTAAAATATTTTTATTTTTTCGTTCTAGTAACTAAGCTCTAGTTCTAGTGAGAATATATATATATATATATATATATATATATATATATATATATATATATATATATATATATACATATATATATATATATATATATATATATATATATATATATATATATATATATATTCACATAGAAAGTACTGAACGAATTTCGATAAAACTTTTGTAGTAATATAGTTTATACATCAGAATAAAACAACTTAGTAGTTTGCAAATAAGTACTTATATTATTATTGTTTACAAAAATCTAATTTTCATCTACAATAACGGTTTTTATTAACTTTTATTATTTTTTTATTTAATTTAATTTAATCAAATATTTCATTGTTCCTTAGAACTTCTTCTCTTTCTCTCTCATATAAGTTTTGTTTCTGAAAAAAAAAAATTAGATAGTTATTGTTGTTTATTAATGTTTAATTTTAAAAGAAACTATTTTAAACGGATTAATTGTGTATATTTTGGTATACGAAAATACATTTTTGATAACCTGATGTTTCCGTTAGTCCGTAGTCACAGGTAGACCAAAATATACGCGATTAATCCGCTTAAAATAGTTTAATTTAAAATGTGTAAAAATCGCGAAAATCAAAGACCTTATTAATGTTTAATTTTAATTAAATCCAGACAACTGTCGATGTCATTTTTCTGTATTGTGACAGCGTCTGACTGAAAATATCATATTTATATTGCTTATGAGTTTAATACACAATCGGAAGGATAATTATATTAAGATTCTATTAATTTCTCCGCTCAGTAAGACAAACTACGGCGTTGAGTTACATTTAAAACCAATGTCCCAATTTCACTTGTATTTATTGTAGTATCTCTACACTAGGTTGTTTTTGACAACCCTGCGATATAAACACAGTTTGGAGCTGAGCTATCTATTATACGTTATCACTGTTTACTGTAAATTTTTTGACAGATCTTTTTTAACTTTTTTTATAAAAATAAATATTCGAAACATTTCGTGTTGAGTAGCGGAACTCAACGCCACGCTTGTTCTCACGTGACGGTTACGTGAGGCTGAAAAATTGGATACCCTTACCGCCCACATGTTAGGATCCCATTTTGAGAAGATATTGTGGAAGTCGGCGGGTTCGCTTCCCTGCTTGATAACTTTTACATATTTACGTGAAGTTGCATCAGGACGCTTCGTCAGGTAGGTCTGTGAGAAACAAAAATAGTTAAAAATTGAGAAAAAAAGTCTTTAGAACTATGTATACATCGCGAATGAGAATGAGTTTTTTGTAGAGCTTTTTATATGACAACACCAGCTGAATTGTCAAACGTCATTGTTCCGCCATTGATTCGTTTTGATTACATTGTTCACTTTCCGCAATTACTACGTTTCTGAGGGTTTATGATGAAGAAAACTATCAAAAGTAATGTTCGGAAGTTGTTGCATACTATGATATGTAAATACAAAGAAAAACAACAGAAAAACATTACTTTCAAGAAGAAACAAGAGTATTTACATGCGATATCGTCGTTTTTAGGTTAGTACGAATTATCAATTTTGATACTTATGTTTATCCAATAAATTTACTCGTCGTTACTCACTATTTAATACGAGCATAATAAAACTACGCGTGTATGTAGGTACTTATGTCAGGTTAAGATAATATTGTTATTTGCTTTTTAACAGGAGAACTCGGGGATGTCACGGGAGTCGATATTGTCAAAAACACATTAAAAAAATTATGTGAGTTGGAGAATAAAGAAATTTTATTGACCGAAAACCAATACATGGCAAAAATTGCTTCTTACACTGGTACGTACATATTTACAGATGTATTTGAAATTTGACAAGACTCAAACTCTAAATCAATTGCCATATTTTAAGACAGACATGTTCATTGTTCATGCCCAACAATATGAAAATTTATTAGCCACTGTCAACATATCAAAGTGAAAATTTGAAGATTTAAATAGAACATTAACATACTAGAATAGAATAGAATTCATATTGTTGAGTATATAAATAAATAATGAAGGTAATATATGTGGTTACATACCACATCTGTATTATGTGTGAAGTAATTATATTCTTGGGGCGTAATTATGTACAAAATACCTGTAAAATTATACTAATATTTTTTGTAGAGGTAAGTGTATCAACACTTAATAGAATCAAACATGAGGGGTTAGTCAATAAAGGTGTATGGAATACTCCAGGAAAAAACGCCCTCACAAGAAAACTGTTTCAAACTTGGATAGCTTTGACATTCATGCTATACGAAACAAAATCAATGAATTTTATACCGTAAAAAAAGAAGTTCCAACATTAAGGAGTCTCTTGACAGACTTACAAGAATCCATTGGTTTTCTTGGCTGTCGTGAAACACTGCGACATATTTTGCTTTCAAATGCATTTCAATTCAAAAACAACAAAAATGAACGCTCATTGTTAATTGAGCGTTATGATATTGCTGCATGGAGGCACAAGTTTCTCCGAACAATTGCTACAAAAAGGGCAGAGGGTAAGCAAATTGTATACCTTGATGAGACTTACATTCATAAAAACTATAAACCCAAGAAATCATGGCAAGGTCCATCTACGAGTGGTGTTGTGGAAAACATATCTTAAGGAAAGAGGTACATTATTGTGCATGCTGGGCACGAAAATGGGTTTGTACCTAATGCGTTATTGCTTTTTAGCACCAAATCTAAGAGTGCTGACTATCACCATGATATGAATAGTCAAAATTTTAACAAATGGTTGACCGAGAAGCTTATTCCGAATTTGCACAAGCCCAGTGTAATAATCATGGACAATGCCAGTTACCACACTGTGCAGAAAAATAAGACCCCGACAATGACAAACCGCAAAGCCGATATTCAAAAGTGGCATGATGAAAATAATATAGAGTATGAAGAATTTTTCTCAAAAGAGGAATTGATGTGTATAGTAGAGAAGCATAAACCAGACCCTATATATGTGGCAGATGACCTTCTCCAGCAGAATGGCCATGAATTATTAAGACTTCCTCCGTATCATTGCGACCTGAATCCAATAGAGTTGATATGGAGTACAGCGAAACGACTAATCGCAAAGAAAAATATTGGCTTATCTGCAGCAGACACAGAAGAACTTATTAAGGAGATATTCGCGAACATAACTGCCTCAGATTGGAAAACAATGACTAACCATGTCATTACTGTAGAGGATAAGTATAGAGAAACAGACAATAGTGTCACATTAAAAGAATTCATAATAAATGTTGGCAGTGATAATGATACAAGTAGCTCAGAAGAATCGTTATATGAATTTTTAGAGTCTGATTTTGATTACTCTAAATAAATAATAATAATATTTTGCTTTTTTTATTTATTAATAATTGAATTTACTAATAATTATTTAACATGAAAACTACTGAATGGGTTGGCATGAAATTTGATATGGGAATCGATTTAGATAATATTTTATGTAGCCGTCAATATTTGGGGCTTCACTTTTTAACTCATGAATTGGCCAGGTTCACATTATTTATTTATTTAAATCAACCGGACGAATATTAGTTTGAATTGTACAATATAGAGGCAAATTGATAAACTTGTTTTAAAATTTAAAATAAATTAAAAGTATCAAGACTGGTATTCGCATTACAACTCAGGGATACCACACTCTGAATTTTTTGAATTTGCCGTACTTTCTCATTCTCATCTTTCATTTGCCAGACTCTAAATTCGGAGCAATGTCTGGGAATTCGCGACACAAGTGTAGGGTGGAGGGGCCCTTTAAAATGCATTAATACTTACTATAAATGCCATGAAATCATTAATATAAAAAATATAGGATAGAATTGAATTGACACAATTGTTTTAATATCTAGTTACAGTATTTTTAGTTACATGAATTATATTATATAAAAAGGTTTATTTTTGCTATTTTTGAAGCTTTATTCCAAATTTAGTTATAGAAAATATTTTTTATAAAACTCATAAGAATTTGAACGTAGCCGTAGAAAATATATAGAGATAAATAAATTATAATGGATGTCGATGCAATCGGACTAAGAAGGTGTGATTTAGTGGTTAGATTGCTTGATCTTGTCTTGAGTAAGGAGCCGGTTCCAATATATAAAGGATAGATAGGAAGCACCTAGTGTCAAGACACTAGGTACTTTCGTTTTCCGCCGCATTCGAGACATTGCGTGTTAAGTGGTGGAACTCAACCCTGCACTTAGTCTTTATCAGAGCGAGGAAGCGAAAAAAATTAAAACTCCCCCGAGTAGGGATCGAACCCACAACCAATCGCGTTTACAGTCAGACGCTGTCCCACTGCGCCACGACCGACCTCGTTTCGTTCTGTTGACGATTTTAAATAAATAAATATTGCTTCCAAACGCTCATATATCGCTTACCTAATTTAATTTTAATATTAAATAACAACAAACCAACTTTATAAACAATAAGGTAAGTTAAGGTAACGTAAGGTAAGTTAAGGTAACGTAAGGTAAGTTAAGGTAACGTAAGGTAAGTTAATTAAAAAAAATGGGAACAACTCACAGCAATAATGGGTCTCCAAGCTTTAAAAGATTCCACAGGGGTTCTACTTCCGTACCAGAGATACACGAAGTATGGAGTTTCCAGCATGTATACGCCATCTTCTTCCAGATCCTAGAAGAGAATATTGTTTTAACTTATTTCTCCATTATACAGCAGAGTAATCAAAGAGAATCTAGTGTCAAGACATTCTGTTCTCAATTTGCTGTACTTTTTAGAGACAATGCAGTAGATATTAGGTAGTGGAAAAAGACCTGTTTTCCAATATGGCTGGAGTAAATAGAAAAAATGTTAGGAAATATGTTTGTAACTCTATTACGCAAAAACTACAGAACGGATTTGCATGAAATTTCACAAGAACATTTTACATTCATCAAAACAATACATAAGTAATAATGTGGCGTTGGGTTCCGCAAAACACGCAATATATCCTAATTTTAATGTCTTAACTAGGTTCTTTCTAACGATCTTGGTATATGCAACATTTTTTTTCACCTTTTTTAAATTACTTACAGGTTGATGTAAACCGGGTAGCTCTTCAAAGTTATAGGCATTTAAATGTTCTTTGACGTGATACAGGGTGTTCCTTTCGTTGTCATCTAAATACTGAAGGTGATTTGTTTCTGGAAATGTCAAATATTTATTATAAAAATAAATAGTCAGCGTCTGGTTGTAAACGCAATCGTTTGTGGGTTTCATTCCCGTTCGAGGAGAATGATTATATTGTCAATTTTTTTTCTTCGGCGTAGTAAAGCGCGGCGTTGAGTTCCGCCACATAACATGCAATGTCTCGAATTTGGCCGGAAAGCGGAGTACGGAGTATCTTGACACTACCTTATTCCTGTAATATAATGCGATCAAACTTTGGATTACTGCAATGATTTGTTGTGTTTAGTGAATTTGAGATTATTATTAATACTTCTGAATCTTTTTTATTTTTTATGTATTATTTTTTTCTTCAGCGTAATAAAGCGCGGCGTAGAGTTCCGCCACTTAACATGCAACGTCTCGAATTTGGCCGGAAAGCGGAGTACGTAGTGTCTTGACACTACCTAATTCCTGTCTACCCTGCTATGAGGGATAGTAAAATATATTTCATAACATTTATGGGGATCGACTCGAAGCCGCACTATATCCGATTACATATAAATTCTTATACGTTTGTTACAACGTTATTTATGTTGTTAGCATCTCTGTAGAGAGATTTTTACAAATTTCCAGTTAAAAATAATTATAACTAAGAAATATTCGATACGTATTACAAAAATTTGATTTAACAAAACATGAAATATAACTTCTTTTAGAAGAAAGAGGTTATTTTTCTCTTTTTATTTTGAACGTATGAAAGTATAGCAGTTAGTTAGTGATTTGTTTCTATTCTCACAATCGAAATGGTTATATTTAAAATGTATTTGCATTCATTTCTCAGCTCTTAGATTAGCAGGAACAAAGAAACAGACATATATATATATATATATATATATATATATATATATATATATATATATATATATATATATATATATATATATATATATATATATATATATATATATATATATATGTCTGTTTCTTTGTTCCTGCTAATCTCTGGAACGTGTGGACTGATTTTGACAGGTATAAACCTGTCAACTGGCAGATAATAATATAATCAGAAGTTATATATATATATATATATATATATATATATATATATATATATATATGGGTCTGTTTATTTGTTCCTGCTAATCTCTGGAACGTGTGGACCGATTTTGACAGGTTTATAACTGGCAGATAGCTAATATAATCAGAAGTTATTTAGGTTTTATTTTACATTTATTTCTATACGGACGAAATATAACGTTAATGATGTAGGTTCGATTCCCGGGAGTCGGGGGAATGGAGACCACGCTACGGTAAGGCGTATCGCGGCGTTGAGTTCTCCACCCAACATGCAATAGATTTAGGGCGGAAACCAGACAAAAGAGAGTCTTGACACTAGGTTGTCTCGGACTATTTTGCTATAAAAAAATTTACAATATTAACATTTGGAAACGATATTGCGGAAAACAAGTTGTAACAAATTTATAAGTATCTTTTATATAATTTAAGAGATTTTTAAATTAAATTTTAATACTATATATACATAAATAAACATTTTAAAGCCGCAGAATTCGAACTCCAGCCTCTTGGAAATCGCCAAAGCGATATACGCTGAGCCATGTGTTCTACTACCGGCTGCGTCGAAATTCTTATACGTTTGTTATAACGTTATTTACATTGTTAGTATCTCTGTAGGGAGATATTTACAAATTTCTGATATATAAAGATTTGCTTGAAAAATAATCGTTTGGCGAGATACAATGTTGTTTATTCAATACTTTAAAATTTAACTCAGTTTTAAAATATTTAAAAAAAAATGTTTTCTTATACTAAGTGTGTTATTATTGTGTAAGTGTAACTATAAGTGTAATTATAAGTATAAGTAAGTGTAAGTGTGAGTATTATAAGTGTGTTATCATTTCTTATTCTTTACACTTTAAGAAATAATGATTTAAAAGAACGTTTTTAAAAAGAATCAAAAAAAAGCATAATATGTATAATTCAATACTATTTCAAGAAAGTTGTTTTAATAAGTTTTTTTTAAATTTATTCATTTGTTTATAAATGTCAGTTTATATACAGAGCTGTCAGAGCTTGGCACTCGATTCTTTAATCGATAGTCGACAATTACGAATACTTCAATCAATGACTCTAATTTTCACATTTATAAAACATTTTAAAAAAGGTATAAAAATTTGAAAGCGGTATTCGAACCCGCACCTCTTGGAAACCGTCCAAGCGCTCTGACCGCTAAACCTTACGTTCTACTACCAGGTGTGTTGAAATTCTTAGATTCTTAGAAAATATTAAAAAAAACGTATGTATATATATATATATATATATATACATATATACATATACATATATATATATATATATATATATATATATAATAGTAATTATTTTATGATTTTGACGTAAAATTTTAATCTCAATTTTCTAATTCCATATTTAAATACATGCATGTCCATGCATGTGCATTTCACATGCATTTTCAAAGGGAATTAAAACCAACATTTGTATTTTCCACATGTTTTTTTTTATTAAAACCACATAATTTACATGCATTTATGGAATTTTACAAACCAACTGATCGAACGAGACGCGTATGTGACATGCCATGATCTTTCCATGTACTGAAGTATTGTTTAAAGATAGCCGGTTCAGTTCCCTGTGGTATTCTTGCTACGTGGACCTGAAACACAATTGTGAATAAGTTCTAAATAAGAGGCGCAGTGGAACAGCAATCTGCAAATGCAATCGGTTGTGGATTCGATGCCCACTCGGGGGAAATGATTACATTTAAATCATTCACTTTTCCTCGATCTGGTAAGAAAACGTGTTGTTGTGTTCCGTAGTAAGTACAATACGCAATGTTTCCAAGTATGATTATATTTTTTCCCCAGTATTGTATGACAAAGGACGCGGTTGAGTTCCGCGGTGACTGCAAAAAGTAGCATGCATCAAAATTGACAAAAAATTGTCTGAATACTAAATTTTCTTACTTACCCAAGATGGATAGTTCTTTGATTTCAAATATTCTTGTGCCTTCGCCATAGCCTCACTCTTTTCCTGAAAAAAAAACACAATGAAAAAAAAAATTACGAGCTGCTTAAGAAACTAGAGGCCAGTGGTGTCAAGTTACGCGGCGTTAAGTTACGAAACAATAAAGAAACTGCCGAAATTATTGCGCCTAAATAGAACAGGTGGCAAATTGACGTTCCATCCCCATAACAGAGTAGTCAACAAGAACTTAGTGTCAAAACACTCCGTTCTGTGTTCAAATTTGACAACTGGCGTTATAATAATATTTTAGAATTTTGCGATCTTTAAACATTTAAATGGAAATATTTAAATTTGATTAATCAAATATAAAACCCACATACAATGTTACATCTATCCCTGCTACTAAAACAGTCTTCGCTAGTATTCAGTATGATAATAGATCTGCTTATTTATATAATAAAATTAATAAATACGTTGATATATATTCAAAAACCTGTAAAGAATGTAAAGTTAAAATAATAAAATGGATAAAATCTTTAAGTTTTCAAGAAACGGATTTTTTTCTAGAATATAGGAACTAGCATTCATATCCTACTCACACTAACATACACACACACACACACACACACACACACAAATGCGCACGCGCACGCACATACACATACATTTTAATCCCACATTTGCTTCCTTTTTGGTAACTTCTCTTATTATTACTTTTTGATATTGTTTCTTTATTATTGTTGTACCTTGAATATCTTGTATGCTTGTACCTAATTCGTGATATGGAAGAGCGGAGTTACCTGGCACAGGCTTTTCATATGCCTAAAAGGAGACTCCAACAACTTTATATTTAAGTACAAATTTGTTAAAAAAAAAAGGAATTTTATTTTTATATTTTATATATATATATATATATATATATATATATATATATATATATATATATATATATATATATATATATCCCACATATACGACCCAGTGTATGAGTTCAAACTAACGACCATCTGTTTCTGATTTGCCGTATTATGCAAAAAATCGATTATATTTATATAGTCATAATAAATATAAGACCCATTTCTATATTAAACATTAGGGGTTATCCATTAATCACGTCACACGTTGAGGGGGAGAGAGGGGGTTGACGTGTGACAACAGTGGTCTCACGAATGTGATCAGCCGTCACAGGGTGGGGGGAGGGGTCAAAAAATTCTGAAATTTGTGTGACGTAACACTCTATAAAGTAAGTTAAAAGAAAGAAATAAAAGAACAGAATGTGTTACCTTCGGAGACGCCTGCTTCCCGACCCACACGTAAATACTTCCTGATACAGTGTCCAAAATATAGGTTTCCTGGAAAAAATGTAGGAAGTGGGTGAAATTTTAGACAATATCTATGTAATTATTATAAATGGATTCACGCGCCATCCCGCATAGCAGGTTAGACAGAGATAAGAGTGTCAAGACACTCCGTTGACTGATTTTCGTTTGAAAGTGAGACATTGCGTGTCGATTGGCGAAATCAACGCCGCGCTTCGTCTTACCAGAGTGGAGAAATGTAAATAAATTTGAAACATAATCATTACCCCGAGCGAGAATCCAACCCACAACCAAACTTTATATATTGGATATATCTATATATCGACTTTTGTATCGATTCTAAGGCACGTGATATCAAAAAAAAGGCAGAAAACTATACTTTTTTTGAATAATCTGCCAAAAATCGAAATCAAAATATATTAAAAACACTTTTGAAACAAAATTAACATCAGAATTATTGTTATCAGTCCCACTAGAAAGTACCAGCTTGAAAACCAGTTCTGCTGAGACGAGCTGGTGAGAAACTCAACAGTTGCTCTTCCCAAAGGTTCTCCTGAACAGCCTCGCGAGTCCCAAATGAGCGTCAACAGCGTTTAACCCCACGCATTACCATCAGTACAGTATAGCTAACCTGTGGTTTAAGTTGCTCCTGCTTGAATGGAGCTGACAGAGGCGTTATTTTTATTTTTCCAGAACTGTCCGATACTTCTGACAATATAACCGATTGTTCCTCATTCTTCTCGAAGGCCTGGAATATTGCAGGGAATTTTATTATGTTAGTTAAAATACAAAAAATAGTAGTGATTCAACACTATAATTCAACTCAGAGGCCGGTCATGACGCAGTTAGTGACAGCGTCCGACTGTAAACTCGATTGGTTGTGGATTCGATTCCCAGTCGGGGTGATGATTATATTTCAATTTAATTTTAATTTCTGCGCTCTGGTAATACAAAACGCGGCGTTGTGTACACAACTTCGCACCTAATGTTCCTGAAAGCTGCTCAATATTACAGTTTTTTTAGCTTCACGCTTTCATCCCGAATAGCAAGGTAGCCAGAAAGTACCTAGTGTCAAGAAACTCTGTACCTCGCTCTCCACCGAATTCGAAACGTTGCGGGTTGAGTGGTGGAACTCAACGCCGCACTTTGTCTTACCAGAGCGAGGAAGTGAAAATAATTTAAATATAATCAATACCCCGAGTGAGAATCGAACCCACAACCGATCGTGTTACAGTCAGACGCTGTCACACTGCGCCACGACCAGCCTCAATATTACATTATTCTACCATTTAAAAAGAAATTTAGGTCTTTATCTCCCTTTATTCATGGTAGTCTTGTTAGAGAGAACCTAGTGTCAATATATTCGGTTTCCCGCACTCTGCCCGAATTATAAAGATACATTACAAGTTAAGACATTGCGTGTTGAGTGGCGGAGCTCAACGCCGCAGTTCGTCTTTACAGAACGAGGAAATAAAAGAAATTTAAATATAATCATTCACAATCGATCGCGCTTATATTCAGACGCTACCAGTGGGGTCTCTAATCACTGACCTGGTCATCACCTCCAGCGCTTTCTTTTGGCACCAAATCTTTAGTTCCAGATCCCAGGTTGGTGAAGAACTTCTGGACATCCACGTCGCTGGAATATTGGTCTGAGAAAATAAAATTTAATTTATATTCAAATATTAAATATTAAATTTTAAATAATTTTCTTACTTAAAGCCAACCTTTTCAGCTCACATTTTATTCCACACAGGATCGTAGTTAGGACAGCCAAGTGTCAAAACACATTGCTGCTGGCGTTTCAAGACATTGCGTGTAAAGTCGTGAACTTAACACCGCGCTTATTTTTGTAAGAATATTCAAAATAAATATATTTTATTTTAATATTTACTATTTTTTAAGTGTTATGATTAGAAAACATTTTTGAAAAAACGTATAAAAATGTTGAACGCAGTGGGATACGAACCCTCGCCTTTTGGATACCATCCAAACTTTTATACGTTTTTTTCAAAATTATATTTTATTTTATTTCTATATACAAATTATATTTTACTTTTCACGTTTTTCACTTATTTATTATTGCCAATATTCCCGTTGACGCTTTCCACTCAATATGAACTATACCTATGCCAAATCCCATACTTCGTAAAAAGTTGGTACAAAGTTGACACTTCCGATATAAATAAGCATACCAATAATATCAACTTTTCCTCGGCCGTTATGGTCTTGATCGCGGATCTGGTTCGCCACGGAGATGGCCTTCAACTTCTCCACATTCTTCGCCTTCTCCCCCACGTACACTAATATGTCACTATTGATGTCCAAAATGAACACGTCGCCTTTGTTCATTGAGGAGATGAGAGGGTCCACCTGAAAAATTAAATTAAAAATTGTAAGGAGTGTCTAGATTTTTCCCGTATAGCAAGGCAGTCAGAGGCATCCTGGTGTCAAGACATTCCGTAGATCACTTTCCAACTAAATTCGAGACTTAAAATGTTAAATGGCGGAATTCAACGCCGGAAACTATTAGAATTCTCCTAGGATGAACATACACTATTGTACTTGTTTATAATGAAATGCAGTGGGTCAGCTTCTAATTTTTAACAAAACGCGCAGTTTTTAGTTACGCTAACACAATGTCTTGAACACAATGTCTAGAACACAATGTCTTGAACACAATGTCTTGAACACAATGTCTTGAACACAATGTCTTGAACACAATGTCTTGAACACAATGTCTTGAACACAATGTCTTGAACACAATGTCTTGAACACAATGTCTTGAACACAATGTCTTGAACACAATGTCTTGAACACAATGTCTTGAACACAATGTCTTGAACACAATGTCTTGAACACAATGTCTTGAACACAATGTCTTGAACACAATGTCTTGAACACAATGTCTTGAACACAATGTCTTGAACACAATGTCTTGAACACAATGTCTTGAACACAATGTCTTGAACACAATGTCTTGAACACAATGTCTTGAACACAATGTCTAGAACTCCAGCGGAAACTATACTGTTTAATTACTTTTATGTTTTTTAAACGTGAGAAAATCTTATTAAGACCTTCTAGATTAGGGACTAGGAACAGGTTATGTGGGACTATGAGAGGTGGTGGGAGACCTCGGTTAACCTTCGGAAAACAGTGTCGACTGAAGAAAGGTCACGTAAAAAGCACGAGGACCGAAGGACATGTATAAAGAGTATAATAACCATAATAGAGACCGTCCCATTCTCTCCGTCTACCCCGATAGGAATAGAGCGTGAAGCTAAAAAAACACAAGTGGAGTCTGCTTATAAACGGTATTCGGAGATATATGCGATTAATTTAGTTTTATTTAATAGAGTAGAAACTCCATTCTCCAGGCAACAATTATACGGATTCGCTTATATTCGGGCTATCAACCCCGGAAAATTAACTTTACAGATATACCTTTAAGATGAATGTTGCAGGGTTTTAGTAATTTAAGAAAACATTTCATCTCATTATGGTACAAAACCGTTTAATACAAATATTATTGTATTTAATTAACTCATATATACAAAAAATAGTTTTTTTTCATATACTCGATTATCCGGATTTTCGATTACTCAAATGCCTAACGACCGAGTTAGTCCGGTTAATCAAGTATATACTTTACATATAAAAAACCCAAAGAACTCATTATTTACCTGTCTCACTCTTATGTTCTTCTTGCCTTTGACCTGGAACAGACGCTTTTCAGCGCCAGGGTTTGTTTCAACGTGCTTGAAACCGGATGCGTTACCGCCGTCAACGTAGCGGACAGCTGTAAAATTATATTAGTAGGTGTAATTATATCCTTTTTTTATAATAATATATTAAAATTTAATAACATTTAAATAGCTTTATTAAAGTATGAAAACAATAATATAGCCTTATAAGAGGTTAATGATTTTTAACCCCTCTAACATCCTGGTCACAGCTGGTCACATTTATGTCACTTTATTGCTCCCTACCGGAAGAGTAGGGAAACCGAGAGGGTAAACGCGTGACGTAATCTATAGATGGCCTATGAGTTTGAGTTTGCACCCACCATATAACCATTCGGGAGGCCCATTATCGGGGAGATTTACGTGAAATCAAGAAAATCCAAGAAAAACAACACCAAAAATATGGGAGAAAATAGTAATCCATGTTCATTCCAGGTATATCATCAGTGTTTCTATCGTTTCAGTGCTTTGGCCGTGATGCAATTACAAACTGACAGACAGAGTCACTTTCTCATTTATAATATTGATATGAATAATGGAATTATTAATCAAAATAACCAAAGACCTACCTTTTCCAGGGAAATACCCCAAGAACTGTGAACTCTCGTAGCCCATACTCTCTCTATGCTGTACAGCTTTTCCATCAAACTTGTCGTCCAGACCCACTGTCAATATGGCGGCCGCCCCAGCCTCATCCTGGCTAGTTTCCGCACCAATCCAGTAGTGAATATCCCAAGATAGGTTGTTCTTCTTATCCGCTGTGGTCTGAAAGAAGAAATTTGTAGCAACATTCACACATACTCGTTTGCTAGATGATTTTCTAAGATATTGCGTACCTTTTATGTTTCACTAATTTTTCCTGTATAGCAGGGTAGTCGGGAAGAATCTAGTGTCAAAACACTCCGTTTTTCGCTTCCCGTCTGAGACATAGTGGAACTCAATGCAGCACGTTGTCTTACCAGAGCGAGGAAATGAAAATAGTTTTAATATAATAATTTCTCCGTGGGAGAATTGGATGACCCACATCCGATAGTGTTTGAATTCAGACACTGTCCCACTGTGCCGCGAAGGTCTCAATTGCGATTTTGTTCTCATATAATTATAATAATATTGTAAAGGATGTTGAACTATTTCATAGCAGAGAAAGCAGAGAGAACCTAGTGCAGACACTCCGTTTTTCTTGAGTTTTTCTCCGTTTTCCTGAATATATGTTGAGTGAAGGCACAGTTTTCCTCTATATTAGCTTCACGCTTTTTCCCGCATAGCAGAGTTGACAGGAAGTACTCAGTGTCAAGACACTCCGTACTCCGCTTATACTATTCCTTTCCTTTACAACATTCTAAAATTAAATTATCCAGTTTTTTATTTTGAAACTCTCGTATTGTAATGGCGTGTGAGAGAAATCACATTGATTGTAATTTCGATATACATACAGGGAACAAAATATTTAAACTATTTCCATTTCCGTTTCTGTTTGTTCGTCTGTTTCGTTCTGATTAAAAGAACGCGGCGTTTAGTTACGCCACTAAACACGTTTTTATACGGTGGCAGGTGGCAGGCAGAATAAAGAAAACGCGTGAAGCAATTCTTACCTTTAAGACGATATAAGAATCTCCCTTGTAGAACTTGCCAATGTCAGCCTTAGGTACTACTTCCGGCTCAAAGTCCTGCAATATTAAAAATATACAATTTAAAAAAAAAACAAAAAAAAAATATATATGTATATATATATATATATATATATATATATATATATATATATATATATATATATATATATATATATATATAAATACGTGAAGCAAAATCTTTATATTCCTTTTTACGAAAATAGCACATACTGAGGAGTATGAAATTTGGCACAGTTATAGTTTATATAGAGAAGGAGAGTAGAATAATAATATTTAAAAAAATCATGGCCAATGTTCTGTCCCCTTAATTAACGCGTTAACGTGTTGACAACGCGTTACCATAGCAACGTGTATGTCATTTTATATAAACGTGTATGTCAAGCATATTTCAGATAACATTTAGGTAGTATGATAGTACGATGGTAGACAGACAGTGCCTAGTGTCAAGACACTCCGTACTTCGCTTTCCACCGGATTCGAGACAAGTTGAGTTAAAACTCAACGCTGCACTGTGCCTTACCAGAGCGAGAAAGTAAAAATAATTTTGAAGACTCACTCCCTCGAGTGTGGATCGAACCCACAACTGATCGCGTTTACAGCCAGACGCTGTCCTACTGTACCACGACCGGCCTCATGTATTTCACTTATGTACTCTAACAGGCACAAGAAAAGCGGTAATTATTAACAAATTTACTATTATTTATAAAAAGAAAACAATATTAGAACAGCGCAAGAAGCGCAGTGGGACAGCGTCGGACTGTAAACGCGATTGGTTATGGGTTCGATCCCCACTCGGGGGAGTATTTAAATTATTTTCACTTCCTCGCTCTGGTTAAAGACAAAGCGCGGCGTTGAGTTCCACAACTCAACACGCAATGTCTCGAATGTGGTGGAAAGTGAAGTACGGAGTGTCTTGACACTAGGTAATATCTGTCTACCCTTCTATACGGGATAAAAGCGTGAATAAAAATTCAATACAAATAAAATACTTCCTTCTAGTTAGAACCCGTTACCATCGGGTTCATAAACACTAATTCTAGTAAACCACTGAGTATTAAAATACCTTTATACGCCAGATTTCTAGTCCTGCCTTTTGTCCTGCGTTTGCAAAAGCGGGATGAACTTTGGCCTTCAGTTTAGCATCCTGAAAAAAAATATATATTAGATATTTGATTTATATGTTTTATTTATTATAAATTAAATAAAATAATTAATAAATAAATAGTAAATAATTATTAAATAATTATTAATTTTATTTAATATCAAATAAATGTTCATATTATGTCAGTGACAACCTAATGTCAAGACACTCCGTTGACGCTCTCCGCTCTAAATTGAGACATTAATGATGATTGGCCAACTCATGCATGTAAATATTTTTAAAAAATAAATATTTTTATTTACCACGGGACGTCTGTCTGTTCGAATGGTTGTGGGTTCAATTCCCGACTGAGTCATTAAAAATATTTATATTATTATCATTTCCCCATTCTTGTTATACAAAGCGTGATGAGTTTTGACACTGAACACGTAATGTTTAAAATTTAGGAGTGTCTCGACACTATGTTCTCTACTACCCTGCTTAATATGTAGCTAAAGTTATTACGACTTATGCCAATATATCTAACAAGCATCATAATTTTATAAGAGGTACTGATCAATGTAACATCCTTATAGGGAATAGAAGGAAACGCAAAGTGCATACAAATAGCTTACTTATGAGTTCATAGTCTTATTATACAGCTTCACGCGCCATCTGTGTACGCGATTGGTTGTGGGTTCGATTCCCACTTGAGGGAGTGATAATACTTAAATTATTTTCATTCCTCGCTATGGTAAGACAAAATACCTCGAATGTTTTGACACTAGGTACTTTCTGTCTCCTTTCTACTGTCTAGTTACTACTGTCTACTTACTACTGTCTCCTTACTACTGTCTCCTTACTACTGTCTCCTTACTACTGTCTACTTACTACTGTCTACTTACTTCTGTGTACTTACTTCTGTCTAATTACTTCTGTCTACTTACTTCTGTCTACTTACTTCTGTCTACTTACTTCTGTCTACTTACTTCTGTCTACTTACTAATCTACTTACTAATCTTCCTAGAGGTATTGGTCAATGTAATATCCTTATAAGGAATAGAAGTAAATGAAACTGCATACAAATAGCTTACTTATGAGTTCATAGTCTTATTATACAGCTTCACGCGCCATCTGTGTACGCAATCGGTTGTGGGTTCGATTCCAACTTGGGGGAGTGATAATGTTTAAATTATTTTCACTTCCTCGCTATGGTAAGGCAAAGTGTATTGATACTAGGTTCTTTCTACCTACTCTTTTGTGCGTTATTGAGACGTTTCCAATGATAACTCATTTATCAAACTATAATAAGTATTTTAGAAGAAACAAGGAAACAAATAAACACATGTACATACATACTGGTTTAGAAATTTGCCTGCAGCGGGATTCGAACCGGCGCTTTTTACTACGTCTAAGTATATATATATTTTTAAATACCTTATCAGATAACGATGTGATGACAGGTGACACACTCTGCGGCTTGGTCGCCGTCCTCGCGTACACCGACGTAAGGGCCAAAGCTGCCCACAAGCAGAGAAACTTCATTCTGTATAAAAAAATATATATATTTTGTTAAAGTAACAGGTTCGATCCCCTCTCAGGTCATAATAAAAAGGCATTATAAAACAGGGTCAATATATATATATAGAATCTCCGTTTACCAATTTCCGCCGGTCCAGGCATTATTTATTAAGTGGCGGAACTCAACACCGCTTTTTATTGTGCCAGAGCGGTGAATTCAAAGAAATTTAAATATAATAATCTCATGAGATAAGATCTTTGATTATCGCGATTTCAAATGAAACTATTTTAAACGGATTAATCGCGTATATTTTGGTATTCGAAAATACATTTTTGTAAATCTGACGTTTCGAATACTTTACAGTAGTCCATGGTCACGGGTACACTCATGTATTTTCGAATACCAAAATATAGGTGATTAATCCGTTTAAAATATTTTCAGTTAGTTTCATGAGTGTGTATCGAACCCGCTTGTAACGCGTTTACAATCAGACGCTATCCCACAGTACACATTGGTCGCTGTTTAAATAAATACAAAAAATACTGAACTATAGGCAATGTATAAACCTTTGTTATCCAAATGACTCACAGATCCCACGGTCATCTAAGATAGATTGTAAAATGAATGTTATTTCTGTTATTTTATATATATATATATATATATATATATATATATATGGTATTTTTCCTTGTTCCTGAGTCCTTAAGTTCCTATAAAACTGTTCCACTACGCACAGTGTCTGACAGACAACGCACAGACGACACTACTGCGCGGAGAGAGATGACACGCGACATGTAGGTTTCGGCGTGTAAAAGAGATGTAAAAGAGGATTTACTTAAACAAAAATATTTTTACTTAAAAAATAAATCATTTCAACGAAATATATTTAGAGCAAACGTTGTTTTAGACATTTCCCAACTTTGGCGTCATACAATTATCTTATTCTACGAGTACGTGATTTCTAACCTCATAGGTCACAAAATATAAACAACCAGATAAGACTTCGTTTAAGAATATGTATATATATATATATATATATATATATATATATATATATATATATATATCAATTTCTGTTACTTCATTCTGTTAGTTTAGAATCAAAACTAGATTTCCTGGACACGTATATAAATCTTTTTCGTTAATTTCGAAAAAACCTAAATAAGTCGTAAACAATACATCTACCCTCATAATATTTCTTAAATAAATATTACAGAATAAGTTTTAATGATAACTTAAAAAAATCGAATTCACAACTCTGTACCATAAGCAGCTTCACGCTTTATCCCTTGCGGGCTACCTAGCTTTGTCTAGTGTCTAGACACTCCCTTCTTTACTTTGTAACGTATACATACATACACAAGATTGCTATTTTAAAAAAAAGAATAAGAGAGTTAGGAGGAAAATGGAGAGTTAAATATCTTGACCATGTAATTTTATAATAAAATGTAAGATAAGTATAAGATGTCTAGTCGTGGCGCAGTGTGACAGTTCATTCTCCACTTGTGGGAGTGATTATATTTAAAATATTTCCACTTTCTCTCTCTGGTAAGACAAAGTGCGGCGTTGAGTTCCACCACTCAAGTCGAAATGCCTCGAAATTGGTACAGAGTGTCTTGACACTAGGTACTTTCCGTCTACCCATATAAAATCGTAAATATAAAAGCGTGAAGTAAAAAAAAATATCAAAAGAAATCTTGGGCAACACAAGGTAAAATATATATATATATATATATATATATATATATATATATATATATATATATATATATATATATATATATATATATGTGTGTGTGTGTACTGATGTATAAGCTATAGTAAAGTTTCATTAAAATTGGTTCACTAATTTTTACGGGTAATAGTAACAAACATACATACTGAAAAACTTTAAAATTCAATTTATCTTAGTATTTTTTTAGCTTCACGCTTCTATCCCGCATAGCAGGATAGACAGGATGTATCTATTGTCAAGACACTACGCTTTCCGCTGGATTTGTAACATTGCCTGTTGATTGGCGGAACTCAACTCCACATGTAAATATATATATAATATATAAAATTACCTTATTTTGGTATGTTAAGTATAAATATCACTTTTTACTGTAAAACCAACTTAACCGGTCGAGATCTGACACACAACCGACTTACTTCGCCTCAAATGCCAAAGATATTGTGATGGAATAATAAAGGTACGTTTACAATGTTCATAATATAATTTTTCCAAGCTTTTATGTTACTTGCCGTATTAGTTAGTTAGTTAGTTATAATTTTTTTTAATATTTATTTTTTAAAATTTTTGTATGTTTTTAACCGAATTCAAAGAAAGGAGTACATTCGTGTATTACTTGCACTTGGCAAGAAATAAAATTTAGTTCGAAAATATTTTGTTCTCTACTCTCTGTCAATTATAAAGACCTCACATTTTGAAAAGCGGAACTTAACGCCGCGCTTACCTAGCTCTTATGGATCAACGTAGCAGTGTATGCATAGAGCTTCTAGTGACAAGACACTCCGTTTTCTGCATGCGTAAATACATCTTAAGTATTTATGATTTAAAAAGGAAAAAATGCTATTACAAGCTTTTATGCAATTTACTTGCCGTGTTAGTTAGTAAGTGTGTGTGAACTCTTGCAACCTCAACTCGCCCCAGTGTCACTTCCTAGTGTCCGGTTGAGATGACGTTTGTGTTACGACTTCAGTTCTGATTACAATGAATTTGTATATAATCAATTTCGTTGTTAATCTAAAATGGCCGCCGCGACAAAATGGCGGATAGTAAATGTTTGCTCTACCCTCCTAATATGGGTGTTAAATGATAGGGCTTGATTTGTAGAATATAATACACTATGAAAAAATATAAAAAGGTTATTTTTTATTTATATTTTCTTTATATACGTATGTTTCGTATAGCATGGTAGGTAGAAAGGTTTTAAATAAAACTTATTTTGAATTGGAAACCACGGACTACTATAGAGAATGAATGAATGGAATTTGTAAAAAAAGCGAAAAACAAAGATCTTATTAAACAAAAAAAAAAATATTAAATAAATAATATATCTACAAAATCTGACTTAAAATTAGTTTCTGATATACTGCAATATATTGTTATAAAGATAGATACAAGCGTGTTAAAATAAAACTATTGTTTTTTTTTAATTAATGATTAAAATAAATAAATAAGTTTATATATATGTATAGAAAAAATTTCAAGCACAAAGCGTGGCGTTAAGTTCCGCCAATCCGCAATGTCCCGGGGTTTCACTTCCGACGGAAAGTCAAAGGAGTGTCGTGACACTATCTTCTCTCTGACTACACAGATGTAAAGCGTGAGACTGCTTTCTTTAACTATACCCCAGTGTGACTACATCCTTACTATCAACTATAAACTAGTTTTCATTACGTCATTAAAATGGTGTGATTCTCTCCTCTATTTTTCGCTTTAAAAATTGACATTTTAGTGATAAATCCATATAAATATAAAAAAAATAGAGAATCTGTTTGTAATATTAAAATAAATGTATTTTAAAGACATTTAAACCAAACGGAATACATATAACATTTTTCGATTTTGTCTGAACGGCTGGTCCGGTTTTGAAGGGACTTTCACTGGCAGATAGATGATATAATAAGGAGTGACGTAGGCCACTTTTGTTTTAGAATTATAAAATAACAATGCAGAAATGTCCAATTCCTAGTGAACGATATCGCGAGTATAGGTATAGGTATTATAAAGAAATATTTTTTTAACTGCAATTAACACTTCAACTCTCTTATAATATATACGATATTTTCCTTGTTATAAGAAACAAAAGTCAAAAAATCTAGTGTTAAAACTCTCTGCTATGCACTTTAAGTCAATTTTGAGGCCGGTCGTGGAACAGTGGTCGATTCCCATTCGGGGGAATGTTTATATTTAAAATTATTTTCATTTTCTCTCTCTGGTAAGACAAAGCGCGACGTTGAGTTCCGCCACTCAACACGCAATGTCTTGAATTCGGCGGCAAGTAGAGTACGGAGTGTCATGACACTAGGTTCTTGACACTAGGTGTTTCCTGTCTACCCTGCTATGAAGAAATTTGTTATTATTTAATATTTTTAAAATTTAATATTTTTTTAGCTCCTCGCTTTATTCCAAACAACTATGTAATCAAGGCGAACCCAGTGGCAAGACACTCGGTTCGCCACTTGCGAATTGCGTGTAGAATGGCGAAACTTAACGCTGCGCTTTGTCTTACTAGAAGGAAGAAGATGAATAAAGAACGATAACTAGTTGAATTGAATCAAACTCATTATATTGACATTCAAAGGTATTTTAAGAGTCCTCTATTTATTATAACGAGTTACTTAGTAATTGTTATATTGTAAAGCGTTTAACGCCGCCGTTTATCACCAGTGCGACGAAATGATAATAGTTTAGATATAAACGCTCCCACGAGTGGGAATAGAACCCACAACCAGTCGCGTTTACAGTCAGACGCTATCAGAATATATATTTTTTTTATATAAAATTTATCCTGCTTTATTTGTAGATTTATTTACATATAAAATGTATAATTAATAACATATTTGCGTTGTTGTGGACTTAAGTTACTGGGAATGTTATCTATGAATGGCTTATTCTAGAAATTCATTTATTTATTTATATATTATATTATATATATTTTTTTATAGCCTCACGCTTTATATCCCGCATAGCAGGGTAGACAGGAAGTACCAAGTGCTAAGACACTCCATTCGGTATCCACCGATTTCGAGACATTGCATGTTGAGTGGTGGAACTCAACGCTGCTCTTTGTCTTTCCAGAGTGAAGATGTGAACATAATTTAAATATAATCACTCCCCCGAGTGGATATCGAACCCACAACCGATCGCGTTTACAGTCAGACGCTGTCCCACTGCGCCACGACCGGCCTCAAAGATAGAATTTGCGTGGAATTTAACATCTTTTATTTAATATTAAATTTATTGCACTACAGATTGGATCTTTTTTTCTTTATTATTATTTATCTCTCATTTGCATATATTTCTAGTGGGCTACTCAGAAACCAGACCCATATTTGTATTCAAGCGAGTTTATGAAAAAAAAATATCCTAATTCTATGAGGTACATTAATATAAATTATTATAAATATTAATAATATTACTGAATCATTTTTTTTTGCTTCACGCTTCATCCCGCATAGCAGGGTAGACAGAAAGTACCTCAAGACACTCCGTACTTCACGTTCCACCGAATGCGAGACATTGCGTTTTGAGTGGTGGAACTCAACGCTGCTCTTTGTCTTTTCAGAGCGAAGATGTGAACATAATTTAAATATAATCACTCCCCCGACTGGGGATCGAACCCACAACCGATCGTGTTTACAGTCAGACGCTGTCCCACTGCGCCACGACCGGCCTGATTACTGAATCATCATTTTATAATTCTAAAATAAAAGTAACCTTAGTTACTCCGTATTACTTCAGCTATCTACCAGTGAAAGTACTATCAAAATCAGTCCAGCCAGAGACTATTTGGCACAAACAAACAACAGACAAAAATTATAAAACATATTATTTTGATATATATACCGTGTATGCGTATATATATTTGGCTTCACGCTTTGTATTCCGCATAGCAGGGTAGACAGAAAGTACCTAGTGTCAATACACTCCGTACTTCGCTTTCCAACGAATTCGAGACATTGCGTGTTGAATGGTGGGACTCAACGCCGCACTTTGTCTTACCAGAACGACGGAGTCGAACCCACAACCGATCGCGTTTACAGTCAGACGCTGTCCCATTGCGCCACGAGCGGCTTGCGGTCATACGCGTTTAGTAAGAAGCGGTTATTTTAATATTACAAACAGACTCCATAATTTTATTTATTTGTATAGATTATTTTCATAATTTTAATATTAATAAACAATTAAATTAATTTCAGAATAACTCAATTTTATATCATTTTGTTGTCAAAATTTGTAAACACGGAATTTCTCGGCAATAATAAAGTATACTGTTTCAAGGAATGATTATAGTTGCTATTTTTGTTTACAATTCCCTTACACCAGTGTAGCGGAGTGGAACAGTACAAGCGTCGGTTGTAGGTTCGAAACACACTCAAGGGAAAAATATATAGAAAAAATGGAAAGGAAAGTTTGTTTAAAGCTTTAGCCCATAGTTTGTGAACTATAAAATATAGATTTCCGTTGTTTCGTTTCCCATTTCCGTTGGAATTCCCGTTCCCGTTGGAATGTTGAGACATTCCTTAATCTAAACTCTTCTTTTCGCGTCGAACCCGTACTCTTTGTATGCTATTCAAACGCTCAATAAGCTATTGAGGTAGCAAGGTGTTAGTTCAAGCTATGTTATCAAATATTTGCTATATTATTATAACGGTAATAACTTCTGTGATTTTTTTTCTATATCTATGTATAATAGGTAAAAAGTAGAGATTGGAGTGTCTTGACACTAGATTCTCTCTGCATCGATTAAAGATTATTGATTTAACATTTAATTATGGCGGAGTACAACGCCGCATAACAAAAAAAGCATATGCTCTTATTTATGTTTCTCTCAAGTTACTTGAAGACTATGAAGTACTTCCTAATAATATCTCTTAAGGTCAAAGCTTTTTATGGTTGACAATTGTTTAATAAGGCTGTATCCGGTAAATGAATTCTGAGTTCCTATACTGCCGGCTGGAAAACTTTGTCTGTAACGATTGGTTGTGGGTTCGATTTCCACTGAGTGGAAGGTACATATTTATTATTATTTTTAATTCTCTACTCTAGTATGATAATGCGCGGCGTTTAGTTCCACCACTCAACCGTTTCACTTTTGAGCTTTTGACATCCCTTATTTTCACACCTTTTATTTTCCTAAAAACTGGGTACAACTATGTTTATATATATACATATATATACATACATATATATATATATATATATATATATATATATATATATATATATATATATATATATATACATATATACATATATACATACTATTTACAACCATCGTGGCGCAGTGGGACAAAATATGTCTGTAAACACGATTGGTTGTGGGTTAGGTTTCTACTTAGAAAAATGGTAGTATTTAAAATGTATTTTCATTTCTCTGTTTTGGTACGATAAAGCGCGGTTTTCAGTTCGCTACTCAACACACTACGTCTCCTTACGGCATTACGGCCTGACTACCCTGCTATGTGATCCCCCAAAGCAAAAGGCTGATTAGTATTTTTTTTATAGAAAAGGCAAGTCAAACGTTAGTGCGGGTATACTTAATGATGAATGATAACCGCCGCTTACGGCCTCTTAATACCAGGGGAACTACAGGAGCGTTGCCGGCCTTTAAGGTAGAAACAAGCGCGCTTTTGAAGGTGTTCAAGTCTGATCGACTTCCGCAGGTAGGCCGTTCTACAGTTGTGTGGCACGTGGATTAAAATTTCTAGAAAACCGCACAGTAGTAGAACGCCACATATTCAGATGACAAGAATGGTATTTTAGTCTGTTACGTACAGTACGGCAGGAACCCAGTCAAACAGTTTTCCAGAACACTCGCCGTGATATATGCGATAGAGAACGCATAACGATGAAACGTCTCCAAGCAGCGCCAAAGTATCAAGCCTGTCACCGATAATTGGGTCCCCAACGATCCGAAGGGCTCTCCGTTGTATACGATCAAATGGTTTAAGCTAATACTTCGTATCTACTCTCTTAGATATTATCACTTCATTATAACTTATACAGAATTAATATCAAATTAATAATTTTAGTTAATATAATTTTTAACGAATTTTAAATTAGTACTAATCTGATCATGAAGTCGCATTTGGACCGAGGTGTCTAATGTAGATGAGAAAAATCACATGTGGTGTCATATGTAAACGAGAAAAAACACATGTGGACCAAAATGTCATATGTGAATGAATAAAAACATATGTGGTCCATGGATGCACGTGTAGAAAGATGAAATCATACGTAGACTACGATATCATATGTGGACGGGTAAAATCACATGTGGACCACGGTGTCATATGTGGAGTAGTAAAATCACATGTGGACGTAAAAAATCACATGTGGACGTGAAAAATCACATGTGGTCCATGGATGCATGTGTGGAAAGGCAAAATCATATGTGGACCATGTTGTCATATGTGGATGAGTAATATCATATGTGGTGTCATATGTAAACGAGAAAAATCACATGTGGGCCAAAACATCATGTGCGGATGAATAATATCACGCGTGGACCATATTAGCATGTGTAGAGTATTAAAATTACACGTGGACCACAATGTCATATGTGGATGGGCGAAACCGCACGTGGATTATAGTGTCATACTATGGTTCATATGTGGTTCCCACTCGGGGGAGTGATTATATTTAAATTATTTTCAGTTCCTCGCTCTAGTAAAAAGACAAAGTAAGGCGTTGAGTACCACCACTCAACACGCAATGTCTCGAATTCAGTGGAAAGCAAAGTACGGAGTGTCTTGACACAAGATAAAGCGTGAAGCTAAAAAACATGCTTTATAAATATTATTGATATGAAGAATTACACATTTTGGTGAAGTCTGAGATTTACGCAAGAACGCGTGCAGCTAAAAGAAAGAAATAACTATAGAATAGTGAGTTTCCGAGGGCGAAGCCGGGAGCAGGCCACTAGTATAAAAATAAAAGCTTCAAATTTATATGTTCAAAACTTTGCGGCCAGCTCCATATAAACATTATGAAGCCTGACATATAAACATTATGAAAGATTATGGAGCCTCGTGGAACCAGAGCGAGGCTGCAGGTAAGGACTATTAGAGTACTGGAGCGTCTTGACACTAGGTTCTTTTAATTACTGAAGAAAAAAACGTTAATTCACAAACACAAAATATTCACGTGTTAAAATATAAGTAATAAGGAAAAGCACCCAAAATGTAGATTGAATATGACGCATAGAAATCAAGGTCTCGACTCTAATTATTACGTGAGTGTTATAAAATATGTACGTACTTATGTACGTTATTAAAGGTCTCGATTTTAGCTGGAAGGTAGATAACGGAGTGTCTTGACACTAAGTTCTATTTGACTACATTGCCCGTGCCAGGAACTATCATTTATTCCATTTATTTGATATAACTATTTAACATATAAACAGTCAACGGAGTGTCTTGACACTAGACTTCTCTCTGACTATCCCTGCTATGCGCGTGAAGAAGGCGCGTGAAGCTAAAAAAATGAAATTTAAAAGTAGCTTCTTAACAAAGAAATGACATTTATAGTCTCATTTTAAATGTACACACACTTGTAACCGCGGAAGACTGTGAAGTGTTCGAAACGTCAGGTTTTCAAAAATATATTTTTGAATACCAAAATATATGCGATTAATCCGTTTCAAACAGCCTCATTTAATATGTGAAAAAATCGCAAAAATCAAAGATCTTATTTATCTAATCTTCCGAGCCTGGTTCTGAGCGAAGTGCTAATATATCCTACTTCTGATGCTGCTCTCTAAGCGTCAGGTCAGCTAACTGTCAGGTACTTTCCTCTCTTACTATCAGATTCAAATATCACCATTTCTTTCTATAAACTTTTCAAGAGATACTGTATCAGTTGTTGGTAGATGAACCAAAAAGATTAATTTTGAAGAACTCGTCTTCGAAATTTCGTCTGTCTCAATCACTCTGTTGACTGCTTATAAATTAAATAAGTGTATCAAATAAATAAGAGAGTTGTATCAGGCTCGCAACTAGAGGAGCTCTCTCTCTATAGTCTCTATATACTACATATATAAGCAGCTTCACGCGCTATCCCGTATATCAGGGTAGTCAAAGAGAACCTAGTGTCAAGACACTCCGTTGACTGCTTATATATTAAATAAGTGTATCAAATAAATAAGAGAGTTGTACCAGGCTCGCATGAAACTAGAGGAGCTCCCTCTCTATAGTTATTATTAAGACACTCCGCACTTCGGTGAATTGACATTGCGTGTTGTATGGTGGAACTCAACGCCGCTCTTTGTCTTTTATAAGAGCAATGAAGTGAAAATAATTTAAATATAATCACTCCCCCGATTGGGAATCGAACCCACAACCAAATGCATTTACAGTCAAATGCTGTCCCACAGTGCCACGACCGGCCTCAACCAGACTGGATCAATATTATTCATATCATTTTCTATTTAGCTCCTTTTTTAAACCTGGTGTTAAGACACTCCCCTCATCAATTTCCAATACAAAATTATTATGTATTGATTGGCGGAACTTAACGCCGTGCTTTGCCTTACGGGTGCAGAGATATTATTAACAGATTACAACACATGAGACTTAAATAGTATATTAATGAACGGCGCAAAGTTAATCATGTGTCGAAAGGTTATCGCATACTTGACATCAAAGTAGAAGAAACCATGTTTTATTTTTTTATTTTAAATGTTATTATATTATTATTAGCGCATATATATATATATATATATATATATATATATATATATATATATATATATATATATATATATTAAATCGCTGTGAGCACTACGTCTCTACTGACACTGACACTGACAAGGATACGTTTAATATAATTAACCCGGTACTGTGCCGAAACTGAGACTACTGATAGTGTGAATCGGCCTTAACGAACTCATGACATTAGGTGTCAGTGGCGTGTTGCAAAAGAAAATATGGCGACTACGACTTGTCTGTCAGCATTATTAGAATTTAACAAAATACTCGACAATCCAAATTATACGGATTTATGTTGTCGATTAGAAATGTTTATTTTTTAATATTTTATGATTTGGATAAGATTTTAATCGAGTTTAACGTACTCATTCACGAAATTATTAATATAAATGGCCATAAAGACTGCCACAATTAAAAAAAAACAAATATTACTTTTGAATGTGGAATCTGTCATTTTTATACGTTTGTTCACTGCGTTCCTTATTTTCGCGCCAATATATTTTTTTTATATTAAAATGGAAGTCACTGTGTTTGCTTTATATAAAGTATATCCATATCTACTTGACCAAAGGTGTGGTGTATTTAAAAAACTGGATTTAGCTTCATTCGTATACAATTTTTACAATCTTTTGGAAAACATTAAAAAAAACATGAAAATTGTAATGCAGCAAGATTCGAACCTGCGTCTCTTGTTTCCCGTCTTAATATAATAGAAATCAATCTCCTGTTAAACGATTATTTCTTAATAATTTTTGTATAGCGGAAATGTCTCAAAATATGATATAATATAAGATATGGACATACTTTGAGATGCTAACAACATAAATAAGTTGTAACAAAACGTTTAAGTATTTCAACGCAGCTGGTAGTAGAACGCATGGCTTAGCGGTCAGAGCGCTTGGACGGTAAGCAAGGGGCGCAAGTTCGAATTCTGCTGCGTTTAAATTTTTATACGTTTTTTCATAAATGGTTTCAATATAAAAATCTAAAAATAAAAATCAAAATAAAGATTACTCAAATAAGCTCTAACAAACAGTTTCTAATCGAAGGTTACAATAAAAATGTATTACAATAAAGTCAGTATTGTCAGTCATATTATAAAGACCATGAGATTTTAAAGACATTCATAATATTTATGAATAAAGTGTTAATAAAATTAATGAAAACTAATATTTTATATCGATATACCGATGTTAATTTCACAAAATCGATGTCAATACATGATACAACTCGATATTGATTAAAAAATCGATATTTATTTAAGAACGATAATTGTTTACAAGCATCCCTATCAATTAGTTTACAACATCGCGTTGAAAGGAAAACACGTTTTAAAAAATGAATTTATTTTGTATTTTTATTTTCTTATGTCATTTTATATATTGTTGTCAATGTTCGGTCTTGGAGGAAGTGTTGTCATGGAAACAAGTAAATTACGATTTGGACGGTTTTTTATGTAAGTACCTACGTTCTGAAAAAAAATAATAAAAAAAAATATATAATTTTATTGAAGCTATATATGTATACAGTAGGCCATCTCGTCGCAGTGTTACATCGTCTGATTGTATTGTTTGTGGGTTCGATTCCCACTCGGGGGAGTGATTATATTTAAATTATTATTTTTATTTCTCCGCTGCTTTAAGACAAAGCGCGGCGTTAACTTCCACCGCTTAAATTATAATGTCTCATATACGGAGTGTCTAGACACTGGGTATATTTGAAATTGTATATTTTTAATTCAACTCAATAATGAAATATACTTTTTACAATTTTTATCTGTCTCTCTGTTTGTTCCGGCTAATCTCTGAAACAGCTGGACAGATATTCTTAGGATTCTTTCTCATTAGCAGATAGCTGATAAACTACTTTTCTAAATCCACTTCTCTAATATACTTTTTCTAATTCAATTTTGTGAGTAAAAACTGAGTGTCAAGGCACTCCGTTGTCTGCTTTCGATTGAGACATGTACTGAGGTTGACATTATGTGTTGAAAATAATTATTTACAATATCATTTTTATTTGACCCTAAGAAAACAAAGTTATCAATTTTATTGTTTGATACCAAGTAAAACCATTTTTTATAGTACAGACCTAATTGATATAACACAGTACAACATAAACGACAAAGCGTGGCATTGAATTCCACAATTCAACATACAATGTCTCTATTTCTGATGAAAAGCAGTCAACAGAGTGTCTTGACACTACATGTGTAAAGCTGCTTATATATGTAGTTTATAGAGACTATGGAGGACTTATTTATTTGATACACTTATTTAATATACAAGCAGTCAACGGAGTGTCTTGACACTAGGTTCTCTCTGACTATCCTGCTATGCGGGATGGCGCGTGAAGCTGCTTATATATGTAGTATATAGAGACTATAGAGAGGGAGCTCCTCTAATTTCATGCGAGCCTGGTACAACTCTCTTATTTATTTGATACGCTTATTTAATATATAAGCAGTCAACGGAGTGCCTTGACACTAGGTTCTCTCTGACTATCCTGCTATGCGGGATTCAACTTAATTAATTTATATATTATATTTATAGATAAAAAGGACGCAGATTATAAAAAGACTCTCGATGGTGTACATTTTGAACAGGACCTAGAGGACTCCGAGAAATATTTTATACAATACAATAATATACCTATTGGTTTTGAAGTATACAAGAAACGGATATTTATAACTGTTCCCAGACGAAGATATGGTGAGTTATTACGGATACGATTGTACGAAAAGTTGCGAAACTAAACGCCGCATTGTATCTTACCAGAGCAGCGAAATTGACATAATTTGAATATCATTCTTCTAAGTGGTAATTGAACACGCGACCAATGGTGTTTACAGTCAGAATCTGTCATCAATCAATTCGAATTCACGCTTTATTTAATAAGAACTGAGGATATGCAGAGAGATGTCAAGACACTCCGTTCTCCAGGATTATAACATTGTAAATACAGTCTTCCGAGATAAACACTCATCTCACTTTATATTTAGGTTCTTAATAACGTAATGATGATTTTAATATCGTACTAGTTTTTTTTACTAAGACAAAAATCTTTTTATTAAAATCTCTAGAACTTGAACGATTATATTCAAATGTTATTTTCATTTCTTTGCACTGGTAATACGAAGCGCTGAGTTCAGTTCACCACACAGCATGCAATGTCTTGAATTTGAGCGGAAAGCAGTCAATGGAGTGTCTTGACACTAGGTCGTCTCTAACTAGCCTCTTGTGCGGGAAAAACATGTAACACCCAACACTAAGTTCACTCCGCTCCATAACGTCAGAATTATAAGTAAACCATTATATAAATATTTTCAGGAATTCCCTCAACATTAAACTACGTGGAATTATCATCTAATAAATCACCAGCTTTAAAACGTTATCCGGGGAGTGAAAACTTGACATCAGTGTATCGACCCAGGGTAGACGCTTGTGGAAGACTTTGGATGGTTGACACTGGGTTATTAGAAGTACCTGGTAAAAACCTCTTGTTCTCTTACTATAACCCACAGCGCCACTCTTTTTTTCGACAGACGAAGAAGAAGAGAGAACTCTCCTCTCTTCACATGGCTCAGTCTTATTTATAATTAAATAACGTCTCCTTACGTAATCATTACTAGATATCCCGTTGACGCGTTGATAACGTGTTGCCATAGCAACGTGTATGTCACTTTATATAAACGTGTATGTCAAACACATGGTAGTGTGTTGCATAGATTTTCTTAATTGAATATATTTTTATATATTATTGTCAAGGCCATTGAGACCGGTCATGTCTTGTGGGACAGGGTCGGATGGTAAACGCAATCGGTTGTATTTTACGATTCCCACTCGGTGCAGTGATTAAATTTAAGTTATTTTCACTTCCTCGCTCTGGTAAGACAAAGTACGGCGTTCAGTTTCACCACTCAACACGCAATGTCCCGAATTAGCTGCTGTGAATAAACGCGTGACGCTTAAAAAACCATTATTGTTAAAAAAATATACTGAGCTCCTTCTCTATATAAACTATAACTGTGCCAAATTTCAAACTCCTCAGTTCTTGTTATTTTCGTAAAAAGCGGTACAGAGATTTTGCTTGACCAAATCAATTACGATATGAAATAGTTAAACTTAGATTAGTTTAAATTATAACCAGTTTTTAAGTAATATTTTTTTAAAAAATATTACTTAATTATTTAATAAAAATATTACTTCTTATTTTTTTAAAAAATATTACATAATTTTTTTAAGTAATATTTTTTTAAAAAATATTACTTAAAAAAATTATATGATTCAGACTTTGAACCCACTATCGAGAGGTAACCGTCCGAACACTGTTAACTATTGAGCTATACGTTTACATCCAGGTATATTTAAATATATATATTTTTTTCTCAATTTTGTTTCAGGCAACAGAGTTCAAGAGAAACAACCAGCGATTGTTATATACGACTTGGAGACGGAGACACAAATACTGTATTACGAATTGAAAGGGACAGATATTGTTAATGAAAGAACGCCTGGAGGTATCTTCATATGCATTCTTTTCTTTATTAAATTATATAAAACATAATTGAAATGAAGCCAGTCGTGGCGCAGTGGGACAGCGTCTGACTGTAAACGCGATCGGTTGTGGGTTCGATACACACTCGGGGGAGTGATTATATTTAAAAATTATTTTCACTTCATCGCTCTGGTAAAAGACAAAGTGTGGCGTTGAATTCCACCACTCAACACGCAATGTCTCGAATTTGGTGGAAAGCGAAGTACGGAGTGTCTTGACACTAGGTACTTTCTGTCTACCCTGCTATGCGGGATAAAAGCGTGAAGCTAAAACAGAAAAAAAATGAAAATTTACTAAATACAAACGATTAATCCGTTTAAAATAGTTTTATTTAAAATGTGTAAAAATTGCGAAAATCAAAAAGATTTAATTATTTAAAAAAAATCAGAAGGATTCGAACCCACACCTATTGAAATCTACGAAACAATAAATAAATAATAAGGTATTAAATTTTTAAAATATTAGGAATAGAATTCCAGCTTATATCTATATAGGTTGCTTTTATAGAGAAGAAAAGCGCTTCATCCCGTACCAGGATAGGCAGAGGTAACTTAGTTTCACTACACTCCCTTCTATGCGTTTCGACTGAATTCGAGACATTGCGTCTTGAATGGCGGAACTCAACGCCGCGCTTTGTCACACCAGAGCGAGGAAATGGAAATAATTTAGATATAATCGTTATACCGAGGGGGATCGAACCCACAACCGATCGCGTTTACGGTCAGATGCTGACCCACTGCGTTAAGACAGGCCTCTAGTTAATTTTATAACAATTCCCAATTCTCTAGTTAATTTTATAACAATTTTAATATAATAATTCCCTCGAATGTGCATCGAACCCACGACTAGCGTCATACGGACGAACGCTGTCACACAAGACTTCAGATTAACCAAAATTCTACTTTATAAAAGACAACACGGTGTTTAACTCCGCCAATCAAGATGCAATGCCTAAATGATTTTGCAATGCCTAAATGATTTTGATGCAAAAATGATTTTGAGCCAAAATGGAGTGTCTTGACACTAGATTCTCTCTGACTAATACAGGTCCTTATCGTCTCAGGTCTCACAACGATACTGGTCGATGTAACAAAATCCAATTGTGACGACGCCTTCGCGTACATAAATGACTTGGCTACGCAGGGAATGATTGTGTTCTCCTTAAAAAATAAGCAGAGTTTCAGGATAAATCATCCGACATTTGCTTATGAGGAAAGCGCTTTAAATTTTACAGTGGCAGGTAATCGATATTTTCATATATATGTATATATGGGGTTTCCCAATAAGAACGATATGTTTTGAAATTTAAATAAACCATGTAATATATGTTCGAATTTCGTGTTCAATGGCATTATTTGATAGGAAATTTTATGCTATTTATGATTAAAACAAAATATCGTTCAAATTATATTAACTATTAAAATGATATTAACTAGCGGTTTGTATGTTGAAAGAATTATATTAAATTTCAATATATATTTTGTTTTGCTTCAATTATTTAAATCACTGTGAGCTCTGTGTCTCTACTGACACTGACACTGACAGGGATACGTTCAATAGATAATATATGAAAGAATAATTAACACGGTACTGTGCCGAAACTGTGACTTTACTGATAGTGTGAATCGGCCTTAGCGAACTAAATATCGCATTTGGTGTTAGTGACGTTCTGTTAAGACAATATGGCGATTGCGTTTTGTCTGTCATGTCTAATATTTTTAAAAAACGTATAAAATTTGAACGCAGCTGTATTCGAACCAGCGCCTCGTGGCCTCGAAATCCGCTGCGTTCAAACTTTTATACGTTTTTTACAAAGATTTTTTTCTAATCCTAAATGTGGAAAAACACTTTAACACTAGTTGAATGTTATTTTTTTAATAATACTTTAAAATACATATATATCTATATAAATATTTTTCGCAAAATTCGAATAGTCGAATATTTTCTTAAATTCTAACAACGCTAACGAAGTAAAGTCGAAGTTTCGTCACGGTACCGTGTTAATGATTCTTTCATACACTATCTATTGCACGCGTCTCTATCAGTGTCTAGACACTCCGTACTCCAATTTCCGCAGAATACACGGCATTGTTTGTGGAATAGCGGACCTTAACGCCGCGCTTTAACGTTTACCGCGTGTTACCAGAGCGATCAAATAAATATAATTTAAATATAATATAATCTCTTCAGAATGAAAATCGAACCCACAACCGATCGTGTTTGCAGTAAGGCGCTATCACGCTGCGCCACGACTGGCTTCAATAATCAAATAATGGCCTCATAAATTAAAAATGTATTTAAGGATACACTATACCCTGGAAGGACAGTCTGTTCAGCATAGCGTTATCAGAACCAGATCTTAACGGGGATAGAACTGCCTACTATCATCCTCTGGCGTCGACCCAAGAGTTCTCAGTGAACACTAAATATTTGAAAGCTGGAATAAACAATGCTGATAAGGTAATTTATGTAGTTTTTTTTAATATTATATTTTTTAATTTTATATTATATATATATTTTTTAAGGCCGCGGTTGTGAGTTCAATTCCCACTCGGAGGAATGTTTACATTTAAATTATTCTCACTTCCTCGCTCTGGCAAGACAAAGCGCGGCGTTGAGTTCTGCCATTCACCATGCAATGTCTCGAATTCTGTGGAAAGCGGAGCACGGAGTGTCTTGACATTAGGTACTTTCTGCTTGCCGTGCTATGCGGTATAAAAGCGTGAAATTATATATTTTTTTATCAATTTTATATGTATGTTGTAGCTAAAAGCCATGTCAGTGTCGGTTAATTTGAAATTCTTATTTGTTTATTACAACTTATTTTTGTTTTAGAATAAACTACCCCATAATAGTTCGAATAAAATCTTCAAAAAATATTTCTAAATTATCATTTTATTTAAAATTATATAACTGTTTAGATAAAAATGCCGTTTTTTCTAAAAAAATTCCACAGATTATAAAATAAAAAGTTTAATGTAAATATAAATTTTAATTTGATTGATTTTTCTAGCTTCACGCTTTAATACAGAGATAATACAGGGGTAATCAGAGAAAACCTAGCTCTCTAAATGTTCTCATCTAAAATTAATTTTGTTTTCATTGCCACGCTCTGGTAACACAAGCCACGGTGTTCAGTTCCACCACTCAAGATATAATGTCTTGAATACGTCGAAAAGTACGCGGTACGCGGAGTACATAGTGTCAATACACTATGTACTCCGCGTACATAGTGTATTGACACTAGATACTGCCTGACTACCCTGGTATGTGAGATAAAGTCAAAATAATATATAATTTTATTATATTGCAGTTCCAATCGCTGGGTAACAAAGGGCCTAACACCCAAAGCGGTTCACACGACTACCACCCTGGTTCCAGAACGTTATTCTTTGGTAACGTAGCACAAGACGCCATTTTGTGTTGGCGAGTCGACGACAAAATGGCGCCCGAAAATATTGGAATAGCTCTGCAAGACCATAATAAGTTAGTTTATATTTCAGGTATTAAAGTGATCTTAATTTTTTTTAATATTTTTTACAGTTTTTTAACATTCTAATATACTGTAATTATAATAATTTCTCCTTGTGTATTCGAATCTACATACGGTAAATATCGTGTTAATTGTCAATCGCTGTATAACTAATACCACGATGAAATTTTATATATTATTATCAATAAATATATTTTTTTTTTGTTCTCCGCTCTGGCGTTGAGTTCCGCCGTTCCAACTTGCAATTTATCTTAACACAAAGTGTTTTCTGTTGAACCTAGTATATACCCAAATATATATATATATATATATATATATATATATATATATATATATATATATATATATATATAAAACAGAATACAATAGTGGAGGTATATATAGTATTTTTTTCCTTTCAGATCTAAAAGTAATAGATGACGACATATGGGTGTTGGTCAACAAGATGCCAATATTCGTATATTCGAGGTTCGATTTAAACGAAAATAATTTCTTCATACACAGGTAAATAATTTAACTTTACAAAAAGCAAGTTGAAGTATCAATCAAATCAAATCAATCAAAAAATCGAGGTCGATCGTGTCTTATGTGACAGCGTCTGACTGTAAACGCGATCGGTTGTGGGTTCGATCCCCACTTGGGGGAGTGATTATATTTAAATTATTTTCACTTTCTCACTGTTAAGACAAAGTGCGCCGTTAAGTTCCACCGCTCAACTCGCAATGACTCGAATTCGGTGGAAAGCGGAATACGGAGTGTCTTAACACTAGGTGCTTTCTGTCTACCCTGCTATACAGGATAAAAGCGTGAAGCTAAAAAAAAGCAATGTACAAACATTAATGTACAAAAATCTTGCAACATTATTTTAAACCAGCAAGTTCTTACGATTTGCTTTAAAAATATACTGTCCAGTCCGAACCGCTCCTGTCTCTTGGGGTAGCGTCTGACAGTAAACGCGATCGGTTGTGAGGTCGATTCCTACTCGGGGAATGTTTATGTTTAAATTTTTTTTGTGTTTCCTCGTTCTGGTAAGATTTATGTTAGTATTCGAATCCCTTATATCGAAATATTTATATTTCATAGAAATGAAAATAATAAATTAGTTTAGAAGAGAAACTAAAAGGAACACGCCTAAAATGATTGTATCATGTACCTGGCCTTGGTGAGGTTTAAGGCTTTTATCCCACAGGTTAAACAGGAAGTATCCAGTGTCAAGACACTCCGTTCTCCGCTTTCCACTTAATTCCAAACATTGTGTGTTGAGTGGCAGAACTCAACGCCGCGTTTTTGAAATAAAAATAAATTAAATATAATCATTCCCCCGAGGGATCGAATCCACAACTGATCGTGTTTACAGATAGACGCTGTCCCACTGCGCCATATATATATATATATATATATATATATATATATATATATATATATATATATATATATATATATATATATATATATATATATATGTATATATATATTAAACATATTTTTTGTTCCAGAATCAGCATCAACCACTTACTAAAAACATCATGTAAAAGGAAACAGCAAAACTTTTATAACTAAAAACCTTTGGCTTAATTTCGGCTTAGATATAAATATTATACACGCCCTACATAATATATATAATATATTTTCAATATTTAATTATTTTTATTGTTGTAATCATTATAAGTGTTATTCCACGCTTAAGATTGGAAACATTTTTAAAAAGTACGACTAAAAATTTGAACACAGCGGAATTCAAACCCGCGCCTCTTGGATACCGTCTAAGCACTCTGACCGCTAAGCCATGCGTTCTACTACCGGTTGCGTCGAAATTCTTATACTCGTACGTTTGTTACATCGTTATTTATGTTGTTAGCATTAATTAAAACACTGGTAAACAGCATTCTCTCTTACCAAGCGATTGTTTCTTACAAATAATCTTTGTGTAGCAAAAATTTCCAATATGGGGTTTCCCAATAAGAACAATATGTTTTGAAATTGAAATAAATAAATAAAGAAATAAATAAAATTTGAATATCTCTACAGAGATGCTAACAACGTAAATAACGTTGTATCATGCGTACAAGAATTTCGACGCAATCGGATATAGAACACATAGCTTAGCGGTCAGAGCGCTTGCTACTATTTCCAAAAGGCGCGGTTCAAATCCCGCTGCGTTTAAATTTCTAAAAGTTTTTTGAAAAAAATACTCTCAAGAACATTTTACAATGATACTCATACTGGTCGTACCAGTGATACTCATACTGGTTTTACAATGATACTCATACTGGTCGTGACCAGTAGCCTATAGCTTCATCAACCTGCTTATTGTATTCGGGGAGATATTATAGTTAAAAATGTGTTGTTACTAATGCGGAATTCAACGCCGCGGTTTCATCCCATAATACTTAGTTCTAAGACATCGTACGGTTATTTTTTATTTGTTTAATAAAATATATGATGTATACAAACGATAATTGTATTATTTTAACAACTAACTTACCCCTTACCTTAAATAAAAAAAAATAATATTTAGTTTTCGATAATTTTAAAATGATTTCTACACTTAATATTATTTTGTAATGACGAGAGCTATTTCAAAAGGAGGGGCCCTTAAGACTACACTTGTATAGCAAATCCTTGATAGTGTTCCGAGCTTCTCTCTACGACACTATTGACAGTCGCTCAATGAATACATAATATATTAAAATACACTAGTGTACTGTATTGAAATGATAACAAAAACGTCGGGGTTAGTATAACAGGCAGCTCCGAACACAGCCTAGTGTTCGGAAGTCAACGAGCAAAAGAGCCCCGTGTGGCTTTAATAGACGACTTATATAGACGTGGGACTAAGGGAGGCAAGTCCCAGTTGAGAAGGAGGGTAGTTTTATAATAATATTATTATACAAATGACTTCCTTTATAATATAACTATTGAGATCGAATGTCGTTTCTTTAGTTACTAGCATTTAGGGCTAATATACAATGTTACATATATATCAATAGACTACGCTTGCCTCTGGAGGCTCCCATACAATCATTGTAATACATAATATTAATATTAAGAATTGGTCTGTTTGAGGTTGTTTGAGACGCTAGTCGTTGATTAAATAATAATTTTATAATTATAATATATTTCTTCTAAAGTGATCAGCTTCGCCCCGAACTTGACTATAATGTAAATGGAAGATAAGGTTTGTGTGTGTTTGTTTTTTTATAAAGTCAACCCTCTTATTACGCGGTGGGGACGTATTACCGCGTTATATGGAAACCGCGGTATAAGAAACTCGGAATTACCACTAATTACTTCAACCGCACCGCGTTTTATGGACTAATATAAAATGTTACATATTTATAAATAAATTACGCTAACCTAGATAGTTATAAATAGTAACTTGAAAGGTCGCAATTTCATTTGTATGTACTTGATCCTCGCTATAATTCTGTCTAAAATACTTTAAATTAACATAACTCTCTTATATATGAACCGATTGACATTAAACCAACACCAAATGTTAAGGGAAGGTTACAAAAATATATATAGAAAACTGCATTAAAATCGGCTCAGCCGTTTCCGAGATAAGCGAGAACAAACGCACAGGTAAACAATTTATTTTTAAAATCATAGTTTTAAGTTACATTACATTGATAAAAATGTATATATATAATAATAGTTTTCCTTCTTCAATAAACAGACAGCGATCAGTTACGTTTTTATTACATGTACGTACATATATATTACGCAATTGTTGATACTATGGTTATATCCGTAACTCAACCCGCAGTGTATAACAAAAGGAGTGAAGGTAAAATGTTTTAAATCCTTTAATATACTCATATATACTTACTAAAACAGAGAAAATGATCACAAAGAGGGAGAGAAATCACTTTATCTTGAAGTTTTTTTCAGTTTTTACGCGTCATAGACTGTTCTCTGTGTTGTTTTTATTAACTAGATAGCTGCAACCGTCTTTGTCCGGAATATATCCAGAACGCTGGATCTTTATTTTATAGTTCTAAAATAAAAGTACACTAAGTTATTCCTTATTACATTAGCAAACTGCCAGTGAAAGTCCCATCAAAATCGGTTACGTCGTTCCGGAGATAAGAAGGAACGAACATTGATACAGACAAACAAAAAACTTTTAAATAAATGTTTTATATATATGCATTTAGTAAAAATTGTAATAAGATTTTTAATTTTCACGATTATTACACATTTTAAATGTAACTATTTTAAGCGGATTAATCGCGTATATTTTGGTATTCGAAAATACATTTTAGATAGTTACATTTACATTTGCAGTAGTCCATGATCACAGATAGATTGACTCAGCTAAAATGTATTTTCGAATACCAAAATATACGCGATTAATCCGTTTAAAATAGTTTCATTTATCTTAATATTTACAAACAGACACTACATTTATTTATTTATATACATTTATTTATGGGCAGTGTGATAGTGTCTAACTGTAATAGAGAAAGCATTTGGTTGTAAGAACGATTATATTTTGAATTATTTATATTTCTTTGCTCTGATAAGATAGAAGGCGGCGTTAAGTTCCGTTAATTTACACGCTATGTAATGAATTCGGCCGAAGAACCAGTGTCTTGACTACCCTGCTATGCGGGATGAAGAAAAATCTTGCAATTATAGTCTTTTGTTGTTTAAAACTAATTTGTTAGCTTTTTATCCGTACTTCACTTTCCACCGAATTCGAAACATTGCGTGTCGAGTGGCAGAACTCAATGCCGCATTTTGTCTAAACAGAGCGAGGAAGTGATAATAATTGAAATATAATCACTCCCCGAGTGGGGATCGAACCCACAACCGACCGCGTTTACAATCACACGCTGTCCCACTGCGCCACGGCCGGCCTCAACTGAATTGTTATTATACGTAAGGAATTCAGAACATTTCAAAAATTTGAAAATACTTAATAATGTACATTTTTAATACTAATTAAAATTTTTCAATTAAAATTCAAGTTAAGAAATTTTTTTGAACAAATTGTTAGCGCATATTGATATAAGGAAAAATTGTAATATTTAACGCCGTCATGTATTGTGTGACAGCGTCTGATTGTAAACACGATTGGTTGTGGGTTCGATTCTCATTCGGGGGAGTGATTATATTTTATATTTATTTTACATTTCTCCGCTCTGGTACGAGAAAGCGTGATGTTAAATTCGTTATTCTATACGCAATGTCAAGATTTCGCGCAGCAGTCAACAGAGTGTCTTGACACTAGGTTGCCTGACCACCACGCTATGCAAGATGGCGTGTCCAGCTCATACACAGAAGGAGCTGCGTACAGAAGGAGCTCCTCTAGTTTCATGCGAGCCTGGTTAATACACTTATTTAATATATAAGCAGTCAACGGAGTGTCTTGTCTGCTATGTGGCCTGAAGCTAATATTTATTTTAAATATACTCCGCTTTCCGTCGAATTCAAGACATTGCAAATTGAGTGATGGCACTTAACGCCGCGCTTTCTCTTACCAGCGTGAGGTAATGCATATAATTTAAATATAATCACTTCCCCGATTGGGAATCGAGCCCACTACCGATCGCGTCTACATTCAGACGCTGTTCCACTGCGCCACGACCGACCTCTTTTCTTACTTAAATATTTTCTAAAACACTTAAATTTTTCTCTGGAAGTATCTTCAAATATTATTCAAACCGCAAATTCGGTCACCCATCAAACTCTGTCTCGAATAACTGTTGCTTACTTAACTCCTTCAAGACTTCTAGAATAGAGAAATATAGGAATATTTCTCTCTATTCTATAGGCCTTGGAATATGCAATACACGTGTTGCCATAGCAACGAGAATATTATTTTATACAAACATATAATAGAGTGTGTAGTGTTTATTTTATTAATATTTAAATGATTTTCTAATAATGTTATAAATAATAAATATTTTTAAAAATATCTTTTTAAAATAACCTTTTTCATAGTGTATTATATTCTACAAATCAAGCCCTATCATTTAACACCCATATTAGAAGAATAGAGGAAACATTTATAATCCGCCATTTTGTTGGGGCGGCCATTTTAGATTAACAACCAAATTGATTATATATAAATTCATTGTAATCAGAACTGAAGTCGTAACACACACGTCATCTCAACCGGACACTGGGAAGTGACACTGGGGCGAGTTGAGGTTGCAAGAGTTCACACACACTAACTAACATGGCAAGTAACATAAAAACCTATTAAATTACTGTATAAACTATATCTCTATATAAAATAAAATTGTACCAAATTCCATACCCTTCAGTTCGCGCAATTTTCATAATGGTTTCAAATTTTCATTTTCCTTGTATATTTAGATTAATAATGCACAAATATCAGCTAGGAATGAACCCGTGACCTCCGACATTACGACTAACTCCAATAAACATATATATATGTACGTGTAAAGTAAAAACAAATAAGCCTCAAGTAAAAGGAATATAACTCGCATAATAAAATATTACCAATTTTATATCAACAGAATATCACTGTATCAAGACTTCGTTTTCCACGTATTGAATAGTAACACTGTGTATTATATAGCGGAACTTAACGCCGCCAATTGCTTAAGTATATTTTTATTGGGGAAATATTAATGAGATGGTTGTAGGTTCAATACACACACATTAATATTTTTATTTTAAATATCTTAAAATATTAAATTTTATTGCACTATTTTATTACTTAAAGTTAAAATAATACACTTCTAGTTTCTCTTTATTAGAATTCGACACCTAAAATTCAATAAATGTCAAGTTTTATCCCGCATAGCAGGTTAATCAGAGAGAACCTAGTGTCAAGACACTCCGTTGACAAATAAATAAGAGAGTTGTACCAGGCTCATCTCTATAATCTTTATATACTTTATATACGACCAGCTTCACGCTCCATTCCGCATTGCAGGATAGTCAGAGAGAACCTGGTGTCAAGACACTCCGTTGACTGCTTATATATTAAATAAGTGTATCAAATAAATAAGAGAGTTGTACCAGGCTAGCATGAAAAGCTGAAAAGCTAAAAAATAAATGTACACGATTAAACTGTATAAAATAGTTTCATTTAAAATGTATAAAAATCATCCAAGTCAAAGATCTATTAAAATGCACTATTTTGTTAAAAAAATATAATTTCCCCGAGATTTTTTGGACGGATTCTAAGAGGTGCGGGTTCGAATCCCGCTGCGTTCAAATTTGTATACATCATTATAAAAATGTTTTCTAATTTTAAGTGTGGAATAACATTTAAAAATAGTTATATGTATCAATTTACAGTTAACGATTGACAAAAAAAAATACAGTTTTAATTCTGACGTCAATTAATATTTTATACAATGTGTATTGTTGTTATCATAAAATGGCCGCCGCAACAAAATGGCGGATGAAATTTCTAACTTGTTGAATTCTTTTTTAAAATATATTTTTTTTTTAAAAAGTGTAAGCGGCGTGCAGGTGTAAGCGCGAATATCGAAAGAATGAGCTATAAAAGAATGGTAAGAAAGATTTATGAAGCTAAGGTGAGTGGTATGAGAGGTCGGGAGAAACCTCAGTGGACATTCGGAAACACAGTATCCAAGATACTGGAGGAAGGCCACGTTGAAAGCATGAGGAACCCCCGAAGGGCATGTGTGAAGAGGATAATGACTGTGGACGAGGCGAAAGAGGTATGCAGAGACCGTAGCGTATGGCGCTCCGTGCTCTACGCCGCCAGGGATAAAGCGTGAAGCTAAAAAAAAAAGAAAAAATATATATTTTTAATTTTCTAGTTACACCTCTTTATTATAAAATGTTGTCAAAGAATGTGTAGTTAAATGATGAATCCTCTAACGCTAGTTGCGATTTAGATATCGTACGGAACACGTGTTTTTGTTTTGTTTAAAATATTTGTGGTAAGTTTTCCTTTTAAAACGGAGAGCGTAGAGTTATATAAGAGATATGATATATATATATATATATATATATATATATATATATATATATATATATATATATATATATATATGTCATATTCTTATTATCTTCACTACATCGCTCTGGTAAGACAAAGTGCGGCGTTGAGTTCCATCAGTCTAGACGCAATGTCTCGAATTCGGCGGAAAGCGAAGTACAGAGTGTCTTGACACTAGGTACTTCCTGTCTAACAAAGCTAAAAAATAAATACATAAAATTGTAGTGTCTATTTGTAATGTTAAAATAACCGCTTTGTACTAAACGCATATTTATACACATACACAGTTCTTATAAAAAAATAATATTCTTGGCTGTGTGTATGTCTGTTTGTTCTGCTTATCCTCTGGAACGGGTAAATCGATTTTGATGTGATTTTCACTGGAAAATAGTTAATTTTATAAGGAACAACTTTAGGCTATTTTATTTTATAATTATATAATAAAGATTTATTACATACATACATACATACATTTATAATGGAAGAAAAATTTTGTAATTCTTTTCAAAAAAAAAATATACGAACAATGTTGGAAATTTAACATAGAGTTTATATAGAGAAGGAGCGCAGAATATCAATATTTTTATAAATAAATGTTTTGGTTGTCACATTATTAGTTAGTGGCAAACTCAACGCCGCGCTATGTCTTACCAGAACGAGAAAATGAAAATAATTTAAATATAATCAGTCCTAAAAGTGAGAATCGAACCCACAACCAACCGCATTTGCATTCAGACGCTATACCACTGCGCCACGACCGGCCTTTATGTATATATAAATCTAATATTTAATTTTGCTCTCTTCTTCGTGCCTTTTTATATTTACGTGACAATTTTAGTGAAGTTAATACGTTTGTTTTAACATTAAGTACATTACAAAAAAATGCAAATATAACTAATATGCAAAAATAAAGGCCGGTAGTGTCTTATATGACAGCGTCTGACTGTAAACGCGATCGGTTGTGGGTTCGATTCACATTCGGGGGATTGATTATATTTAAATTATTTTCAATTCCTAGCTCTCGTAAGACAAACCACGGACTTAGTTCCGCCACTAAACACGCAATGTCGCGAATTCAGTGGCAGGCGGTGTATAGAGTGCCTTGACACTTGAAAAAATAATAATAATGAAAATAAATACCACGGTAACTTGTACAGGGTATAAGATATATGGAAATGAAGTCTTATCACAAATTATTTAGTATCATAGACAGTTTCCGTCTGAAGTCATCTTGATGCAGGGGGTGTAGTAAGGGTTGTAAAGTCCTCACGAACAAAGATGCGTGCATCTACTTGTTATCACTATGCGTAAACTACCCCTAAAGGGGAAGCAGATGGTCTATTATTCCCTGTGAGTGGATGAGGTAGAACACAATTTCCCTTCGGTTTACGCAGCGTCCCATAAGACGCGGGTATCCCAGTAGTTTGGTGGCAGGATGCTTGGGACCACAATCATGATAAAAACGATCCATTAAATATTTGAACATGTATTCCAGTTCGATGTCATATAAGCCAGCTTTCCCTACTCCTACCTATATTCTACCTAATCTCCTTTCACGTCCATCCCAAGGCCTCTAGAACTCAAATATTATAGATAACCACGGGCGTAAGTAATCACTTACTATCAGGTGGCCTTTATGCTGGTTTGCCTCCTTTTTCTATAAAAAAACGTAGTGTCATGACACTCCGTTCCAGTAATTCATAAATAATCAACAAATCTTAAGAGAATTCAAATCCTTATTTGAACAATGGCTAAGATAATTCAAGGGAATAACATTTAACTATTATTACAGTTTAAATTACTAGCAATCAATTTGGAACATGTATACAGATTTTTGTTAAATCTTAGAATAGGTTTTACTATTTTGTAGCGTTATTCCAAGCTAAAATTAGAAAACATTTTTGAACGCAGCGGGATTCGAACCCGCGCCTTTTGTTCCCCGTACAAGCGCTCTGACCGCTAAGTCATGCGTTCTACTACCAGCTGCGTCGAAATTCTTATACGCTTTGTTAGAACTTATTTACGTAATAGCATTTCTGTAGAGAGATTAAGAAATAATCATTTGCCAACAGAGAACGCCATTAAATTAAATATTTTACTATTTTTAATGTGTTATTCCTCACTTATGATAAGAAAACATTTTTAAAAAACGTATAGTTGTAAAAAAACGTATAAAACTTTCGACGCGGCCTTGGACGGGGAACAAAAGGTGTGGGTTCGAATCCAGATGCGTTCAAAAAATAACAATTCGTTTTTTCAAAATATTTTCTAATCTTCAGTGTGGAATAATACTTTACAAAATAGTAAAATTCAAATCCTTATTTAAACAATGGTCAAGATAATTCAAGGTCAGTGGTTTTCCACACATTTAACAATGTTTACAGTAAACAAAGCACTATATTATATCCGCGTAGAAATACTCCGACTTAGATAGTAGTTAGGGACTTACAAATTTTCATTAAAAATCAAATATTTTAAGGCCAATCATATATTAGAGGCCGGTCGTGTCTTGTGGGACAGCGTCTGACTGTAATCGCGATCGGTTGTGGGTTCGATCCCCACTCGGGGGAGTGATTATACTAACATTATTTTTACTTCTTTGCCCTGGTAAAATAAAGCGCGGCGTTGAATTCCACGCAATACGCTATGTCTCGAATGCAGGGAAAAGCGAAGTACGGAGTACTAGATACTTTCTGTCTCCCCTGCTATACGGGATAAAAGAAATTGGATTAGGTAGTTAGTTTTTACCATCATCACTATGGGCCTGCCCCCATAGGTTCTTCACAGGTCTGAAGCATTAACTTTAGTGGACTGGTGATAAATTAATTAAATACAAAAAAAAACTTCTTATTTTGAATTATTTGACATAATACTCGTCCACACGTTCCCCGAAATTCCGATCAGGTCAAGGGCTATAGTGTTAAAACACTCCGTTTTCCGCTTAATATATATTAATATTTATATGCAGGTGACAATGCATGTTTTGGTTTTGTTCATATTCTCCGCAAAATGGTGTTTCACGTCACAAGAGAGGGGACTTGGAAGATTTCAAGAAGTTTTCGCTTGGAAGCAAATCACTTATGATATAAATGGACACTTAGGTAAGTTCTTTGAATATACAATATAGAGGAGCGGTATTGCCCATTTAAAAGGGTAATGTGGAGAACGGAGTGTTTTGACATTATGTTCTCTTTTTTTATGGCCAGTTTTTAGCGAAATTGGAAAATACAAAAATCTTAACTTAGGCTTATTTTAGATGCCGGTTGTAGTGCAATGGTACAGCGTCTGACTGTAAGCGCAAACGGTTGTGGGAATGAGTGGTGGGGTGAGTGGCGATACACACTCAGGGGAGTGATTATATTTAAATTATTTTCAGTTCCTCGCTCTAGTAAAACAAAGTGCGGCGTTAAATTCCACCACTCAACACGCAATGTCCCGAATTCGGTGGAAAGCGAAGAACGGAGTGTCTTGACACTAGGTGCATAATACTGAAGTCAAATGAAGAACATCTGTATCGCGATATCTTTTTAGAAGTAAATCACAAATAGATGTGTATTTAATTACAATATATACAAAAACAATAAGTTAAGAAACGAATGACCGTAGATAAGGCCATTGAGGCACACTGAGACCGTGTCTGACTGTAAACGCGGTGGTTCTGGGTTCGATACACACTCGGAGTGTATTCCTGGTAAGCAAAAACGCATTGAGTTCTGTCACATAACACAATGTCTCGAATTCGGGTGGAAAGCGTCGAACGGCGTGTCTTGACACTAGGTTCTCTCTGACTACCCTGCTATACACCCTGGGATGAAGTACACCTTTATTATAAAAAGATTTTAAGAAAACGTCGTTTTCTTAGCAGAGCGAAGAAATGGCAATAATAATTAAACAAATAAATAAAATTGTAGCGTCTGTTTGTAATATTAAAATAGCCGCTTTGTACTAAATATACACCAGAATATATACCAATTTTCTTACAAATTTTGTCTATCTATATGTTTGTTCCGACTAATACATAGAATGGCTAGACCAATTTTAACGGGACGTTAGCTGGCAGATAGAGTAACTAGGCAACATTTATTTTAGTAAATAAATAAAAATAAATAGCTTGACGCTTTTATCCGGTATAGCAGGGTAGACAGAAAGCACCTAGTGTCAAGACACTCCGTACTACGCTTTCCACCGAATCCGAGACATTGCGTGTTGAGTGGTGGATATCAACGCCGCTCTTTGTCTTTAACCAGAGCGAGAAAGTGAAAATAATTTAAATATAATCCCCCGAGTGTGCATCGAACTCACAACCGATCGCGTTAACAGTCAGACGCTGTCCCACCGCGCCACGACCGGTCTCATTTAAAATAGGCCTCATTTATTTTAGAATTACGAAATAAAAAGATCTAGGAATATTTAATTCCACAGAAAGACATGATTTTCTAGTTTTTAGAAGAAATAAAGAAGTTAGAAGGTCTTAAAAGAATGTTTTTTCACAGTTCTCCACGACAGGTTCGGTACTGGAGACACTGACAAAAGAAGCGACGATCAGATTATATTCGAAAGCGACGACGTTGAAGACGAACACTGGAATTCTAGTAAGCTGGCCGACTCTATATTTAGTGTATACAAATACAGATGAGACCGGTCGTGGCGCAGTGGTAATTCGTAGAACGTCTGACTATGAAAGCGATCGATTATGGATTCGATTCCCACTCAAGGAAAGTATTATACTTAAATTGTTTTCATTTTTTCATTCTGGTAAGACAAAACACGGCGTTAAGTTTCACTGTAGAATGTAACTTGTTGATTATGTATCGAATTCGGTGAAATGTAGAGTAAGGAGTGTCTGTCCAGGAAACTTCCTGTCTACTATGCTATACAAAATAACACGTGAAACAAGAAAAAATCGAACTTGTTACCCGTCCAAGCGCCCTGATCGCTAAGCCGTGCGTTCTATATCTGTCTGCGTCGAAATTCTTATACGTATGTTACAACGTTATTTATCTTGTTAGCATCTCTGTAGAGAGATTTATATACTGTAGAGAGATTTATATTTATGTTTGGCAAGAGAATGCTATTTATTAAATAAAGTTTTATTTTCATATACTTAACTATAATTAGTTATAATATAAATGAGGTGGGTGTGTCAAAAGATAAAAGAAAGAAAGATAAATGCAGTAGGGATTCGATCTCTTCCTCGGATATGCGGAGTCAGTTTAGCTGACCGTATATGCAGTGAGGAAATACGCAGAATGGCAGGTGAGTGGTACAGGTCGGGGGAGACCTCGGTTGATCAATATAGGAGGAAGGTCACATCAAGAGGTATGCAGGGACCGTAGCGTTTGGCGCTCCGATGTCTCTGATTACCTCATCAGGGATACTGTATGTAGATAGACAGTATAGTAAAGTGTCTTTACAAAAGAGAGTATGTACACCATGGAATAAGATATAAGTTAGAAGTAGTAGTGGCGAAGTGGAACATCGTCTGACTGTAAACGCGATTGGTTATGGGTTCAATTCTCACTCGGCGGCATGATTGTATAACAAATAAATTTATAAGGAAAAGTGCACAAAATATCTCGTTTTTGGGCGGAAATCAGTCATCGGAGTGTCTTGACACTAGTTTGTATCTGACTATCTGCTATCGGAATAAAGCGTGAAGCTGTAAATACTATATAAACATTTTTACAGGACCGCCAAATGACAATTCTGGACCAAATGATCAGAATGTACCAGAACCTAGTGGTAAGTTTTTATGCATAGATACATATGTAGTTATAGTAATAGTTATTTTTTTTATTTAATTGGAACCTATAAAGACAAAGCACGGCGTTGAGTTCCACTTCTTAACAAGCATCCTCTCGATTTTGGGTAAATAGCAGCCAACGGCTAGTCCTGACACTAGGTTCTCTTAGACCGATTTTTTTTAATGATTTCGATATGAATCATTTTTTATATATTATAAAATTAAACAAGGCTTTAAGTACCACAGAATTTAAAAATATTTTTTACAATGACGTATTAAATTTTAAACGCAACGGGATCCGAAAACCGCGCCTCTTGTCCAAGCGCCCTGACCACTAAGCCATGCGCTCTATACTTGGCCGAGTCGAAACCCTTATAAGAGAGATTTTTACAAATTTCTGATACACAAAGATTTCTAGAGCCGGTCGTGGCGCAGTGAGACAGTAGTGGATTTGATTCCCACTCGATGGTATTTGAATGAAGCTAAAAAAATCATTTGGTAGAAGCGAATGCTGATTTATTTAATATATATATATATATATATATATATATATATATATATATATATATATATATATATATATATATATATATATAATAAAATAAATGATTTCAGATGAAGCAGGCAGGTTCTTTGTGCAATATAACAATATACCAATGGGGGTTGAAAAGGTAGATGACATGCTATTCGTGACTGTACCGAGGAGACGGTATGGTGAGTATGGAGCTACTGTTATAACATTTTTTTAGACATTTTGCGTGTTTCGTAGCAGAATCTCTCTTCTTCTCCTACTGCTTTCACTCTCTTTTCTCCTTTTGTGAGACAACCGTTGTTAAGCAATTTTATTATCGTTTTTTTTGACCCCTTACTTAAGGTGACACGTAATTTATAGATGGCCACTTAACACTACGTTGTGTCTAATTAAAATACTGAATAATTTTTGAAAAGTTTTTGTAATTTCAAGTAATGACATTTTAAATCGAATTCTTTATGACTTTAATAAGCAAGACATTAAAGAAATAAAAAAAACTCCATTATAAAAGTTTTGTGTCAAAAAGATTGTAGTCCACTGAAACTGGCAATAAAAATAAAAAAAAATCTCTATTCACAATAGAACTCCCAACATTTTAAAGTTATAAAAAAGTCATAACCATATATAAAATATTATCTGACTACCCTCCTAATTTATTACTAGGACGTTAATTATAGTGTACATTTTTAATTTGTTTCATATAAAATTACCTTATTTATATATGTTTTAAATATTTTAATAAATATATAGTAGACCATGTGTGGTGTGAGAGAACGTATGACTGTAACCGCGATGGTTACGAGTTTAATTCCCATTCAGGGGAATAATAATATTCATTACTGTATTTGTTAAAACATTGGATGTAAAAGGAAGAGAAATTATTATATTTGTAATTTACTTTAATTTCTCCATTCTGGTGAGACAAAGCGCTGCGTGGGCTTTGCCACTCACGCGCAATGTCTTGTTTTCGGATGGAAAGCGGTCAACCTAGGACTTCCTTAACCACCCTGATATGTAGAAAATTGTGTATGTATTATTTTTTCTCTACAGGTATACTCTCTACACTAAACTATATTGATTTGAAAGAAGTCCATACAAAGTCACCCCCATTTAAACCTTATCCTAATATTTGGGAGTCCCGAGACCTGACATCAGTGTACAGAACGCGCGCAGACAAATGCGGTAGACTGTGGATGGTTGACACTGGTCTACTGGAGATACCAGGTAGGAATATTGATAAATTAAAGAATACATTTAAATCGATTGATAACGATATATTTGTTGATCATAATAACATTTATTGAGATATTTGATAAATTTGTTTAAAAGGACAGCCTCTAAAAGTGAACAAGATGGGTTGTGGGTTCGATTCTTAATCGGGGGAATGATTATATTTAAATTGTTTTCATTTAATCGCTTTGGCGAGATATAGAGGTTAGAGGACTGTAAACGCGATCGGTTGTAGGTTCGATCCAACTGGTGGAAGTGCTTATATTTATATATTTTCACTTCTCCGATCTGGGAAAAGAAAAAGTTCAGCGTTGAGTTCCACCATTCAACACGAAATAAATCGAATTCAGTGGAAAAGTAAGTATGGAGTGTCTTAACACTAGGTACTTTCTGTCTACCCTGCTATGCTAGATAAAAGCGTGAAGCTAAAATAATAATAATAATAAACGCTTGACAAAATGCGGCGTTGAGTTGTACCACTCAACCTGCAATGTCTCGAATTCGGTTCAAACCGGAGTATGGAATGTCTAGAAATTAGGTATCTGTCCTTCCTGCTATGCGGTAAGGAGTATAAAAATTGGTACAGTTAAATTAAACAGAGAAATTTAAACAGATTGTATATATATGATAAAAATGCATTAAAAATACATTAAATCAACGAAAAAATATATAACTACCCACTTCAATCCTAAACTGCCTAAGTAAATCATATTTTAAATTTCCTAAAAGAAAAAAAAAACGTATTTCATTTAAAAGAAAAAAAAACGTCAAAGTCTTTATACAGAGTGTATCTTTAAACGTGATTAACTTTAGTTGTTATATTTAAACGGTTTTATTTACCTGTATTATTCAAACGTACTAAAGCAGGTAACCTTGGCTGTTACTACATGAGCAAGCTTATATGACCGAGGTCAATACTTAAGTGTATATATATATATATATATATATATATATATATACATAATTGTAAGTACAAGTGGCGAAGTGCCCATTTAGAAACTAATCGAGTTACCTGTCTTTTTAAACAGAAAGTACCTAATGTCAAGAATTCGAGACATTCCCCGTTGTTGTGTTGCGTGCGGCGTTGAGTACCGCCAACATTGTTTGGCGGTACTCAACGCCGCACTTTAGGAAGATGTTTAAATAATTTATTTTTCGTTACAGGCAACCCCCAACAGGTTCAACCACCAGCAATCGTTGTTTACGATTTAATAAGAGATAAACGAATTCTACGATATCCTTTCAAATCCTCAGATATACCATCGGCTAGTACACCTACGGGTGAGTTATACTGTTGTTATAAGTACAATTATTAATTCAAGATATAAGCGTGTAGGCAAACGGAGTTTAACGCCGCGCATTGTTAAATCAGATTATTGTTTATTCAAATGGCTTTTACGAGCATTTTCCAATTAATCCAATGGGCGGCTAATCTCAGTTGTAAAGCTTTTCTCAGCGGAACTGCCTTCCAAGCTGTTGGTGGTTTCTAGTGGACTGACAATACTGACATTTATATATGTTAATTGACTGTATTTGGTTGATTGATTCAAAAATGCTTGTAATAGCCAATAATAAATATATAAGTAAGTATTGTCCCCTTATAACACTATGAGGCTCAGATGTCAGTAATGTAAGTCCTGCAGGAAGTTGCTACCAGTTTTAAAGACAATTCTATTGAGGAGAGCTAGCGATAAACCCAATAGGGGCTAACTGTAAATGCGTTTGGTTGTGAGTTCGATTCCCACTTGGGAGAATGACTATATTTAAAAAATTGTTTTAATTTTTCCGCTCTAATAAGACAAAGCGCAGGTTGAGTTCGCCACTAAACTCGCAGTCTTGATTTCAGGCGGAAAGCAGTCAACGGAGTGTCTTGACACTAAGCTATCTCTGACTACCCTGTTATATGGGATCACAGTCAGACGCAGTCCTATTGCGCGACGACGATCTTGTTTATTGCGTCTAGACACCCTTTACACTATAAATAAATTACTTTAATTTATATAATCAACTTATAAGCTTATAAGTTTTTGGATTTCACTATATGTAAAACTAGATAAATAGATAAATATATAACTATATTAAAAATAGATAAATAGATAAATATATAACTATATTAAAAATAGATAAATAGATAAATATATAACTATATTAAAAATAGATAAATAGATAAATATACAACTATATTAAAAATAGATAAATAGATAAATATATAACTATATTGAAAATAGATAAATATATAACTATATTGAAAATAGATAAATAGATAACTATATTAAAAATAGATATAGATAAATATATAACTATATTAAAAATAGATAAATAGATAAATATATAACTATATTAAAAATAGATAAATAGATAAATATATAACTATATTAAAAATAGATAAATAGATAAATATATAACTATATTGAAAATAGATAAATAGATAAATATATAACTATATTAAAAATAATTAAATAGATAAATATATAACTATAATTAAAATAGATAAATAGATAAATATATAACTATATTAAAAATAGATAAATAGATAAATATATAACTATATTGAAAATAGATAAATAGATAAATATATAACTATATTCAAAATAGATAAATAGATAAATATATAACTATATTGAAAATAGATAAATAGATAACTATATTAAAAATAGATAAATAGATAAATATATAACTATCATAAAAATAGATAAATAGACAAATATATAACTATAATAAAAATAGATAAATATATAACTATAATAAAAATAGATAAATAGACAAATATATAACTATAATAAAAATAGATAAATAGATAAATATATAACTATATTGAAAATAGATAAATAGATAAATATATAACTATATTAAAAATAATTAAATAGATAAATATATAACTATATTAAAAATAGATAAATAGATAAATAGATAAATATATAACTATATTAAAAATAGTTAAATAGATAAATATATAACTATTATAAAAATAGTTAAATAGATAAATATATAACTATTATAAAAATAGATAAATATATAACTATATTAAAAATAGATAAATAGATAAATATATAACTATATTGAAAATAGATAAATAGATAAATATATAACTATATTGAAAATAGATAAATAGATAAATATATAACTATATTGAAAATAGATAAATAGATAACTATATTAAAAATAGATAAATAGATAAATATATAACTATCATAAAAATAGATAAATAGACAAATATATAACTATAATAAAAATAGATAAGTAGATAAATATATAACTATAATAAAAATAGATAAATAGACAAATATATAACTATAATAAAAATAGATAAATAGATAAATATATAACTATATTTAAAATAGATAAATATACAACTATATTTAAAATAGATAAATAGATAAATATATAAATCTTCAATAATATTTAAAAAATAACTGTTATTAATTTTAAATTTTTAAAATACTAATTTTAATTGTACTGCATTCCATGGTTCTGCATCCTTTTTGTATACCTTCCTGATTTGGGACTCGAAACAGGTCATATGGGACTCGGATTTGGCGGGTGTAGGCCTCCCCGTTACCCACTAAAACCACTCAACCCGAGGTCACGGGAACCCCAATCTTCCGTGAACCCTTGGGGAAGGTTCACTGGGTACAATTTGTTTTTTTTTTCAGGTTTAGCCTCAATCACTATAGATACAAGCGATGGATGTGAAGACGCGTACGCATATATACCAGATATTACAACATTTGGCATTATTGTTTACTCGTTCAGAAGAAACGACAGTTGGAGACACAGCCACGTATATTTTCATTTCAATCCTACAGCTTCCAATCTTTATATAGCTGGTAAGTTGTTTGCTTTTACGAACACCCTGTATATAACAGGCGTTGACGCGTTAACAACTTGTCGCCATAGCAATGTTAAATTTAATTGATTACTTTAATATATGTTATATGTATTGCTATTTTTAAAAAAAAAAAATTGTATTCTGTACTCCTTTATTATATTATCTACTGGCTTATCGCCCTCAACTTCGTTTCCGCAATAGTGAGAAAATTAAATTTTATGGCATTCAAAATCATTTAATTTGTCAATAAATAAAAAATATTAAGTTATAGATATGTACTTTCTGATGATATACTTTCAATATATTCTTGCAATAGCTATTATATTTCTTTAAGCCGGTTTTAGCTTAAATCCTGTTCTTACTTGGATACATAAAGTCTTAAACTTCATATAAACTTGCGAGAGACTTGATAGTGAGATTATAAAGGTTTAATCTTTATAATCCCACCTAGTTTAAAAAATTACGTCCTGATCTACATGTTATTTGACTCGTCCACATATGATATCCTGGTCCACATGTGATTTCACGCATCCACGCATGACATCATGGTCCACATGTGATTTCCAACATCCACATATGGCATCATGGTCCACATGTGATTTTACCCATCTACATATGACATCATGGTCCACATGTGATTTTACTCATCTATATATGACATCATGGTCCACGTGTCATTTATTCATCCACATATGGCATCTTAGTTCACATGTGATATCAGTGTAAGTAAATATATTTTAGTAGTAAATATATTTTAGTGTGAATAAATATATTTTATACCATTTTTTAGACGTTTAGATCATTAATTTCATACCTGTGTTTCAGAATAGTGATAAATGCCTCGCATTTAATGAAGCAATAAGCACTAAACCATCTGCGTACAACAGCCAATTAGGTATCAGTTCACCTACTATCACCCCTATGTCACTTTGTTTGACATCTAAAAGATAATCCATATATAATTTGATTGATTTCACTCACCCACAAATGACATCATGGCCCACATGTGATTTTATTCATTCACAAGTGATTTTATTCATCCACACATGACATCATGATCGACATGTGATTTTAACCATCCACATATTACACTATGGTCCACATGTGATTTATCACTCCTATGTCACTTTATTTGACATCTTAAAGACAATCCATATATAAATGGAATAGAAAAGCTTAACAAGGCTTAACTCTATTTGACACCCTATTGAATATCGCACAGAGGCAACATGCCAGCTTCTACTTTAAACTACACAGATTACGTAAAGGCTTGATATTGAAAAAACAAGAACAATCTTTGTATCGAATTTTCGTACAAACTGTTAACCCCAACCCCTTAGTAGTCGAATTTTGCACTGTCCCGTCTTAGTGATCACATACTTTTAAAAACCTAGAACTTATATAATAGTAAAGAAAATTCATATAAATTTTCAACCCCCAAAAATAATCATTTAGGGGTCCTATTTATATAATATAATTTCTTAGTGAGCACCTACGTGTTAAAAAAACTGCTATGCAAAATATTTAGTTTCATACAAACATTCTACCCTCATAGGGGTTGAATTTTGCAATGTCGTACCTTAGTGATTACCTACATCTTAAAAAGAACTATCGCCCAAAATTTTCCATTAGCAGAAAGAGCTCGGACAAAAGGAACCCTTAGGCTTTCATTCGGGTCGCAAGTCTTAGACATCACTCCAAGCTCCTCTCTCCAAAAATTGGAAACCCGCACGGAAATACATGGAATATACCAATTTCTCTTACCCATTTTTTTCAGGACAAACTTTCCAATGGAATGACGGTATCTTCAGCATAACCCTGTCTGATCCGGGTCCAGATGGATGCAGAACAGCCTACTTCCACCCAATGATCAGCACTCAGGAGTTCTCCGTATCCACCTGTGTCCTGAAGAACAGTACCATAATGTCTAGAAGTAACTACTACACATTTTATTCTGTAAGCATATTATATTTTCTTTTGAAATCCAATAAAGAAGCACAAGTTGACAAAGATAACCTTGTATCAAGATACTATGTGTATACCGGCCGTTGTGTGTTTAGTGGCAAAACTTAACGCCGCACTCTTGTCAGAAAGTATCTAGTGTCAAGACACTCCGTACTTCGCTTTCCACCAAATTCCAGACATTGCGTGTTGAATAGTGGAACTCAACGCCGCACTTTGTCTTACCAGAGCAACGAAGTGAAAATAATTTTAAATATAATAACTCCCCCGAGTGGGGATCGAACCCACAACCGATTGCTTTTACAGTTAGACGCTGTCCCACGGCGCCACGATCGGCTGTTTTTCCAAAGAAAATAATTAAATATAACATTCCTCCGAATGAGAATCGAACCCACAGTCAATCTCGATAATAGTCAGACGCTGTCCCCGGCCACTAAAATATTGAGTGTAGAACGCCAGAGAACGTCAAAGTAGTTAACTTTACGCCTTATCCCACATAGCTAAGGATAGACAGGAAGTACCTAGTGTCAAGATTCTCCGTCTTCGCTTTCCACCGAATTCGAGATTTGCGTGTTGAGAAACGGACCTCAACGCCGCGATTTGTCTTACCAGACCGAGGAAATGACAGGAAATGACAATATTTAAATACAATCAATCCCTCGGGTAAGAATCGAACCCACAACCGATCGCGGTACGCCACGACCGACCTCCGAAAAAAATAGTGTATAAGTTGGAAAGAATAAATTTATTTAGATTTAAAAAATAAACTTGTGATTTTTCTACATTGAAAACTAAACTTAGAAGAAAACAGTTATTATTGGAAACAAAATACTTTAAATTCTATTAAAATAAAAGAAACACAACACACATTAAAATCGATTAAGCCATTTACGATATTATCGTGCACAAACGTACAGACAAACACAACTTGAAAAATCATTGTTTTTTACCCTTTTATATTGAGAAATTCTCTCAATAACATTTCTCTATGATCTTCCATGTACAGACAGCGATTATCTACGTTTTTATTATATATACAGATTGTCGGCGACCGTGGGCCGAACGCACAATGTACCATGCACGGATTCGAACCCAACACCCGCGTCATATTCTTCGCTGACATCGGACGGGATAGCATATCGTGTTGGAACACCGAATTAAGTTTACGACCAAGTAACACTGCTGTACTCGCTCAAGATATGAAGAAATTGAGTTATCCATCAGGTGAGGATATTTAAAAGGCATAAAAAAATATATTAAAAAAGCAGCTTTATCCCGCATAGCAGGATAGTCAGAGACAACCAAGAGGATATTGCATGATAAATAGCGGCACTAAACGCCGTGATTACCTCTTACCAGAGCAGAGAAATGGAAATAATTAAACGTTACCCCGAGTGGGAATCGAATCCACAACCAATCGCGTTTAAAATCTGGCATCGTGGACACGACAATGGCATCCAAGCTATACAAATAGGTATACTTTATTTGTTTTCCCAAGCTGGAAATTAAGATAAGAATTGCTTCTATTGTCCATAAACTCCGACAGTATTCGAATTGGGGACACATAGAGGAATAAAAAAAGAATCGAGGCCGGTCGTGGCGCAATGGGACAGTGTATGATTATAAACGTGGTCGTGGTCTTGGGTTCGATTCTCACTTGGAGGAATGATTATATTTAAATTATTTTCATTTTCTTGCTGTGCTAAGATAAAGAGCGTCGTTGAGTTCCTCCACTCAACACTCAATGTCTCAAATTCGGCGGAAAGCGGAGTACGGAGTGCCTTGACAATAGATACTTTCTGTCTACCCTGCTATACGGGATAAAAGCGTGAAGGTAAAAAAAGATCCTGTACATAGTACAGGATAATTTTCAAAATAAAATCAATAATTCAATATAAAATCTGTATTAATTTGTTTAAAAAACAAAATTTCTTGCCTCTCGTACCGTCCAGACTTTCTAACCACTAAACCATACGTTCTGTTCAGCTACATCGAAATCTAGCGTATTAACTTAAGAATTTCATCATACATTGATAATTACGATTACAACAAGCTGCGGGTTCGAATCCCATATATATTTAATACATTTCTAAATAATTAATAAATCCTTCCTCTTTCCTCAGTGAAAATGATGATTTTTAAAGTAGAAATTCTAATTTGTTTCAGATCTCCATGTAGCGGATGATGAAGTATGGGTGATGGTGAACACTCTACCGAAGTTCAGTTATTCCAGACTAAACACAAATGAGTACAACTTTTATGTTTACAGGTATATTTATTACTTCACTTGTATATGTAAGCAGCTTCACGCTTTATCTCGAATAACAGGGAAGTCAGAGAAAATCTAGTATCAGAGTCAAGACACTCCGTTCTCTGTTTTCAACGGAATTTAACACACACCATGTCGAAAGGCGGCACTGAACACAGCGTATTGTTTTAATAGAGCAGGAATTTTAAAATAATTTAAATATAATAATTCCGAGTGTTTAATTGAACCCACAACCAGACACGATGATCTCTTAAAGAATATCTTTTTAATTTGATTTATAAGAGCTTTGTTTTTGTTTTTCATAACAAACGAATAAATCGTGTCCCTTGTCACCTCTCCCCACGCAGTAGTGTCGTCCGTGCGTTGTCTGCCACACACTCTGTGCTCTCCTACTCTCCTTCAGTAACCTACATGTCGCGTGTCATCTCTTCTCTTGCAATAGTGTCGTCTGTGCGTAGTCTGTCAAACACTCTGCGAGTATCAAGACTATTTCTTAAAAGAACCTATAAAAATATGAACACAGCGAGATCAAAACCCGCGCCTCTTGAAAACCATTCAAGCTCTCTGACCGCAATGCCATACGTACTTTTACCGACTGCATAGACTATTCGTATATGTTTGTTACAACGTTATTTATGTTGTTAGCATTTCTGTAGAGAGACTTTTACAAATTTCTACTATTATTATTTTTATATTGATATTTAACTATTTTTAAAGTGTTAAAAATTTGAACATACAAGCAAGCGTTCGACGCAGCCGGATGTAGAACGTATGGCATAGCGGTGAGAGCACTTGGACTGTTTCTAAGAGGCGCGAGTTCGAATTCCTATGCGTTCAATCTTTTATACATTTTTTTAGGAAATATTTTCTATTCTTTTTAAGTATGGAATAACACTTTAAAAATATTAAAATTATAACAGAACTCCTTTACAACAACTATATTAATGTAATTTTTATATTTTCAGAGGCAAAGTAAGAGAACTTATAGCTGGGACTATTTGTGCACCATATTACAAGTAAATATCTGTATATGAAAATATATCTATATATATGTAAATATATCTACATATATGAATAAAAAAACGTAGAAATTTATCACTAAACAACATACCTTATACAAAAAGCAAGAATAATAACAAAAAAATTAAATAAATTTTTATATATTACTTACGTATTTTTTTATTTAGACAATACGGTGTTGATTTCCGCAACATAAGAAAATAGCTTAAGCACTTTTAAATTGTATTTAAAAAAAGAATTGGGGCTGATCGTGGCGCTGTGGGACAGCGTCCGACTGTAACCGCGATCGATTGTGGGTTCGATTCCCACTCACTGTCAACGCGGTGAGTGCTGACTGGCGGTCATACTTTCCCTTAGGGAAACAATTTTTTTTTCAAAAAACTTTTAATATTTAATATCAAAGTGTATTTTTTTATTAACAAAAGTAAATTTTGCCACTAATTATGAATATATTAAACGTGGGTCAGCACTGACTGACTGACATGGCCGGCCGGTATGGAAACATACATTTTCTCTCGGCGCTAAGCGTGTTAAAAAATATATCAATTTCTTCGCTCTGGTAAAATAAAACGTAGTGTCTTGACACTAGATTGTCTCCGACTACCCTGCTATATTATATGCATATTTAAGAAAGGAAAATAATAAAAATCTCATACAAAAAAACCTAGATATATTTGAACCTGCGACCTTGTATATCGTCTACGCGGTTTATACAACTCATAACTTTCTTTAATCTCAAAATAATTATAACGTATAAAAAAATTAAGATAAAAAAAAATATTAACTAAAAAAATATCTTTTTAAAAACAATCTTTTCCATAGTGTATTGTATTCTACAAATCGAGCTCTATCATTTGACACCCATATTAGGAGGATCCATATTAGGGTAGAACAAACATTTATAATCCGCCATTTTGTCGCGGCGGCCATTTTAGATTAACAACGAAATTGATTATAAATAAATTCGTTATCATAAGAACTGAATTAATACAAATTTTGATTTTTTGAAAAAACGTATAAAAATTTGAACGCAGCTTGATTCGAATCCGCGCCTCTTGGATACCGTCCAAGCGCTCTGACCGCTAAGCCATGCGTTCTACTACCAGCTGCGTCGAAATTCTTATACGTTAGCGGTCAGAGCGCTTGGACGGTATCCAAGAGGCGCGGGTTCGAATCCCGCTGCGTTCAAAATTTATACGTTTTTTCAAAAAATGTTTTCTAATCCTAAGTGTGGAATAACACTTTAAAAATAGTAAATACAAATTTTGATCTCAACCGGACACTCGCAAATGGGGCGAGTTGAGGTGACAATATTTTACATACCCTAACTAACTAACTAACTAACACGGCAAGTAACATAAAAGCTTGGAAAAAAAACATAAAGAAAACTTATATTCAACAAAAATATAAAAAAATTCAACGCAACCGAATATAGAGCTCATGTCTTAGTGGTCAGAGCGGTCGCTAGAAGCACAAATTCGAATCATACCACGTTTAAAAAATTTAAACATTAAAATATATATATATAACCTTACCTTTAACTTCACGCTTATATTTCGCACAGGATATGTAGACAGGAAGCATCTAGTGTCAAAACACTCCACACTTCACTTTCCATCGAATTTGAAACATATTGCGTGTTGAGTGGCGGAACTCAACGCCACGCTGTCTCCTACCAGAGCGAAGAAACAAAAATAATTTAAACACAATCACTCCCCCGTGTCAAAAACTTACCCCAAAAAACTTACCTTACCCTTTAAAAATTATAAAAAAAAAAACAGGGAATGATGAAAAAAAACATATCACCTTTAGAGCAAAAATCGTTTAATTTTCGATATAATTGTATATATTGTGACATCTTCTCGCCAGGGTCAATGCGTTCAACCTCTTGTGAGGGTCAGAGGTCCAGTCGTAGTTGGAGGTCCTGGAGGTCACCAGTTTAGCTATCAACCACCTCATCAACTCCATTTTATTTATTAATACTTTTAATTTCCTATAAAAATAAAGGAAAAAGTAACCTAAAACATAATGATTAAACAAATATATATATATATATATATATATATATATATATATATATATATATATATATGTATATATATATATATATATATATATATATATATATATATATTATATATATATATATATATATATATATATATATATATATATATATATATATATATATATATATATATATATATATATTATATATCCCGCACAGCAGGGTAGTTAGAGACAATCTATTTACAATTATTTTCATTTCCTCTCTAATAAGACAAAACGCGGCGTTGAGTTCCGCCACTCAGCACGCAATGCCTCGGAATTAAGACGGAAAGTGAAGTGCGGAGTGTCTTGACACTACGTACTTCCTGTCTACCCTGCTATGCGGTACAAAACAAAAAACTGAAAAAAACGTGTCCCCGTGACGTCACCCGAACATATTTTAACATCTCATCATCTTTATTTTAAAATTCTAAATTGATATCAACCCAAGTTACTCATTACTACGTCAGCTATCTACCCGTGAGAGTTATATCAAAATCGATCTAGCCGTTCCAGAGATCACCCAGAACAGACAAACGTACAGACAGATAAAAAAATCTAAAAAAAAAAAAATTTTCAGTATATGCACTATGCATACATATGTACATATGCATTTAGTAATAAAACGATTATTTTATAGATATTACAAACAGACACACCCACAATAAGACCTAACAAAAAAACAGCAGTTCTAGACTGGGATCTATTACAAAGAAGTACCTAGTGTCAAGACACTCCGTACTAAACTTTCCACCGAATTGGAGACATAGCGTGTTGAGATGCGGAACTCAACGCCGCGCTTCCCCTCACCAGAGCGAGGAAACGAAAATAATATAATCATAATCTCTCCCCCGAGTGTGTATCGAACCCACAACCGATCGCGTTTACAGTCAGACGCTGTCCCACTGCGCCACGACCGGCCTGTCAATCTTTTACTGGGTATTGGGTATATATATTATATAAATCTTACCTATACAATGGTCCAGTGTTCAGTTCCTGGTTTTCCGGTACTTTCTGCACATCCTTCAGCTCACACAAGCACTTGTCCCAATTCTCTCTGGTTTGCAACAACTCCTTCTCCTTCTCTTGTAAAATATTTTGCAAATGTCTCAATTCCGACTCCTTTTCCTTATAAATTGTTAATTGCGATATGATTTTTCTAAAAAAAAAAAGAAAAAAAATTTAAAATAATTTTTATTAAAATATTTATTTATATTTGTATAGAATGCATATATTGTCAATACTCTCCATTCTCTACTTTCTATACGAAATTGAGATTTTTTTCTTGGCTTTACTTTTTATCCCGCATAGCAACATAGCAGGGTAGACAGGAAGTACCTAGTGTCTTGACACTCCGTACTCCATTTTCCACCAAATTTGAGATATTATAACCCCGCGCTTTGTCTTACCAGAGCGAGGAAATGAAAAAAAAATTAAATATGGAAATCGAACCCACAACCGAACACCCTTACAGACACTGTGCCACTGCGCCACAACCAAGTTCCACAATCCTTGGAAGATGGTCAAATCAGTTTCCTTGGTTTCCATTACTTAGTTAGTTTCATATCAATAAATCCATATTTAATATAATGTAACAAATGTATAGAACACATGGCTTAGCGGTTAGAGCGCTTGGACAGTTAACTAGAGACCCAGGTTTTATTTTTTTTAGTATAAAATTTAATCCACTACAGATGTTTCCTTTTTTATTCCTTATTGTTATTTATTTCTCATTTACATATAATTATAATCAACTACTTAGAACTAGAGATCTATTTTTAAATTTAAGATATTTTTCACGAATATATGAAAATAAACATATTTTAAAATAATGAAAATTTTATCTGGGCTTCGTGGGTAAGAATCATAAGAGCTATCATGAAGAATATATCAGCCTGGTTCATATATATAGACCCAGGTTCAAATCCTGCAGCGTACAATAACTATAAAACATTGAATTCCGCTTACTCCTTCCTTTCTAACAGTTCGGGGTCCAAATCTCTGTTGGGTGTTGAAATCAATTTTTTAACTGAATTTGTTTGTACCAATGTTTTCACTACTTGGTGTTCAATAACCTTCCACGTGGCTGCATCTTCATAATCAGATATGGTTGCTTGTTCAGATTTGATTTGCTCTGTTATTTGAGGTTGTACTGCAATTATATTATATAATACTAATTAGTAAGTAACATACACCAGAAATATAGACATAGATTGGACACCAAGACTTCAAAAAAGTGGAAGACAAAGAAAGCGTTGGTCTGATTATATAAGAATAATAGCAGGTAGCCTGCGGCAACAAATAAGGCAGTCAAGACAGTATTGGAAAGAGCTAGAGGAGGCCAATAAACATATATACATAATAAACATCTATTTAGGTTTTATTTATTGATAGATTTATTGACGCCAGTCATGGCAGAGTGTGGCACAGTGTGGGTTCGATCCCCACTCTGGAGTGTGATTGTATTTAAATTATTTTCACTTCTTCTCTCTGGTAAAAACAAAGAGCAGCTTTAAGTTCCACCAATCAACACGCAATGTCTCGAATTTGGTGGAAAGCGAAGTATGGAGTGTGTTGTGTCCCTGTTATGCAAGATAAAAGTGTAAAGCTAAAAAAAAAGATGTATTTATTATAAAAAAAAAAAAAATTAAGGTAGTGAAGCAAGTTGCGGAGAAGTGTGACAGTGTCTGATTGTAAATGGAATCAGTTCTGGTTTCAATCAGTGGCAGTGATTATATTTAAATTATTTTCACTTCCTCACTCTGGTAAGAGAAAGTGTGGGGTTGAGTTCCACCAATGTTTCAAATTCAGTGGAAAACAAAGTAGTGTCCTAACACTAGGTACTTTCAGTCTACCCTGTTATGGGGGATAAAAGCGTGAAGCTAAAAAAATGTTGACAATAAAGGTTTAATAACGGTATGCAACATGACATGGCAGAGTATGAATTGATCATGAATTCATACAAAATACACTACAATTATAAAACATTGATTTGTTTAATATGATAGATATTTCATACCAGCTTATTTAAACAGTTCAATAGCTTTTCTATATGGCGTCACTTGACATAGTGTCTTGACACTAGGTTCTCTAACAATACTAAGTAGGTAACAATTAAGTTCTGCCACTGAACAAAATGTTACTAAATTTTTAAGGAAACAATAGAAAATATGCAAAATAAACAGTACTTATCTCTGCATATATTAGAAAAAATTGAGAAAACCCTTTTATATAAAAGAATTTTTAAGAGTTAATAAAAATAATGTTAGCTTACATTTTTATTGTTTTTTATATAATTAACTAAGTGTCAACATTGTAAATTGTAATACTTAATATTATAAGACATTTGATTCTAAACTGGGAATAAATTTGGTGCAACATAGTACGAATTACAAAAACTTAACATATTCATGTATTCACTTAAGTAAGTATTCACTTTTTAAGTATTCACTTTTCTAAATAAATTAAGAAATAATTAAGAAAATAGAATAAAAACTCACCAGCAACAGACTTTGCCTGTAACAGTTTCAATTTTGAAGAGTACAAAGTTAGATCTTTCTTTCGTTTCGCAATTATATCTTCAAAGGGTTCGTCTATTTTGGCTGCAAATATTTCTTTGGATATACATTTTAAATCTTCTTCGAAGGCTTTACACACGTCGCGTAAAACTAGGAACGCTGACATATTTCGTTAATTAGTTGTTCTTATATTAAAAAATAATTAAATAGTCTTTAAAATAATATTTTATTGCCTGAAATAACTTTTCAGTTGAAAACAAAAGTTTGAATTTAAACCACAGATAACAAATATATAATTATCATATATCGAATCTACTCTATGTTCATCAATCGATATGTCAGACTAAATCGATGTGTTAACAAAGATATTTTTTTTCGATATATTAATATATTTTGAAAAGATTGAATCAATTATACAAGCAACGTTGATTTTAATTTCAGCCAATAATTTATTTCATTAATCGGTAGTAATATTTGTAAATGAACAATCCAAGCAGAGAAGCTAAGATTTGGCGAATTCTCAAGAAAAAACATTAAAATATTCTTTATTTAAGTAACCTGTTCACAAGCACTTTTGAATTATCAATCAATGTGAAATGTCAGTATTGTAAGTCCTACAGTAAGCTACAACTGGCTTGGAATGCAGTTCTGCTGAGAAGAACTGCCGAGAAAGTCATCAGTTGCTCTTTTTAAATATAGTCATAATGAGATCCTGATAATAATTATTTCACACATTAACATCAATATTATATTATTCTATCCAAGTATATTATTCTATCCAAGAATAGTATTCTTGGATAGAATAATATTCTAGTTTCTTGGATAGAATAATACACTTTTTCAATAATATATTTTTAATATTTATTTTAAATTTCTTTAATTGCAGATATGTATACGTACACTTTGTGCCTTAAACGAATTATTTAATTTTTAGGAACGAAGATGGTAGTAATCAGCTTATTTTTATTCTTTGTATTAATATTGTGTTGACCACTGTTCTTTACAAAACATATATGTATATATATATATATATATATATATATATATATATATATATATATATATATATATACATATACTTATGTAACCGTAAGAATATTATCTTTATTAATAACTTATTATAAATCTCGAATCTCGAGCTGTCATGCAGTAAATACCCCGCAAAGCTATCTTTTGAATGACAAATATAGATTCAATATATGTAGCGTTGTCCCACGCTAATATGCCATAAGACCCTATGCTATGAACGTAACTAAAATAAACGAATCTGACTGTATTAGTCCGTAAATTGTCTAAATGTTATCCGTAAATTGTCTAAGTGTTATCCGTAAATTGTCTAAATTTTTGACCAGGGTAAGCAGCGGCGCTCAACTGGCAAGAGAAGACAGATGGGTGCCTCACTGAAATTTTGAGTCCAAGTTATTCCTAAAAATACTTAATACTTTCATTTCATTATTGAGACTAAACTTCACATTAGGCATTCTATATTAAATACCTCGATAAAATTCAGAAGCGACAAAAACCGTAGATTCGTCCGTTAATTCCCTTGCTCTCTTTTGTTACATACTTGTCGGTTACATAATTTATGTCATTTTAATATAGCAAAATGTTTGGTATAATTATTATTATAATACTATAAAAGTCCAAAGGTATCGACTACTAAAGGAAACTTGTGAGAATTATTCGATTTTGAAAAAAATATCGAGCTCAAATTGAAAAATGCGAATAGATAAATAATTATACTGCTAATGAATATTTGATCAACTTTTCAAATACAAATTTGTTTATTTACTATAATTGTATCATATTATTGATTTTTTGTATTCATTATAGTACGTAGTAATAGTCGTGTCTCTAGAGCATTTACAGTTTTTATAATCTGTGACCTATTTTCCGAAAATGGACTGTCAAATATTTTAATAACAACAAACATGAAAAATTATAGTTTGTAGACGTTTCGTACAAATCCTTCAAACAAAATGGATGTTTTCGCCATAAGCTAAGAACCAACCAAAATGGATGTAAGAAAACAATAAAAAAAACCAGTGAATCCATCACCATACATTACTCATATGTTAATACACAAAACCAGCAAAATGGAAGAGGAAGAGCCCGTTCATTATATGTCTTACACGCCTACCGAAGTCTTAATATATATATTTTCTTTTATGACTCCCATACAATTAGTAAGATGCCGCCAAGTGTGCTGGAGATGGAGATTGATTATCGACAACTTGCTTAAACGGGACCAGTTGTGGCGAGAATTTTGCAAGCGCGATTTCAAAGATATGTATAAACCCGCGTTTTACAAATGTAAATCAGGGTTACGCTGGTGCGATGTGTACAGAACCCTCTCGCTATGGCCTCGGCTGGATGAAGCTACTGAGTCCAGGGATGAGTTCGCTTCAGCTTCCAGTTCTGCAGATGAGGTCCGAGACTTCCAAGTTCTGAGGGATGGCATAGTGGGAGTGCACAGTCGCGGTTCCATCACTTATTACGACCTAGACACTATGGAGCCCTTCAAAACAGGTAACATACACGGCAACTACTTAAGATATATGGAAAACGAATCGACCATCTTGATACTCGGCTACAATTTGAATCTATTCATTATCAGGAAGTACAGATCTGACAAATCTGAAGGCAACGCTACATTCCAAAGTGTAAAAACCTTCATCCTGCGTAAACACAAAGTATATTTTGTGACTTTAAGTGATGCAGTATATATATGTAAGTTAGATGATGACGAGTTAAACTGTGTTCAGATAGCTCAAATGGGATCTGGTGTTATGTGCATAGGTTATACCACCCAGCTGAATGTACTGACCTTCCAGCGAGACATCTTCTCTTTAATAGGTAAGGAACGTAAATTACAGTGCACAATGGGGCCAACAACTAATTTACTGCACATTTTAAAATCTTACAACCTCCTGGAACATCTGGACTGGCGGGTCTATTTTCAGTGGATGTATGTCTTAAACCATTCAATACCACAAGGTCCGTTACGGGATATAATCATCATAAAAATATACGGTAAAGCTGTGTTCATGGGTTCGAATTGGGGTGTCCTAAGAATCTATTACTCTCCGTATGTTAATGGAGAGTTTGATATTTTCCATTCGGAGCCCATAAGGCAGTACAATTTCATGGAGCGCTGCGACTGTCCTGTCCTATCTATGTGCCCTATAATCCAAATCGATGTAGTCGAAGGCGAGGACAGCCATTCAATTTTAGTTGCAATGCCCAAGAAGATAGCCGTTATCACTTATTCCCATGATTTCTACAAAACTAAGTCAATGCCACCGTATATATACTGTTCGGATGCAAAAATTTATACAATTAATGATTGATTTATATTAGAAATAATATTTAATATAGAAAACACATTGAAGAAATAAGAATATTTGCCATTTTTTCATACATATAAAATTTTAAAAACTTAACATCTATGAACGCACATAACTCATTTAAAAGAGAATAAAACTAAAAAAAAACACAAAATTTTATATTAATACTGAATTAATTTGGATCTTATTTAAAAAATATATATATAAATGCCTTCATATAAATAATTCTATTTGCTTATATTATTACAACAACCCAATAGTTTAGTGCTTAAGTAATAATTACTAAGTTAACGGGTTCGGGGTGTCTGTGCAGGATTTGTTTTTTTAATTATAAGTTCATACAGATTATGAATGCCAATTTGAGTAGCAATATTTAAATTTTTGTAGCTTCAACTTTTTATCCCGCATAGCAGCGTAGACAGAAAGTATCTAGTGTCAAAACACTCCGTAATTCTTTGTCCACCGAATTCGAGACACAGCGCGTTAGCATAGCAGGGTAGAAAGAAAATACCTAGTGTCAAGACACTCCTTACTTTTGCTTTCCATCGAATTCGTGTAGCGTAGTTAAACATTGCGTGTTGAGTGGTGGAACTCAACGCCGCTTTTTGTCGTACCAGAGCGAGGATGTGAAAATAATTTTAAATATAATCACTCACTCGAGTGCGTATCGAACCCAACAACCGATCGCGTCAGACGCTGTCCCACTGCGCCTGTCCGGGTTCAAATTTCAGCTTTAAATATAATAATTTCTAAATCTATTATGTATATCAATCATTATAACCGTTAATTTTAAAGATTTTGAATAAAATTATTAAATGATATCACAGTAGATTGATATAATTAATTTTTGTATCAACTGACAGACGAATGCCACTTCAGTCTGGTCAAGTGTGACCACGGACTACTGTAAAGTGTTCGAAAGGTCAGGTTTCCAAAAATATATTTACAAATACCAAAATATACGCAATATTGAGAGGCCGGTCGTGGCGCAATGGGACAGTGTCTGATTGTAAACGCGATCGGTTGTGGGTTTGATAAAGCGAAGTACGGAGTGTCTTAACACTAGGTACTTCCTGTCTACCCTGCTATGCGGGATGAAAAGCGTGAAGCAAAAAAAAATACGCGATTGATCCATTTAAAATAGCTAAAATATGAATTGCATTTGAATCGGGCCATTCTCTCTTCTGGCATAACATCTGACTCTAAACGCGATTGGTTGTGGATTCGATTCCCGCTCGGAGAATTGTATTTTAAATGTATTTTTTATTTCTCCGTTTTGGTAAGACAGAGAAAATGAAAAGATTATTATGCTATGGGAAATATGAAGCTGTTTTTTTAGATTCCTTACTTTACTAATAATATAACTTTTCTCTTTTCGAACAAAATAGTTGACTTGAGTTTTAAGTTATATAGTAATTTAAACATGAAATGTTTACAGGATAGACAGAAATTACTTAGTGTCAAGACACTCCGTACTTCGCTTTCCGCCGAATTCGAGACATTCAGTGGCGGAACTCAACGCCGCATTTTGTCTTACCAGAGCGAGGAAGTGGATATAATTTAAACATAATCACTCCCTCGAGTGGGAATCGAACCCATAACCGGTCGCGTTTACAGTCAGACACTGTCACACTGCGCCACGAGCGGTTAACTTTCTTTCCTAATTTTTTTCTTTATGTTTTAACATATTCTTAAAAATAATAGCCTTAGTTACTAGAAAAAAACATAAAAATTTCAGAGTGCTTGGACGGTATCCAAGAGGCGCGGACTCGAATCCCGCTGCGTTCAAATTTTTATACGTTTTTTTTTTCTAAAATGTTTTCTAATCCTTAGTGTGGAATATCAATTTAAAAAATAGTAAATAGCCTTAGTTACTCCTTATTATATCAGCTATCTGCCAGTGAAAGTCCCATCAAAATCGGGCCGGACAAAAATTTGTAAAATATTTTATTTCGGTATATATACCGTGTATACATACATGCATATTTAGCAAAAAGCGATTTTTTTAATATTACAAACAGACACTACAGTTTTATTTGTTTGTATAGATATCAGTATTATTATTTATAATGAGAGATGGGAGAACGTAGTGTCTCAACACTAGGTGCTCTCCGAGTGAATTAATTAATTTGTTATTTAAAAAAATATATTTACACTTATTTTTAAAATTTAAATTAAATTTTTATTTTTAGAAAAAAGTATAAAAAATTGAACGCAGCGGGATTCGAACCCGCGCCTCTTGGATACCGTTCAAGCGCTCTACCATTTTTAAAGTGGAATAACACTAAAAATAGTAACTATTGAAATAATCGTTTACGATTATTTCTCAATAATCTTTAAGTAGTAGAAATTTGTAAAAATCTCTCTACAGAGATACTAACAACATAAATAAGTTGTAACAAACGTATAAGTATTTCGACGCAGCTGGTAGTAGAACGCATGGCTTAGCGGTCAGAGCGCTTGGACGGTATCCAAGAGGCGCGGGTTCGAAACCCGCTGCGTTCAAATTTTTATACGTTTTTTCTAAAAATGTTTTCTAATCCTAAGTGTGGAATAACACTTTAAAAATAGTAAATATTAAATTTTTATTATTAATTATTATTATCAAATAATAATTTTATTTATTGAAAGTCGAAAGCAAAGTGGCTTAACATAAAAATAATAATATGTTTTATTTGTGACCACGGACTACTGTAAAGTGTTCGAAACGTCAGGTTTCCAAAATTGTATTTTCGAATACCAAAATATACGCGATTGATCCGTTTAAAATAGTTACCTTTTAAAAATACAATTTGAAAATTAAAACTAATATCTCTTTCTTAGAATGAAAGTGGCGTAACTAAAAATTTTAAATTTTATTATATTTTTTTTATTTCATTCTGTTCTCTTTTTCTATTCATATTAGTATATATTACGCACAAGAACAGGCCGTGGCCGTGAATGATTATATTTAAATTGTTTTCACTTCCTCGCTCTGATAAAAGACAAAGCGCGGCGTTGAGTTCCACCACTCAACGCGCAACGTCTCGAATTCGGTGGAAAGTAAAGTACAGAGTGTCTTAACACTAGTTACTTTCTTTCTATTCTGCTGTGCAGGATAAAAGATTGAGGTCGTGGTGTGACTGTTAACGCGACCGGTTGTGGGTTTGAACCCCATTCGGGGGAGTGATTATATTTAAATTATTTTCACTTCCCCGCTCTGGTAAAAGTCACATTGCGGCGTTGAGTTTCACCACTCAACACGCAATGTCTCCGATTCGGTGGAAAGCGGACTATAGACTGTTGATACTAGGTAGGACACACTTCCTGTCTAGCCTTCTATGCGGGATAAAAACGTGAAGCTAAAAAAATATTTATGGCTTAAGATATACAAACGCATTTTAATGAGATCCTGAGGAATATAAAATGTGGTAATAACTGTTTGAATTATAAAATATACATCTAGAAATAGCAACTCTCGAAGATTGCTTTCGATATACAGTCGAGTGATGTTTTTTTTTTCAGTTAATCAAAATGCGGCGTTGAGTTCCACCACTCAATTCACTTATCTCGGATTTAAAATGGATAACGGGTTTTGATAAGTTTTTTAAGCCTTTTATTCTGAGATTTAATAAAATATTATGTACGCGATAGTTGTCGATTCTAATTTCACTGATTTGTCGTAACACTAATAAGATTAGTGCGGCGTTAATTTCCGCCACTAACACAATGCCTTGAATTCGGGTAGAAAAGTGCAAATTGGAGTGTCTTAACACTGCATTCTACCTGTTTATCTTGCTATGTTAAAAACTCTATCGTACCACTTGTTTCATTTTAAAATAGATTTATAATATTTTTAAACTGTTTGTTAATCTACGGTTAGGATAACAAGATATTTTTAGAAACCGTATAAAAAAAACGATTAAATTTACTAAAAACTTTAATATTTGTAAAAAGCGTTTAGAAATATCGATGGAACCCAATTTTTTCATAGAACGCACGGCTTAGCGGTCAAATAGTTCTTTAGGAAGGTTTCCCAAAGGCGGTGGTTCGAATCTAGATGCCTTAAATTTTTTTTATACGTTTTCTAAATATGTTAACATGCCTTTATATATGTAGTATAAGAAATTTGATGTCAGAATCACTAGATTATATATGTAGGGGAATATTTGTAATGTTATCTTTAAATACATTTAATGAAACACCCTGTATAGACACTTAGTATAAAAGTAAGTAAAAATTTACAATTTTTTCTAAAATGTAGGTTATGTCATTCTAGAAAAGTACAAGCATATATATATATATATATATATATATATATATATATATATATATATATATGGTTTTTTTATGTAAAGAGTGTGTTTGCTTGTTTCTGTGATTTTATAGTTTTGGACGAAACGTCCCAGGTTCAAATATTTGTTTCATGAACTTTTTGTTTTTCTAGACTTATTAAGAAAAATTGAGGCCGCTCGTGTCTTGTGAGACAGAGTTTGATTGCAAACGCGATAGGTTGTGGGTTCGATTTCCATTCGAGTTAATGATCATATTTAACTCAGTTTAATTTCCTCGCACTGGTAAGACGCAAGGCGGTGTTTATTTCCGCACGCAAAGTTTCAAATGCAGCGGAGAATGGAGAACGGTGTGTCTTGACACTAGATACTTCCTGTCTACCTACAATATCGTATCTTCAAAATAAATGTGATTGTAACTCAATAAATTATAATCTATGCTAAACGAAAGAATATTTGTAATTTGTTTTTTTTTGATAACATTTTTTAGCTAAATTATATGTTATTTAAGATCTATACTTTATACAGGTTGTTCAAATTATTAGACAGAGAGAACGCTCGTAACAAATGACGTCATAATGCCATTATTTTCGTTTTAGTACCGTTTCACTCAAAATTCTCTTATTATATTTTTTGAGCCTGAGATTGTGATAAAATATTATGTACGCGATAGTTGTCGATTCAAATTTTACTTAAATGTCGTAACACTAATGACATTAGTGCGGCGTTAAGTTACGCCACTAACACAATGCCTTGAATTTGGGTGGAAAGTGCAATGTGGAGTGTCTTAACACTGCGTTCTATCTGTTTATCCTGCTATGACGTTATAATGCTATAATAATTTTGGTTTAGTGGTTTTACATATATATATATATATATATATATATATATATATATATATATATATATATATATATACATTTATATATATATATATAGTATACAATAGTATTATTGCCCAGTGATTTTTTTTACTTTGTTTTAGGAATTTAGCTTATTGGTCTAGTCCAAAGTGGTCTAACTCTTTTTTTTTTAATAAAAATACACCGATAACAGTTGGATATCTACTTACAAGGATTTTTGTTTGCATTATATTTACAATATATATTTAAAAAGTGATCAACGGTGTGTTTTGACACTGACTTCTCTTTGTCTATTGTTTTTCTTTTAATTAAAAAAAATATAGAGCTAGACCACTTTGCTCCGCTGCTATATATGGGAAAGGGCTCTGATTATTTTCTCATTTTAATAGAGTTTATTTAAACACACAAAGAGCTAGTGGCTTTGGGTTTTCTAAAAAACACAAAGAGGATGAAAGATGATGGAGAAATCAGTCGCAAACTTCTTTTCTCTTCTTGATTATTCTGTGATCTCTCTCTCTCTCTCTCTTTCTCGAAGTTTTGCTTTAATATACAGGCTGTGCGATTTTAGCAATTTAAGTTATTTATAATTAATTGGCACAGCCAAAAGAAAATAGTATTATTTTTTTGAATAAAATGTGATTTAAATATTTCATATTAATAAGATCTTTGATTTTCGCGATTTTTATACATTTTAAATGAGCCTATTTTAACCGGATTAACCGCGTATATTTTGGTATTCGAAAATATATTTTGGACACCTGACGTTTCGAACACTTTACAGTAGTCCGTGGTCACTGGTAGACCTGTCACCCGGCACTACTGTAAAGTGTAAAATATACGCGATTAATACGGTTAAAATATTTCATATTAATTAATTTAAGCGTGAATTATAATTTTAATGTCTATATATTATGAGGGTTGATTTTTTTTTCAGGATTCCATTTTGTTGCGAAGTTTTTTTTTAATTTCACACATTTTTTCTAACGAATGATAATTGTAGTAATTGTAGTACAGTGTAGGTGATAGCGGGTTCAGTACCCACTCGAGGGAGTATTTAAAATGTCAACTTTTCAATTTTCTATAATTGTAACCTTTGGTTTTTTTTTGTTTTCTCTCAAATACAAAATAATTTTAGTTAACATTGAAAATGTCAACCGTTTTCTTATTAACACATTCGAGACTCGGCTAATTTTCTATGTCTCTAATGTTGAATACCGGCTAATATAATGAGATTCTAATGCGCGTTGCCGCAAACTTGTCTATATATGCAAATAGTTTCTCTTAACACTAAACGAATGGGAACGCATTTTGAAACAGAAATTGTAGGACGTGAATTCACGTCAGCGGCAACCAGGAATAGGCGTCATAGGCAACCTGCTATAGAATTTGAAATGACATGAATTCACGTCAGTGGTAACCTGGTATACAATTTGAAATGACGTTAATTAACGTCAGTGGTAACCTGGTGTAGAATTCGAAATGACATGAATTCACGTCAGTGGTAACCTGGTATACAATTTGAAATGACGTAAATCCACGTCAGTTGTAACCTGGTATATAATTTGAAATGACGTGAATTCACGTCAGTGGTAACTTGGTATAGAATTCGAAATGACATGAATTCACGTCAGGGGTAACCTGGTATAGAATTTGGATTGACGTGAAATCACGTCAGGGGTAACCTGGTATAGAATTTGAAATGACGTAAATTCACGTCAGTGGTAACCTGGTATAGAATTTGAAATGACGTGAATTCACGTCAGTGGTAACCTGTTATAGAATTTGAAATGACGTAAATTCACGTCAATGGTCGCAAATGTGTTAATATATTTAATACTAAACTTGTTAAAGCGATTAAACCATGATCGCTTTTGAGGCTAACTGAATTTGTTTTATTTTTTTATACATGCTGTATAACTTATGTATAATGTTTAGAAAACAGGAAAAAGATTCTATAGTGTTCCCTAGATATACATTATTCTACGAAGTGACGATTTGCTGGAAATCGTTTGTCAATACATGCTCTTGTATTAATAATAATAATATGATAGTGTTTGTATGTAATTCAATAATATATTTAAAAAAAATGTATGTTTTTTATTTCCTAAAGGAATCTCATTCAAATCTCAATTATAGAAATCTAGGTTTTAGTTGAAAAGTGGTGAACAGTGTCTTGACACTAAATTTTTCTCTATCTACCCTGCTTATGTGTGATGTGGCGTCAAGCTGAAAGCAATGTATTTGGAATCGTCTGTTATATACAATTGTTGGGAATCTGTTTTTATTTCCCCACCCTGCTTAGACAAGCACGGCGTTGAGCTCCGCGTAGCATTCAATATCTTGAAGTTAGGCTATTGGACGAGACAAGTCTTACCTACCTTCTTGCCTACAATGCTACATGAAGTAGGTGTGTGAAGTTAAAAAAAAATCTAGACCCAGTATATGAATCTTTACTGGAATTTCATGGTCGTAGGTTCAAATTCTTTTATAATGTTTGTGTATAGTATAATTTTTCAAAGGTATTTTTTTTTCTATGAAAACGCGTCTGGTTGTGAGTTGGATTCCCACTCAGGGGAAATAATAATATTTATAATTTATTTATCTCTGTTAAGACAAAGCGCGGCGCCATTTGACACGCAATATGTCGAATTTGGGCGAAAAGCAGTATCACTCTGGTAACACAATGTCAAACTTCCAAATGCAGGATGTAATAAAAATATTGTAATACATTATATGCTTTAGTATACAATTTTACATGGAAAAGGAGTGTATAAAGCCAACATTATAGATAGCCCTGGTTCTAAACTGACTGTGAAACTAATTGGTTGTGGGTTCAATTCCTACTCGGGGGAATGATTATATTTAAAATTTATCATTTCTTCTCTCTGGTCAGACAAAGCGCGGTGTTGAATTCGCCAATCAACTCGCAATGTCTCCGTTTCTAAATGGAAAGAAGTCAACGTGGTGTCTTGACACTAGGTTGTATTCAAGAAATAAAAACACACTCATATTGATGTACATTCACTTTTGTATAAAGTGACATACACGTTGCTATGGCAACTACTTGTATATTCACATCAGGCTCAAATAAAATACAGATTAAAATATTAATTTTATTGAATATCATAATTTCCAAGCTGTTGTACTGCGCAATAACTGGCAGATGTATCTGGATATTTGAGTAGGGCACAGTAGTCTAGATCACTGATTAAAGGAGATGGTGGGTGATATGTGAACATAACTCTTCTCTTATCATACTCGTCCCTTATTCTTCTTTCGTTCTGTTCTTTATAATCTCTGTTCAACTCTTTCTCTTCGTAGTTATACCCATACACTTCTACTGATTTGTATGAAGGGATGGTTTTTACAAAATGAATTTTCTCCTTTCTCATGTTAAATTTATCTAGATTTGTCACATTTCTTTGGACAATTTTGTTGATTTTAGATTTTCTTCTGGATTTCGTAAATAGGTTACGCCTCTTGAACACACACTCGGGATCTCTACGACCGTTCTCAGCGATTCTCTCCGTTTGGTAAAACTTAATTGATTTCTCCGAGCGTTGTTTGTTTTTCGCCATTATTTTCAACGCTTCGAACAAATTTCTCGGCTCTTCAACAGTCACACCCATTTTAATCTGTTCTTTCAAAATGTTTAGGAGATTCCTCTTTCTGGATTTGATATAAGATGTTTTTGGGTCAAAACTTTTAGATTTTGGTAAGTTTACAGATTTCTTGACGTGAATAAATGATTTTGCTTTGACTTTGGGGAAAATGTTATCTGAAATAGGGAAAATGTTAGCACCAGTATCCTTATACGTTGATATATCTGATAATTTCCCTTTTGCCAAACTGTATGTCGACTCGTTATATTTCGTATTTATTTCAAGTTTTTCCGCCACATCCTGATTTATCTCGAGTATAGTGTTCAGACTCTTATTATTATTGTGCTCTGCTTCAGAATTGTACATGTTAATGGTGGTTTCTAATAAATCAACAAACAAATTGAATACTTTCTTATCATTTTCAACGGTTTCTGTTGTCGTTCTCGGTTCTTCTATAGTGCATTTCTTTCCTTCTAGAACTTGATTGAGTATGCTGTTTTCTTCTTTAGACCGTTGCGCATCAGATCGTGCCAAGTTAATTGATCCAGAATAATTTGAGGAAGATTGATTTATATCTTTTTGTGATTGTAAAATTACAAAATCATCATCACCTTCCAATGTTTTTTGATTCAAAATTCTTGATTTATAAATGTTTTTGGCGTTTTCGCCTGTTTTCATAGTTTTATGTTTGCGTGATTTAGGTTTTTTGTTCGCAGTGATATCATCTACGTCTGGATATTGAGTGCTCGCTGTAGATTTTGATAATATTGTCAGTACCGATGTCATAAACTTCTTTTGGCCAGGTCTCGGACGGAGAGGTGCTTTTCGTTTAGTGTGAATTGTTGTTACATCTATTTGAAAATACAATATTAAGTATATAAGGCCGGTCATGTCTTGTGTGGCATCGTCTGACTGTAAACGCGATGGGTTGTGGATTCAATTCCTATTGAGGGGAGTGATTATATTTAAATTATTTTCACTTCCTCGCTCTGGTAAGACACAGAGGCGTTGAGTTCCACCTCTCAACATGCAATGTAACAAATTCGGTGGCAAGTGAATTACGGCGTCTCTTGACACTAGTTACTTTCTGTCTACCCTGCTATGCGTATGCATATATAAACTATATATAAAATTTCAACGTAGCGTGATTCAAATTCGTCTTCGTTTGTTCGTTTTATATGTATATATTTGTATGTTTTTTTTGTGTGTACAATAAAGAGTGTTTTGTTTGTTTGTTTGTTGGTTTTATTGAGCTGTATACAACAAAGCTCTTATACGCTTGTTTTAACTTTTTGTTTATTGGTATGTTAGCATCTCTGTAGAGGGATATATTGGAAGTAAATTCAAATTTTTTATACGTTTTCTCAACATGTTTAAAGAATGGCTGACAAATAAGCTTTAATCAATGACAACACTCTCCAACTATTTCCTCTATGTTGATACAATAATATTTATTTAATTATATACACATGTCACATGTCATCCATATACACATGTCACTTGGTAAAATGATTACAGTAATTATTTTCAAGTTTCCGTTCTGGGAAGATAAAACGCGGTGTTGAGTTCCGGCAGTTGTGTCCGACTACCCTGATTGCGTGATGAAGCGTGAATCTGAAGAAACAAAAGGACAGATATACCTTTAGAGTCCAAAACTGAGCTAACAGCGTTTCTTTCAACAAACATTCTGGTTTTCATATTTTCGTTGCTAACACATTTTTTGCCTCTCCTCGATTTTTTGCAATGTGCTGTCGTAGTTTGGGATCTGACGACGGCGGCGTTTAACTCCATTTTTTTTTGGGTTTTTTAAAATTTATGACATTTTTGTTGATTTTGCTTGTGTTATATTATATTGATTTTAATATGTCAAATTGTGTATGTCATTTTTTATATATATGATTGTAAATTGTTCGATTATTATGTTTTTAAAAAGTATTTATATTTTTATAACCATTGCGGTACAGTGGGATAATATTTGACTGTAAACATTGGGGTGGTGAGTTCGATCCTCTGTGAAAAGGAAAATAATTAAAAAAAGCTTTTATACCGATTGAAAACAGACAACTGGGTGTAAACTTAGTTCTTTCAGACGACCCTGCTGTGTGGCAAAAAAGTGAATATGTTTTTATTATATATTTCAGGGAATTTTCGTATCAAATATAGTTTCTGAGGCCGGTAGTAGCGCAGTGTGACAGCGTCTGACTGTAAGCGCGATCGGCTTGAGTTCGATTCGCACTCGGCGGAGTAATAATATTTAAATTATTTTCACTTCCTCGCTCTGGTAAAACGACAAAGTACAACGTTGAGTTCCATCACTCAACATGCTATGTCTCGAATTCGGCGGAAAACGAAATACGGAGTGTCTTGACACTAGGTACTTTCTGTCTACCCTGCTATGCGGGATAAATGCGTGAAGCTAAAAAAATATAGTTTCTAGATAAAATTCTAGAAAAAATCGCAATATTTAATAATAACTTTTAATAATTGAATACAGTTTCACGCTTTATCCCGCAAACCTGAGTAGACAGAGATAACCTAGTGTCAAGACATCCGATTCGCTGTCATGACACTCGTTTTCTGTTCGCACTTGAGACATTGCATGTGACGGAATTCAACGCCGCACATTATATCAGTAAAGTGTAAATGTTAAATTAATTTAAATATAATTATTTTTCCGAATAGGAATCGAATCTACAATACATCGCTATCCACTATTTCACGGTAACATAACGACCTCATTGAATATAAAAAAAATGCATATACTATTGGTTTTGCGAGAAGGCAGTTCTGGTGACATGTATGAAATTTGGCACAGTTACAGTTGTTTGAAATTTGGCACAGTTATAGATAAGGAGTGGAAATTAATAAAATATTTATTTAATATTTTACTATTTTTAAAGTGTTATTCCACATATTTGAACGCCGAAAATTTAAACGTATAAAAAATTTTGATACGTATTTTCAAAAATGTTTTCCAATCCTAAATGTGGAATCTGCTAATTTACACTATCTCTTTTAACTATGGGTTGGCTGGAAGAGATTTCTTATAGAAATAAGTCCGCCTTTGTAAACAAATTATAATATGTAAAATTACTCTAAAACTGTTAATGTGCAATAAAAAATATATATAACCCTTTAAAAATAGTAAAATGTTAAAATAAAATAGCAATCTCACTTGTTAAACGATTATTTCTTAATAATCTTTAAGTAGTAGAAATTTGTAAAAATCTCTCTACAGAGATGCTAACAAACTAAATAAGTTGTAACAAAACGTATAAGAATTTCGACGCAGCTGGTAGTAGAACACATGGCGCACGCGGTCAGAGCGCTTGGACGGTATCCAAGACACGCGGGTTCGAATACCGCTGCGTTCAAATTTTTATACGCTTTTTCAAAAATATAATGATAGTGTTTTGTAAAATAATGTATAAACTATAGATTAAATTAACAAATTAAATATAACACACACTACAAAGTGTTTGGCATACATTCAACGGATGTATTAGTAGATAATAATATTAATAAGAACATAATAAAACATCAAAGTTAAGTTTTTTTTTTATTTTTTTACATAAAATTTATTACTGTACAGACCAGATCTGTACCTCATTTTCTGTATTTTCTGGCTCATATCCCACATAGCAAGGTAGACAGAAAGTACCTAGTGTCAAGACTCTCCGTACTCCGCTTTCCGCCGAATCAGAGACATTGTGTGTTAAGTGGCGAAACTCAACATCGCGCTATGTCTGACTGGTCGCGGAAATGAAAATAATTTTAAATATAGCTTTTCTTTTTACTGTTAAATAAGTCTCATGTTAATGTAATTGTCATCAATATAATAATAATAATTAAAACACTTTATTGCACACCACACACATGAAAAGAACAAAAAAAAACATAATTAAATAAAAGAGTACAGCAGGCGTCCTGCCAGGCAACCTAAAGGTGTAGGACAAACCAAATCAGTAGGCGGTGTACACACATACATATATATATCCATATCTAAAAATATACATACATACCTAGTTTAAGTTTTTTTTAGTACATTCTGCACTTCACTTTCCACCGAAGTCGAAAAATTAGGTGCGGTGATAGAACTCAACGATGCACTTTGTCTTTACCAGAGCGAGGAAGTGAAAATAATTTAAATATAATTACTCGCCCGAGTGGGGATTGAACCCATAACCGGTCGCGTTTACAGTCAGACGCTGTCACACTGCACCACGACCGGCCTCAAAAATATTAAGAGTCTTAGCATTTCTTATATCAATGGGCACGGCGTTTCTAAGTCGAGCAGCCTTGACTGTGAAGGAGTTAGAAAAGAAGGAAGTGGAATGAAGAGGGATTTTGAGGATTAGATTTTCATTAGATCGGAGAGAACGACAGTGTGAGTTGCCTAGGAACTGAAACTGTTCTTTGTGGTAAAAGAGAGTTGAAGGATTAAAAAGCACACAATAAAGAAGATGTAAGATATGAGTATTCCTGCGAAGTCTTAGGAAGCCACTTGAGTTTCTTACGGAAGTCGGAAATGTGGTCATACTTGCGGAGGCCAAATATATAAAAACCGTATACAAAGATTTTGGAGTCGCTCAAGTTTACTAAAATAAAATCGCTCATCTCTTATGTCGAGATAGCAAATGTCGGCATAATCTAGAATTGGTAGCAAGAGGGTGTTTGCAGTTTTTGTCCATATAGGGAGGAAGTTTCACAATCTACGAATAGAGGCAACTGCTCTGAAAAGCTTTCGACTGAGCGCGTTAACTTGAGGCTCCCAAGACAAATATTGATCTAATGTAATCCCGAGATTTTTAACTTTTCGTGTATATGGGATTGGTGTGCCGTCAAATGTCAAAGATGGTAAATCATATACTATATTTGTTTACGATATCAATCTGTGGCTGCCAATAATAATGGATTGACTTTTAGCAGGGTTAATAGTCAGGCCATAGTATTTACTCCACCTTGATATACGTGCAAGGTCTTTATTAAGTAGGTCGATTGTGTGAGACAAATTTAATAAACTTGTAGTAGCATAAATTTGTAAAACATCGGCATATAGATGGTAGAGAGAAGATATTTGATTAGAAATTTTATTTATGAAAATTGAAAATAGGAGTAGAGACAACATGCCATGTTGTGGAACACCAGCGTTTCCACTAGACCAGTCTTCTATACAAACGGGTTGCCGGCGGTCATACAAGTAACGTAGAAACCAGTCAACTATATCAGGAGATATGTTAAGAGAGAGTGGCAAGCAGAATATCGTAGTCCACAGTATTAAACGCGTATCTGAAATCCAGCAACACCATTACTGTGATCTTACGATCATCCATACCTTTCTGATATCATCTGATATTTAGACCAAGGTTAATTGTCGTACTATGACCGAAACGGATTGGAATGGATTTAGTAAATTTTAGTTTAATAGAAAAACGCTTAATTGGTGATGTACTGTTCTAGCACTTTGGACAATATAGGAAGAATAGATATAGGACGGTATTCGGAAATGGAGGAGGGATTGATTTTTTCTGTATAGAAATAATCTGACCATGTTTACTGGAAGAAGGAAAATCAAAGGAGTTGATAGATGTGTTTAAAATAACCGTTAAGACTTCAATGATGGGAATAATCATTTTACAACAGATGCAGTCCGATCCAACAGAGTCAGATTTTATGGCCATAATATTTCTCTTAACGTCTCTTACGGAGAATTGACTAAATGTAAAACTGGGACGATCAACGAAACAACTATATTATCTTCTATCTTCCTCTACTCCTGTAGAGGAAGATAGAAGATAATATAGTTGTTCACTTAGAACTAAGATCTATATTTAAGCGACTTTGAGTAAGTAGCAAGAGTTTTTTAGCTTATACATTATCCCTTGCGGGGTAGTCAGGGGGCCGAACATTTCATACATGCTTCGAGGGGTACTCATGTTTTTTATGTGATCTTTCTCCAGTATGTTCGATACGAAGTTTTCCAAGGTCAACCTAGGTCTCCCCTGACCTCTCGTATCTCTCATCTTTGCTTTATAAATCTTTCTTACCATTCTTTAATCACTCATATCATCCTCTCGACGTGCCCAAACCACCTGAACACGTTCTTCTTCATTCTCCTTCATTCTCACTGTAACATTCACACTTACGCCTACCATTCTGCGTATCTCCTCGCTGCATATATAGTTATCTAAACTGACTCCGCATATGCAACGAAGAGATTGCACCTGTACTGCATTAATCTTTCTTTCATTCTTTTAAAAAAAGACGTCAGTATTAGTACTGCATTGTAAACGGTAAGACGTGCAGGTATGCTGACGTTGATGCTGACGCAGCAAGAGCACTGTTAACCTTGTCACCGGCAGCAATATACCTTTTCACATCCATTTCGCAACTTCCATCTCTACTAAACATACTTCCCAGATATGCGGCCTCATTTGTTTGTTCTAATATCTTTCTATGTACCTTTAAGGTACATAGAAAGATTTTACATTTCGTTCTTTCTTCATCTTTTTCTAATACAATAATTTTAGTTTTACTCGCATTCAGGTTTAGACCTTTACTTTCACACCCTTCTTTTAAAAGTTTTTGAAACAATTAAATTGTCCTAATTCTACGACGTACATTTATATAAATTATTATTAATATTAAATATATACAAATAGACATACTTTAGTGTATATATACTTTTCATTTAAATTTTTATCTTAAGCTTCATTCAAAAACAACAAACCTCTTTATTCAAAATCTAGTTGGCATTTACAAACGTAACATATAAAATTACTGTGGACAAAATTTTTTGTGAATATTCCGAAATGAATATTAACAATCCAATGTATATAGGCAAAGTATCAAATGCTAGTAACAAACAGACAGACAGAGCGAAAATCAGTCACAGGGACAGGGGAGATGCAATCAAAATCGATACAGCAAATTTGAAGAGGAATGAAGAACTTAAACAGAAAACTTACAGGAAGCCCAATGTAGATAGATATCTAAATAATAATAATGTATTAAAAACTGATAAAAGGGAGAAAGAAACAAAGGATGTTCGAAAAGGTTAGGAAAGGCATGACAGTCTAGTATATGTGTTTATTTATGTACTAAATATTTAATTGAAGCGTAAACAACTCACTGCCTTGGCAACATGTATTTCTAACATATGGTAGTGTGTGTATTATTTTTTTTTATTACTTTAATGTTCTTTTTATGTATTATTTACTTTAATACTCCATTAATATATAGGTATATTATATCTGTGCCAATTTTTTATATGTTTTCGCTCGTTTACTTTGCTTGTCCTTCAAAGAAAGCTCAGCGCAGCTCACTCAGCTAAATAAAATTTATATCTAGACCAAGAAAATATCTTTACATATGACATTCTAGTTAAACAAGATCTCTAATACATATTTAAATAAATATATTCCAATGAAAAATGACCGGATTACGGGATGCATCATATTTTGATATTATCTAGAGTTCACCTAGGATCATTAACTTTATAAATTATAATAGTTTAATTTAAAACATACCTTGCTTGCTTATATTAACTAATCAGTAATATTTTATTTTTAGATATCAAAAACCAAAAAGATGAAAAATCCAAAGTATCTGAAGAAATTACCAAAATTAACAAGAAGACAGTCATAAAAGTACCTATTGTCAAAGAAGCTGCTAAAAATAACACAGAAACCAATAAGTTATTAACAGAACCTAAATCACAGAAGACACTAAAAATTACAATTCCTAATGTAAACGAGAAAAGGGATAAAAATAAGAAAATTACTAAAACTTTAAATAAAACAGATGTGAAAGGCACGAGAAATCGAACCTTGTCCCCAGTTTTGACTAAAAAGGCGTCTCCTTCAACGGAAGTGGCCAAATGGTCTGGTAGTAAACTGACCAAGCCGTATTATGAGGCGTGGGTCAATTTCGCCGGAATTTCTAAGAATTTGGCAATGTTGGAGAAAAATACGAGATTTTCGAAACAATTGAAGAGATACAAAAGTCCGGAATTGTTGTATGAAAATTATGCGGATGAAAAATTTACAGGCAGGATTAAAGTCAATTATAAATGAATTGCTGTTTTATATTATTTAATATATAAGCAGTCAACGGAGTGTCTTGACACAAGGTTCTCTCTGACTACCCTGCTATGCGGGATGGCGCGTGAAGCTGCTTATATATGTAGTATAAAGAGACTATAGAGAGGGAGCTCCTCTAGTTTCATGCGAGCCTGATACAACGGAGTGTCTTGACACTTGGTTCTCTCTGAATACCTGCTATGCGGGATGGCGCTTGAAGATTCTTATATATGTAGTATAAATAGACTATATAGAGGGAGCTCCTCTAGTATTATGCACGCCTGGTACAACTCTCTTATTTATTTGTTACAACTATTTAATATGTAAGCAGTAAACGGAGTGTCTTGACACTAGGTTCTCTCTGACTACCCTGCTACGCGGGATGGTGCGTGAAGCTGCTTATGAAAGGTAGCACAATAGGCGGCTTTATGGCTGAGAGAGCGGTCTCTTCCAGGCAACCTTGGGAGAGGGGAGAACAAATTAAATGGGGAAAATACATATCAATACTCTAAGCATATAATCACATATATATACATTAAAAAATACATACACATATAAATACACCTACAAATATACATAAACACATACATACATATATTCATATATACGAACACGTTATGGAGACAAAATATAAATTCCTGATATTTGATATTAACACTTAGGATTCATGAGATAGTAAAAATAATATCAAGTAATATTCCTTTTTTTTAAAAGTTAGTAACGCTTTTGTTTGCCCGATGGTTACGGCTAAGGAGTTCCACGAGTGGACAGACATCACTGTTAAGGAATTTGTATAGAAGGAAGAGGAGTGGCAAGGAAGTTTAAGAGATAAGGTTAACTTGGAGCGGAGGGAGAAATAATGTGATTCAACCAAAAACTTAAACCATTCTTTGAGATATGGAGGGGACGATGGATTGAAAAGGACATTATACAACAGATAAGGAACGTGAGTATTCCTCCGAAGTCGAATAGGCAGCCACTTGAGTATTTTAGAAAATCCAGAGACATGATCGTAACTTGCGTAGTCCAAAAATGAACCTAAATGCAGTGATTTTAAAAGCGCTCAAGCTTATTTAATTGTTCCTCTTTTAAGTCGAGGTAATCAAGGATTGGTAACAGGAGGGATTGTGCCAATACAATCTTAGTAGGAAAGGGCAGGAAGTTACGTAATTGTCATAGTTATGCATGTTCTACTCATTTTCCAATAATTAAACTTAATAACAGTAGGCATTTTTATAAATGTATTATTTTAAGCGTTTTAATATTTTATACAGATTTTTTTTTATTTATATACTTTTCTTTACAATGCATTTTGGTAAATTGGGTTTGTTAATTTTCTTTCTAGCAGTAGTGTAAGTTCCGGAACAACTGTTAATATTAAGTAAATGTTAAGTTAGCCTACAAGTGTGGTGTATAGTGTATTATACTATATTACTATATTGGCTTTCTAAAAATAAATAAATAAAAATAAGACCTAAATTCTTGATTTTTTTTTGTAAAAGGTATTTGTATTCCATCGAGTAATAAATTAGGCAATTCATTTAATGTCATTTGACAGATAAGTCTTGGACTACCAATTATAATGGCTTGAGCTTTTTTTTGGATTTTATATTTAGCCCTAAAAATTTGCTTTGAGTAGAAATAGTTGTAAGTTCATGAGATTATGGTGTTGTACAATTCCGATGATCGTGTATATAAATATATATATATATATACCTCCTATATATCCTCAGTGTTAAGTTCATTGGCTCTCATATCCTGTTTCACAACATCTAGCAATCGCTTTCTTAGGCATCCGGGAGTCTAACTCCAGGGACAGACATATTAAGCCATATTCGTCCGACGATCGTGTCCATACCTTCTTAGGCGACGCTCTTCAAGCTTATCTGCTATAACACGAACTCCAAGACTACCTTACTTAATGTGTTACGTATGCGGTCAGCCCGCGTTATGCCATACGTCCAACTTAGAATCTTCATTTCTGTGACGTGAAACTGCTGAGTGTGCCGAAATAGTGCTAGCCAACATTCACTGCTATATAAGAGAACTGGTCGGATTATGCTCCTTGTATATCTGCCCCTTGAGCTTGGGCGATGTTGTGCAGTCGCAGACCACATCTGTGGCTTCACGCCATTTGGCCCAAGCAGCGCTGATGCCGGCATGGTTGTCGTGATCAATGCACCCAGACTCGGGGGGTAATTATATTTAAATCATTTCCACTTCTTCAGTCTAGTAAGACATAGTGCAGCGTTGAGGTCCGCCACTCGACACGCGATGTTTCGAATTCGGCGGAAAGCGAAGTAAGGAGTGTCTTAACACTAGGTACTTTCTGTCTGCCCTGCTATGCGGGTTGAAAAGCTTGAAACTAAAAAAAAACAAGAATAGAACCTGCAGAATGAACCCTTTGCTGATGTAATATACGCTAGTTTCCATACTAAGAAAACATGCCTGAAATTGATGTATATTATATTTAGTTGCACTACATATTTAACACTCGTATCTGATAGGTAGAAAACATACGTTAAACGATTTACTTTTAGCTATCATTGGCACTAGCGGGTTCTTCATGACCTCTTTGGGAGACCAGAATCTTCTTTTCAGGTTGGGGGTAAGATCTGTTGGTGATATTTACTATTTTTAAAGTGTTATTTCACGCTTAGGATTAGAAAACATTATTGAAAAAACGTATAAAAATTTGAACGCAGCGGGATTCGAACCTGCACCGCTTGGATACCGTATTTATATTGTTAGCATCTCTGTAGAGAGATTTTTACAAATTTCTACGACTTAAATATTATTAAGAAATAATCGTTTAACAAGAGAGATTGCTATTTTATTTTAATATTTACTATTTTTAAAGTGTTATTCCACACTTAGGATTAGAAAACATTATTGAAAAACCGTATAAGCGTTAACGGTCAGAGCGCTTGGACGGTATCCAAGAGGCGGGGGTTCGAATCCCGCTGCGTTCAAATTATTATACGTTTTTTTAATAATGTTATCTGTTGGTAATATTTGTCCAAGGTACTCTTGTACGTATTCTTTGTTGTCATGGCTGTTTATGGGAAAATTTTCTTAGTTTCACATAATTATATTTTTTGTTGTATTTATTGAATCCTAATTTTTTACTTTTGTAAACAAATTGCTTCAGCATCTGTTCAAGCGTCGTTGGATCTTGAGATACTAATATAAGATGACATGATGACATGACAACTACTTATAATCTAAATTAGTAAATCAAATAAAAATTTTAATTTAAAGGAGCTGAAATTCAGCAAGGGATCTTGTTAAAATAAAAAAAAACAAAATCTTTTATTAAAAGAAAAATACCTCGCTAACTCCAGCCATGGTCAATGGCCTCAGAGGAATCGGGATCAAGATCCGATGACCCAACACCACCAGAACCAAGCAGGACTTCAGGCCAGTAACGGAGAATAGAAAATACTTCTGCAGGACCTCGGAGGCAAAAGAATGCGCGACAGGTGCGAAATTACACCGCGCACAATTTAAACTCGGATATAAAGGTCGGTGTCAACAAAACGTAGGATCATATGTACGTGCTCGTTAAAGAACTCGAAGGCGAACTAAGCAGTAGTAAGGGACCGCCTAAGAACAAGCCCGGTATGTAAGGACAGTTAGGATAAGCCCTCTCTAGACATAGATTGCCAGCTCAAAATGTAAATCCAATGAAAAAGGTCAAACTACAAATTGGTAACAGTAATGTCATGCACGTGCTAGAAACTTATTACGTACTTAATATTTTTAGTTTTATTCCACACTTATAATTAGAAAACATTTTTGAAATAACGTATAAAAATTTTATCTTATCCTAAGTGTAGAATAACAATTTGAAAATAGTAAATATTAAAATAAAACAGCAATCTTAATAATCTTTAAGTAGTAGATATTTATAAAAATCTCTCTACAGATCTGTGCATCTGCTAACAACATAAATATGTTGTAACAAACGTATAAAAATGTCGACGCAGCTGGTAGTAGAACGCATGGATTACCGGTCAGAGCGCGTGGACGGTATCCAAGGGGCGCGGGTTCAAATCATGCTGCGTTCAAATTTTTATACGTTTTGTCAAAAATGTATTATTAAGTAATATTCAATTCATTATTATTTATATATTTTATTTGATCAATTTGTATTATTAGAATAGATTGAAATATAAAGTAAGTCACATTTAACGATCTTTATTTAACTAAATTACTCAAATAATTAATATTTCAATATTGTGAAACATACTGGAAGCTATCACCAGCTCGGAAAGCAGTTCCTGCTGAGGAGGAGCTGGCGAGAAACTCAACAGTGGCTCTTTTCGAATGCAAAATCTCAACAATAATATGTAATTTACTAGCTACATAATAACACAAAACAAATATCAATGTTATATTCAAACAATACAAGTACACATTAAATATAAAGATAACACATTTAAATAATATTTTAAAATAACAATTATGAATAATATATCAATGCTAAGCGCATTCAGATGGACTCCAGCCTCTATTCTCAACCAACAATGAATCTATTTTGCACAATATTCCTACCCTTTCATATGTTTTTACAATTAGTCAAATCATTTTCTCAATAAAGTAACTAAATTATAAGAATATTAATTCATAAATATACCTTACATATGTAATGTAAATGTACCTAATTTTTTTTTAGCTTCACGCTTTTATCCCGCATAGCAGGATAGACAGAAAGTACCTAGTGTCGAGACACTCCGTGCTTCGCTTTCCACCGAAGTCGAGACATTCCGTATTGAGTAGTGGAAATCAACGCCGTACTCTCTGCCCGGCGTTGTTTGTGAGTTGGACGTGTTCATAGACCGCGCTTTGTTCTGGATTAGTCAGTGCGAGACTCTGAGGGACATATTTAAATTACTATGGATATACAACTGTCTTTTTCATATATCTTCAAAACCATAGAGAATTCATATAATAGTCAAATTCATAATCAAAACAGTGTCATCATATTGATTAAAGTCAGTCAAAGCCAACTTTATAACTAAATATATGTACAGTGTGCTCACAGCCGCCATTTTGATTGTTTAACATTTGACATTTGTATTGTTATTAATTCATATTTTTCGTGAACCAGATGTTAATAAAAGCCATTTGTAATTATATTTTTGTAATAAATACAAATATTTTCGTAATAAATTAGTTAAAAGTTCTTTTGTTTTTGTTTATATAAGAAGTGGGATAACAGCTCACTTCGTCTTTTATTAATTTCTGGTTATTGTTTCGTGTTTTTACTAACGTGTTTTTCGTTTTTCATTTACGAAGTATTTGTGTTGTGACTATTGTGATTATGGGTAAGCAAAAGCGTAGCCGTTCTAGGGAGCGTAAGAATACAAAACGTCAGCGTCGGTCTCGTAGCCGTTCTACCCACAGTTCGCGATCGAGAAGTGTTACTAGTAACCCTGAATTACGTGAATCTTTATAAACTATTATAGGTCGATTGAATGCGTTAGAAGATAGATCTTCGGTAGCGGCGTCGTTGAATGCTAATGTTGAAATAAATGCTATCAAAAATGATACTACTTCGAAAATTGTTGATACTATTCATTCTTTGCAGACTAGTTCTCGTATTATGTGTCTAATTTTGACCCTAACGTGCACAATGTCGATTTATGATTTGATGAGGTAGACCGCGCGCAAAGTATTAATAATTGGAGTCATTCTGAGTGTTTGTCGCGTATAGGGCGTTGTCTTAAGGGTGACGCGAAGTCGTTGCTAGATGATTGGAGTAATTTCAAAAATGATTTTAAATCGTTATATGTTAAAAATATAGATGTGGCTGGTATTTTGTACAATGTCATAAGCACAAATTCCGACGCTTACCCTACTTTTGCTGAATATGCTCGTCGATCTAAGTGAGGAACTTATTAGTGCAATTGTGATACGCGGTATTAATGAGCCACATGTAAAAGCGTCAGCTACCAACGAAAAACTAATTTTTTGTCTACCTTCATTAAACCAGCTATAGTTAAAAATAATAATCTCCCATCTTACAATTCTGTGATGCGTAGGCACATATCAAAACCTCAAACCGATAAACGGGTGACATCTTTTATAGCACCTAAATGCTTTTTATGTGGTCAAATTGGGCACAAACAAGCCGTTTGTCCGAAGAATTTAAAATCATCTAGTAGCACGACGTTGATCAATAAAGACGTAAAACCGAATACAAAGATAACCTGCGCATATTGTAAGAAGCTTGGTCACCACATAAATGATTGTTTTATTAAGCAACGTTCCGATCAGAGAAAAAGTCGCGTAAACTACTGTTTTTGGCCTAAATTAAATAATTCTCGAGATGTCATGGTTGGAATAGTACAAGGAATACCGATTGATATTTTAATAGATAGCGGTGCTTTAAACGTGTCTTTAATATCATCATCCGTGGTTAATCATTTAGAATGTCCAATAAAACCAATATACCGTGAATTAAAGGGTGTTGGACATACTATCACTAAAGTGTTTTCTTATGTTACACTTTTTATTAAATTTGAAGAAATTACTCTCGAAGTGGATTTGTTAGTCGGACCTAGTGAAAGTATGAACGCACCTATTATCATGGGCACGGATGTACTTAATCGGGAAGGCGTAATGTATGTGCGCACAAAAGGCTATCAGTGTATTAGTTCTGTCTCAGCAAATGTCTCGGCTATAAAGGAATGAGCATTCTATTAAAACTTCATTGGTTGGTAAAGATTATGATAAACTTCAAGAAATTTTAAAGGAATTTTCAAATTTTATGATCTCTGGAACCGCTACTTCCACTGTAACTACAGGTAGCATGCACATTCGCTTGAACAGTGATACACCTGTATACTATAGACCCTATAAATTGTCGATTAATGAGAAGCTAAGAGTCCGAGAAATAATTCAAGATCTTTTATCGAAAGGTATTATTCGCGAATCCGAATCCGCATATGCTAGCCCTATACTTTTAATAAAGAAAAAAGACGGAACGGATCGTATGTGTGTTGACTTTCGCGCGTTAAATAGAATCACGATAAAAGACAGGGATCCTTTACCATTAATCGACGATCATATAGATTGTTTAGGCAAGGGTCGTTATTTCACCACACTAGATATGGCTTCTGGGTTTCACCAGATTTGTTTAGATGACTCAACACCATTAACTGGCTTTGTAACACCCGAGGGCCATTACGAATACCTGAAATTGCCCTTCGGCCTTGCTAATGCGCCGGTAGTCTTCCAGCGCATTATTAGTAACACTTTGCGTTCTTTTATAAATGACAACAAGGTTATGGTGTATATTGATGACGTTTTGTTATTTAGTGATACTATTGAAGAAGGGTTAAAGCTTCTGCAAAATGTACTGCGTACTTTAACAAATGCCGGTTTTTCTTTAAACATGAAAAAGTGTTCCTTTTTAAAAACTGAAATCGAATATTTAGGTAGGATTATTACAAACGGTACTGTACGTCCATCTAATTCAAAAGAAACAGCGTTGGACAATTCCCCTGTTCCTGAAAATGTTCCACAGGTTACACAGTTCTTAGGGTTAGCTGGGTATTTTCGAAAATACGTAGAAAACTACGCTCTTAAAACCTCGTGCATTGCACGCTTGACAAAAAAGAACGTTGAGTTTAAATGGGGCGAAGAACAGGAAAGCGTTCGGCAAGATCTTATTAAATGTTTGACAAATGAACCGGTACTTTTTATTTTCGATCCAAATCGAATGACTGAAGTTCACACGGATGCTAGCAGTCTTGGCTATGGTGCCGTTTTGCTCCAGATCCGCGAAAATGGTAATTAGTCTGTTGTCGCTTATTATAGTTGTATCACTCAGGGAGCAGAAGTGCGCTACCATTCCTATGAACATGAAACGTTAGCGGTGGTTAATGCTTTGCGTCACTTTCGCCATTGAATCTCTTGGTTGGCATTGAAGGGACTACTCCTGTGATACAAGCTTTGGTTCGTTATATCGCTACTGATTGTTCGGGTTCTAATCGCTAATCTTTCGCGAGTTAGATAGACAAAGGACGGCCGAACGTCTTAAGGAAAACCAAAAGCATCAGAATGATTACGTCAATAAGGGACGAATTTCACCTCAAGTTTTTCGGGTCAGTGACTTAGTGTTTGTCATTAAATACGCGCAATCAAAAGGTAAATTGGATCCAGGACTGCGTGGGCCTTACAAGGTGACAAAGGTCCTAGAAAACGGACGTTATGAATTACAGCTTGTTGCTGGAGCCTATGGGAAGTTAACCTATGCTGGAGCTCAGTATATGGTGCCTTGGAAGGGGGAATGGACACCTGACGAGTGTGCTGCTTTCTTCGCTAGTAGGTTACTTTTGTCTTATACTAGACCTTGTTGTGGTCTGTCTAGTCTTGAATAAGTACTTACTAGACCTTGTTGTATGTCTAGTCTTGTATAAGTACTTAGTAGACCTTGTTGTGGTATGTCTAGTCTTGTATAAGTACTTACTAGACCTTGTTGTGGTATGTCTAGTCTTGTATAAGTACTTACTGGACCTTGTTGTGGTCTGTCTAGTCTTGTATAAGTACTTACTAGACCTTGTTGTGGTCTGTCTAGTCTTGTATAAGTACTTACTAGACCTTGTTGTGGTCTGTCTAGTCTTGTATAAGTACTTACTAGACCTTGTTGTGGTCTGTCTAGTCTTGTATAAGTACTTAGTAGACCTTGTTGTGGTCTGTCTAGTCTTGTATAAGTACTTAGTAGACCTTGTTGTGGTCTGTCTAGTCTTGTATAAGTACTTACTAGACCTTGTTGTGGTCTGTCTAGTCTTGTATAAGTACTTAGTAGACCTTGTTGTGGTATGTCTAGTCTTGTATAAGTACTTACTAGACCTTGTTGTGGTATGTCTAGTCTTGTATAAGTACTTACTGGACCTTGTTGTGGTCTGTCTAGTCTTGTATAAGTACTTACTAGACCTTGTTGTGGTCTGTCTAGTCTTGTATAAGTACTTACTAGACCTTGTTGTGGTCTGTCTAGTCTTGTATAAGTACTTACTAGACCTTGTTGTGGTCTGTCTAGTCTTGTATAAGTACTTAGTAGACCTTGTTGTGGTCTGTCTAGTCTTGTATAAGTACTTAGTAGACCTTGTTGTGGTCTGTCTAGTCTTGTATAAGTACTTACTAGACCTTGTTGTGGTCTGTCTAGTCTTGTATAAGTACTTAGTAGACCTTGTTGTGGTATGTCTAGTCTTGTATAAGTACTTAGTAGACCTTGTTGTGGTATGTCTAGTCTTGAATAAGTATTCACTAGACCTTGTTGTGGTCTGTCTAGTCTTGAATAAGTACTTACTAGACCTTGTTGTGGTATGTCTAGTTTTGTATGAGAATCTACTAGAACTTTATTACATGTCTAGTCTTGTAAGAACCCTTGTTTTAATATGTCTAGTTTTAAATATTCTTGTCGTTGGAAATATGTTTGCAATTAAAGATGAATTGTGAATCCTTAATTTTGGAGTGACTCCCAACTCCAAAATCTTAAATTAATTATAAATGTGATTAATATTTGTCACTTTTCAGGTGTAGACCAAACAGATCAGTCAATGTCCCCTCGTATGTGGAAAGCCATATCGAAGATATCCATTCTTCCAACTGTTGCGATGAAGAGGGGGGACATTCTCAACCTGACGAGGCCGCCAGGACGTCAGGAGAGACCGTATAAGGAGAATCACTAATTTTTCCGAACGTCGGTATGTCAAGCTGTCAAACGGGTTGTCATGTTGATGGACTTTTGCTCGAGGCAGCGCGGTAGATGGTTTGGTGCATCATTGTTTTGTTATTATTTCATATTTTTCGTGAACCAGATGTTAATAAAAGCCATTTGTAGTTATTTTTATATTTTTGTAATAAATTTTGTTTTTGTTTATACTATAATATAAGCCAACTCATCTTCATAGACAGATGCAACCTCTGTAAAGTGCTATATGTCGCTCGAAGCCATTAATTCAATCTAGAATTAACTAGATTGTACAGATGTCTGTATGTTTTAAATGAGGTTTACGATGGAATATCCTCAGCTTCGTGTTGCAACATACATACATAAAAGACCAGTAGTCAAGAGTGAGTAGATCACAATCACCGGACTAGGTATTTTGGTGACACTCTTCCAGTGTACAGGCTTTCACTCAAACACCCTTGAACAAAGACAAAAACATAATTTAAAAGTCCCTATTCCTTCAATATAACGCAGAAAAGTAATATTACACAAGGATTGGCGGAACAAGAGGTCGAAAGCCACTTCACACGCGCGTTATGTCTGTCACGGTAACGCAGACGCATGTGCTGTGCAATTTAGATATTCAGTTGTTTAAAAAAGAACTCTTATTATATTTTAATTTTATTTAAATAAAAATAGATAATTATTTTATTATAGAAGGTAAAGTTTCATTTTAATTTAATTCCAAAAGTAATCCTTATTTCGTTCTCCAAATACTCGATTTATAACGACAAGGACGTGAAGAAGGGGCAGCTTCTGGCATGAAACTTAGTTGTTTCTAAAAAAATACTTGATATTAACGCCTTGATATTCATTCACTCTCAGGAATAGAAGACAGATAGACGCAGAACTGTGACTTGCACTCAACGTGTCCCATATTCAGTAGTTTCATGAAGTCATTCTTATATTTCTTCATTAAAACGAAAATAATTATATTTTATTACGAGACATCTTTTCGATCAAGTTCAACAGTAATCCGAATTCCGAGCTTCTTGAAAGAGATTCTTGAAATACGAACTTACGATCCTAAACTCAGAGAAGCGAAATACCATCGTATAGGATTGATTCTTCACATCTTTCCCCAAAAATCGCCGTCACATGATTACCCGACATATGAATGTTAATATTTAAAGTGTGTGATAAAACATATTCAACGCACATGTGAATAATGTTTATTTAAACATTGTTTTTTTTTTATATACAAAACATTTTATAACAATGGCACGGTTGTAACGCGATCGGTTGTGGGTTCCACCCCCACTCAGGGGACTCAAATATAATCATATATTTTCACTTCCTCGCTCTGGTAAATAAAAGTGCGGCGTTGAATTCCACCACTCAACACACAATGTCTCAAATTAGGTGAAAAGCGAAGAACGGAGTGTTCTGACACAAGGTACTTTCCGTCTACCTTGGTATGCGGGATAAAACGTAAAGCTATAAAAAGTTATTAAACGGAATTGTATGAAAACATTGCAATTCTTGATACCAACAACAGCTTAGAGTTGCATCAAATGGAAACTTACAATACTATTAAGATGTAACTGCAGGAGTACATCGTGCATGGAGAGTGAGGGTATTCAAACAGTTAGGAGAAACCATCAGCGATTCAAACTTCACAATTATTCAGATCGGATGTCAGACAAGCAACAATTTCAATCCACCGGAGATTTATGGTAAAAATATGAGTATCGGAATAAAGACATAACTTATTCTCCAAATATTTTTGGCAAAGTTCTTGGCAAATATCTCTAAAATATTCAGTAGTTTAGTGGAATAAATAATGTGTAGATTTGCATCTCAAGATATTCTTGCAATAACTCAATTTTATGTCATTTATTCTAGTAGAGAACGATTACTTTTACTGATTTTGGGACATTAAGATGAGTATTTACGGTTGCTTCAGTTCTGATGAACACAAGACTCGTCCTGAATGAAACGTTAATAAGCAACTTTGGAGCAATAGGAATGGCGAATTATTAAAGGCCAAAACAATTAAACTGTATTATAAGTCAATTGATCTACATTGATAGACGCAACCTCTGTAAAGTGCACTATGTCGCTCCAAACCATTAGCTCAATCTAGAGTTAACGAGATTGTACAGATGTCTGTATGTTTTAAATGTGGTTTGCGATGGAATATCCTCAGACACGTGTTACAACTCCACATACATAAAAGACCAGTAAGTAAGCCAAGAGTGAGAAGGTCACAATCAACGGACTATCTCTTTTGGAGGCACTTTTCCAGCGTAAAGGCTTTCAGTCAAACACCCCTAAACAAAGACTAAAACATAATTTAAAAATCCACATTCCTTTAAAATATAGTAAAGACATCCAATTTCCTTTTGAACGTAGAAAACACTTCACATTTTTTCTTTAATTGTTTCGTACTTAAAAGTCATGGCATGCCATAAAACTTTATCAAAATAGGTCTCATTCTTTGGTTTGATATTTAAGAAAAATTAGGTCTTGACTTTACTCGGCCGTAGACGTCAATGATGGAGTAATAAAAATAAGGCGGAGATGCCGAAGAATAACTGAGGATGCTTTATTTCAGTAATATTGAAATCATCTAAACCTTAAAATACGTCAAGACACTTTACATGTAGTATAAAAGTTGGATATTCATGGATACCAAACAACAAATCAAACAACAAATCAAGTAATGCTGAAACCCAGATCTATGGTGAATCTCCATCAGCGAAAATATCTTTTTCAACAATAGGTTTTGTTTGAAAGAATCTAGTAATTCTTTGCACCATCTCTTAGATACAGTCAATAAAAATATTAAAGCTTTATAAACATTTAATATGATGTCCAACAAATTAGATGCAGTTGCTAATAGAAATTGGGAAGAATGTCAAAATATATTATCTAAATCACCAAGTTTAGCTCAGCTTTGCACCTTCGTAAATATTAAGGTTGATTTATTGAAAACAATTGAAAGTCAAAATTAAAAAATTTCCAATGAATAAAATAGAAACTAAATCCAAGAGTTTTATAATAAATGCAAATTGTAGTAATCATTCTAATAATCTTTTAATAAATCAAAATACATATGGTGATAACAAAGTAAAGTGTCCATTATGTAATAGCAATCATCTTTTATATACTTGTCAGTCCTTTAGAAGCTTACCGATTGACATGAGAATTTATAAAGTACGGGAATTAAAGGTATATTTTTATTGTTTACGTTCTGGTCACTTGATAAAACGTTGTAAATTATCGCAGTGTAAATATTATAAAGGCCGTCATAACACGCCTTTGAATGTTGATATTGGTTCCAGAAAAACTGAACTACAAGATCCTATGCCTAGTGTACCTTTGCCAGTAAAAAATGCTCCAAATACTTCATCAGCTCACTCACAAAACAATATTGTACTATCAAGTAAAACTCCAATACATACAAATGCTTCTTGTGTTTTACTGTCCATAGCATTAGTGAATGTGGTGAGCGACAAAGGTGAGAAATTGAAGGAGTTAGAGTTCTACTCAACAATATTACTACCAATTTATTTTATTACTGAAGATTGGTTTTACAAATTGGGCTTATCTCGACGTATCGCAAGTTCCGTGATAACAGGTATTAATGGTCATCTTCTAGTACACAATCTTGTAATTTTCAAACCGAGTCTCTCAATGGTCAATATACGTATAACGTTAATTATTTTATATTGCCAGAAATTACGAAAGTTTTGTCTAATTCTTTAATTGATTTAAATAAATTAGATTTACCTCCACACATACAGCTAGCTGGTCTTTATTTTTGCATACCGTCAACAATTGATATTTTGGTAGGAGCCGAGGAAAAAATATAATGTCAGTATTCTAAATATATTATTTTTAAATTATAATTTATATATTAAAGTAGCTCTTATATCAAATAGTTTGATAATCATATTACATACAAACTCCATTTAAAAGAATCACACAAACGTCAGGTAGTTGCATTTAGAAGCTTACCGAAGTTAATGTGACGTCACAGCATATGACATAAAAACATTTACAATCAATTAGCCATAGTAAAAACAACAAAATATTACGTCAGTAACGTTCTTCAATGGATATAATGACGTCATCATCCATATTGACTTCAACATAACAATGACGCTGATACAATATCATATAGACATGTGAGAATTTTGACAAACACGATGACGCCAAAACACGACGGTCACGTCACGACACCGCGTCACGACTACTTCAACGCGTCAACCAGCCCCGGTGCGTCAGCGTCATACATTCCGAAACCGATTTCCTTGCAGTTCGTCACTTTCAGCACTCCACGACCTTCCTCATCAGGCTCCATGAAGGCAACGGCTTTTGCTAATATATCATTTGTTGTGTTTTGGGGAAAACCTGCGGAAAAATGTATAGTTATGCAATAATTACTACAACCGTACACATATATATATAAGAAAGACAATGTCTGATCATTTGTCACATGTTTAGAAAAGGATAATTAAATAAACAACTAGAAATTATTTAAATATAAACTATAAGTACTATATATTTTAACAGGATCTTTGATTTTCACTTTTTTCACATATATTAAATGAAACTATTTTAAACGCAATTAATCACGTATATTTTGGGTGTTCAAAAATAAGAAAATAGGTAATGTACGTCATATTAGAGGAATGTGTGTGTCAAATACGTGATAGTGCGTGTTAAATTTATTTGTGTCAGTGACAAAATAAACGTAGTGTCATATCACTACATCTCACCGCGTAAGTTAACGTGTAGTGACAAAGCCCGCAACTCTATGAACTCCGGCAGCATTTTCCTGACTTTCTTGACGTCAACAGTTTCCAAGTTACCATAATCAATGTAGCAGAGTTGAACCTGCGACCCGCCGGGACCACCGACTTGCTCACAGAGGACCGCACGGAACCACTGGGTGTCTGTGACGAAAAACACTTATAATATTTTACACCACTCTAAACACTAAACCATAAGTGCTATGCGTTTGTTACAACAGTTATTTATGTTGTTTGTATCTATACAGAGATTTATACCTTTTTTTTCAAAAACGTAAAACGCCTCGAAGGTTTCCAAGCGTTCAGCATACCCTCCAATTCAATCCTAAACTTGGACAGTTTCCAAGATGATTTTTTCTAATCCTTAGTGTAGAATAACACCTTAAAACAGTATAAGATATATATACATTTTTGCTACACAAAAATTATTTACAAGAAATAATTGTAGAATAATTTAAATTTATTAAAAATATTAAACATATGGTGGAACATAAAGCATCTATACAGTCTGCCTGTATATAAGTCTATGTTACAAACATGCATTTTACCAATCTTTCAATAAGAACATTTTGTTTTCTCAGCTTCACGCTTTTATCCCGCACAGCAGGGTAGACAGAAAGTACCCTAGTGTCAAGACACTCCGTACTCCGCTTCCCACAGACTTCGAAACATTGCGTGTTGAATAGTGGAACTCAACAAAATTCCACTTCTTTGTATAGAGACATACAATTTTGTTAAGTATTTGGGATGAATTCCCCAACAAGAACCTGCTAAATCTTTAAATAAATTTGAAAAATTTGGATTATTTTTCTCGCATATTCTATATGAGATCGATACTTTTACTAAAACGGATTCTAGTAATAATAAATATTTTACTTTTAGAAGACGAAACGGATAGACCCAGTTCATTAAACAATACAGTGGAGCCCTTCAAAGCCGATTGTATTTCATTGCGAGCCGTCATCACATATTAAGATGACGTGTACAAAACAAAATTATCTACATATTGTGAAATAAAGACGTTTTAAATATATTAGCATTTGCGGGCAATCGCGAAATTAAAGGCGATAAAGGATCTCGCTGAGCTAAGCCCTGGCTGCAACACCCAGCTTTCTTTAACGTATATAACGAATAGTAAGAAAACTCCATAAATAATAACATATTTTTGATCCTACTCCATAACTATTCAATAGAGTCAGAAGTTTATGTATATTACTATACACTCCATCTATGTCAATAAAACAGCAAGGCGTAGAGCTCCCTTGACCAAATCCTGATTGAATAAATAAAGTTAATTCATTTAGATTATCAAGACATGAATGCCGAAAAGGTATTGGATCTTTCAAAATACGATTCAAGTCTGTTGTTTAGAATGGAATGGAAAACTTTAAACAGACGACATAAGGAATATGTATCTAAGAGAAGACGTAGAACGATGCGATCTCCATTGTTTTGGTACTGTTCCATTACTGAGACGTAAGTTTATTAACTTTAAAATCCAATCTTTTCTATGTCAATATCATGTCAATTCCAGAATAGGATTTCTGCAACAATGCTATATATTTATCGTTCATGTATAAAAATATTAAAAACATTTTTTTCTGGTTATCAAAACTGCACCAAGTAAGTGCTGCACCATGTGTTAAATATATTAAGAGCCGTTGAAATATAAAGAAAATTTTGAACGTAGACTTAAGAACTTACCTCGTAATTAAAGGCATAATTTACTCTCGTGGCAAGTGCTCCTGAACACTATATTAACGTTTATTATGGAGTAGAGTAATACTTGTTGACACCTGAAAGAGTATATTCAAACATTATGTAAAACACAAACAAGATTTTCTATTATTTAAAAAGTATCAAAATCGCGACTGAAGATGATGTTCCTGTACAATCCCTCTCACCGGACCAGATACAAAGGTGACACACATTCCTCAAACTAGAGGGCAAAAGTATGGTTGGATTAACCACATAAGTTCATTATAAACACATGTTACTAAGATATTCAGTAGTTTAGTGGAACAAATAATGTGTAGAAATATATCTTAAGATATTCTTGCAACGACTCCTTTTTGTTGTCTACATTTAGTTTATTAATGAATTATTAATTTTATATTGAAACTGTTGAGGCGGAGAAAATTATTTTGTTAAGTCCTCCCTGGACTTGGGAAGTAAGATCACTCTTACTTGCATTTGGAACAGCTAAGAGAAGAGACTGTACGATTGCTCCAGTTCTAGTGAATGTGCATTTGAGAAAGACCCACAAAACTCATAGTGGATGGGGTGTTAATAAACAACTTTGAAGCAACATGAATGGCGATTATATTATCAAATGTCAAGATAATTATACTCTGGGTATAAAATCTTTGATAATTGATCTACATTGACAGACGCAGCCTCTATGCAAACGCATTATATCGCCCGAAAACAGTAGGATCAGTCTAGGGTTTACGGGATCGTACAGATGACTGTATGCTTTAAATAAGGCTTGCGAGGGAATAATCTTCACCTCCACACACATAAACGACAAGTTGACAAGAGTGAGAAGACCACATTCATTAAACTAGGTCTTTTGGAGGCACTCCTCTCGCCTCTAACCTGTGGCTCAAACACACTTAAACAAATACAAAAATATGATTTAAAAATCCACATTCCTTGTAAATATAGAAAAAAGATATCAACTTTCCATCTACACGCAGAGAAAATTTCACATCATCTCTACTTCGAGAACAGTTTTCTATAACGTTTTTTTGTTAAAAGCATAATTAATGTAATAGTTCGTCTTTTATCCGCTTCTAGGAATAGAAGAGAAGAAGAATTTTATCTTAAACACAATACGGATGCGCTCGCTTCTAAACACTAATAACAACATCTTGTTTTAACATCGCTGATAGCATTCCCGGTACAGGATACCCTTGATTACAAACATGCACGGTGATCAACGGTAACGTTTTGTTATTTAAATATTAGTAAGTTTCAGTAGTCTTTTAAAAATAATTATTTTAATATGCTATCACTTATTAACTCAATGATATCAAAATTTGAGCAAAGTAAAATATTTTCATTCATGTCCAAGCATTAATAATTATTAAAACTCTAAAAAATCTTTGTGCAGAATCATAATAACCAAAGAAATGGGCAACAGTGAAAGTAAAGTATTACAAAATACATTTGAATTGCACAAGACATTCATATATGAGAATGTATTTAAAAAATTCAGTCTTTTAACAGATTCGAAGTTTTGATCGTATTCCCGATACATGGTCGAGTTGTTTGATTTGTTGATTTTACAATTTAATGTATAAGAAAATAACTGGTTAGATAAGATCTAGTTAACAATCTCCATATTTGGAACTATCAGTTGTTGGAATATACCATACAGCGGACATTACATAATTATTAAAATATTTATAATATCAAAACCAATATAATATTATATTTTAATATCAAAATCCACTTTTACAAAACAATACATTCTTTACAAATCATTAATGATTAGATTAGAGATATAGGACGTGCATAGAAAATGAAAACGTTAGTAGTTTATTTCCTAGATTTAGATTACTTGAGGATAAGAATATTCAATCTTCTTACAGACCAATAGCCTTGATATTGTACCCGTTACATGGTGAGACTATTTAGAGAACACTTGAAGTGTGTGTAATATCTGTCAAAGTAACACAGAGGCATGTGCCAATACAAGAGATATCCAGCAGTATATGAGAACATTACGTAGTTAAATAAAACATCAAATAGAATAAACAGCTTTCACTATGGATACAAGTTTTACAAACATTAAAATCAAATACAAACAGGCAATTAATATGACGAACCCGTCGTACAATTATGATAATAATCAATTCAAAAACCATTTCCCACAGCTCCTGAATGAGAGCAACATTTCAAACAAACGAAAAAGAAGTTACTTTGAACACGTATTAATAAGATACTAAGTAATTATGTCCTTGCTAACAACTCTAATATCAAAAGCTTGACAAGAAAAATAATCATAATAAGAATTTATATAAATAGAGACTTGTTACTTGTTGATCATATATGGGATGCGCTGTTGTCAGCTAGACACAGTGAAAACCCCAGATATTTAAGAATTATTTTAAAATATTTATAATTTAATTATCATCCTAAAATATGAGACGTCATCTTTAATAAAATTAATCAATACCAGAACATATTCTCTTGGTCAGCATTCGAATAAAACTTTACAGAGACATTGACAATGCGTATTGCAATAGATCTGGTGATCCCAACAGTTTCAATTACTTTAATCTTTAATCCTCGCTGGGGAAAGTAGATATGTTCCTAGAATGATCGGCGAGGCTATAGAAATTCAAAAACATCCAAACTTCAATAGAGAAGATGGTTGGAAACTATCTACCACCTGGGACCCACTTATTAAAAATTTAAAGTCCCAAATCCACCATTACACCAGAGACAAAGATACAGTGAGCTCATTCTGCAAGAATCCAGGGCAGTACGCGAGGCAATTAAGAAATCGATGGCGGTAGTTTGATATAATTAAGTTTTTGTATCAACTGACAGACGAATGCCAACTCAGTGTACCCGCAAGTGTGACCACGGACTACTGTAAAATGTTCAAAACGTCAGGTGTCCAAAAATGTATTTTCGAATACTAAAATATACGCGATTAATCCGGTTAAATAGTTTCATTTAAAAAAATTAAATACATAATTTATTATATCTCTTGTGGCAAGTGCTCCTTAACAGTATACTACGTTAATTGTGAAATAGAGTTATACTTTTTACCTGAAAGAGTATACTCAAACTTTTTTTAAAATACAAACACGATTACCATTTAAAAAGAGTAAACTTCACGACTGACGATGATGTTCAGTAATTTCCTGGTATATTTGGTAGTGGTTTATTTCCCTCTTTGAGGTCATGTATAGTATGATGTAATTTAATAACTTTCTATAATTATGTATAGGTTCTGTGTGTAAGCTATTTAATTCCATTTTATTTCTTAATATTGTTCTGAATGTTCCCCAATTAGCTTTATTTGTATTGTATTTCAAGGTGGTTCTTTTCTTTTTTTTGTTTATTTTGTTCTTATTATTTAAAGTAAGCGTAAATTCTATCGATTTTATTGAGATGAGTGACATGCATATGTGTTTAATTTCTAATTATTGATAAATTCGGATATGTGATTTGTGAAAATGCTAAGGTCTATGATAAAAGTCCTGGGAATGTTATGTGTTATTCTTTTAAACGGATCGGTTCCTACGTTGCCAATTATTAAATCATTACTGGTATTGAGCTTAATTAGGTCTTTACTACTGAATAATAGAACCTCATTGAGAATGCCACCCGTTGAAATCGCCACCAATTGTTATATGTGCACGTGGATGGTGTTTTAAAAACAATTCAAGTTTACTTAAAGCATTGTCTGGATCTTCTCTTGGTTCAGTGTAAACACTAATTATATGTATCTTAAATTCCAATTTGCCAAGGCTATTAATATGTACTTTCAGAGTGTCTTTGTTAACTCGGCATCGATTTATTACCAACAAAACTATATCACATCTTTTTGATAGGAAACCTTTATAATATATTTAAGTAAAATTCTCGTCCGACATATCATAATTTCAATGTCAAGAATATTTACATTTATCAATGAAACGTAAATTACCTTTAAGTATAAAAATATTGAAAAAAAATTTGGTTGTCAAAACCATTTGCACCAAGTAAGTGCAACACCATGTGTTAAATGTGAGATATAAAGAAAATTTTCAATATTCATTTGAACGCAAAGAATCTTTCATATCTCTTGAGGAGTATTTACCTCAACACTTGAAACAGTATGTTCCTGAAATCCCTCTCACCAGACAAGATATTCAGTAGTATCATGAAAACTTCTTGGCAAATGAAAATAAGATTTTATCTACTGTTTTTATTGGAAATAAATCTTCTGTTTTTTATTATAAAGGTGGGTGTGTCCCCACCTAACTCCAAATTAGACCGCAAAAGTTCCAAATAGGTTTAGTTATGAACATATATTACTAAGATTCAGTAGTTTAGTGATACATATAATGTGTAGAATCATATATTAAGATATTCTTGCGACAACACCCTTTTTTGTCTACATTTAGTCTATCACTGAAATATTAATCTAATATTGGAACTGCTGAGGCAAAATACTATAATCAGGGAGCATCTTCTTGACTTGTATTTGGAACAGCTAAGAGAAGAGTCTGTACGATTGCGCCAGTTCTAGTGAAAGTGCATTTGAGAAAGACACACTAACCTTATAGTAGATGAAACCTATTGAGCTTCAAGGATAATCCCAGGCCTTTCAACTGGTCATAAACTGTAAAATTTGTTTAATTTAACCTCAATCCGCAATTATAGAAAGTTATTTTCGCATCATTATCAGATTCAACCGGCCTTCGCGAACATAATACGTCTTCGAAATCAAAATTGTCGGATTGAAATTTAGCTATCCAGTTTGGGCAATGGGACACACCTTCTCCATACTCATTGTTCAACTCTTTCCTGGCTTGAACAGCATTTTTATTTTTTTGGTAACAAAACAATAAGGTATGTTAAAAAAGCTGTAACTCTGCGTATGTAAAAGGGCACCAATTAAAAACCACTGCGTAGATTTCATTGGAACTTTTTTACACACAAATCTTGCTATATGAGCTCTCAAAGCAATTTTTGTCCGGAAAAAACGAAATTTCTTTTCGAACAAAGCATATAGAAATTATACGCCTTAAGTGTGAAATTGAGCGTAATAAAAAAACGCTAAAATTTTACAATTTATTTTCACTTTCGAGTCGGAGTTCAAGAAAGTGAAAAGTTTAAATATAACATAATAAAAAGCGGATTCAAATCCTGCTGCGCTCAATTTTTTATACGTTTTTTTAAAAAATGTTTTTTAAATCTATATTTGATTTAATCATTTCAAGTCAGATTTTTGGAATTTAGAAAAGTGAAGCCTCTGTTGGACATATTCAGCAATGTTTTCACGACTTCAGTTGAAAATGCGCCAGAGTCAATGCAGTTAGAAATTATCGACATTCATAACGATTTACCCAATACATTCAATGAAGGAGACTTGCGGAACTTTATCGCTGCATTGATAAAAATATGTACGAAGAGTTGCGCGTAAACGCTCTGAAATGTGCCAGCTTATTTGGTTCTACCTGCATACGTGAAAAAACTTTTTCATTATTAAATAAAAATAAATTAAAAAATCAAAACCGCGTTGCTTTGGTAATTATTGAGATATTTTAAAAAGTCAGATTTGAAATATACGTGAGTGTAAAAATCTTGTAATATTAGACAAGAATTGGCGGAAAAAGAGGTCGAAAATCACTTCACACGCGCGTTATATTTGTCACGGTAACGCAGACGCATGTGTTGTGTGATTTAGATATTCAGTAGCATCATGAAGACAACTCTAATATTTTCTCACTTTATTTAAATAAAAATAAGTCCCTTTTTTTCTATATATGATAACGTTCACTTCGTTTAATTTCAACAGTAATCCTTATTTCGTTCCACAAACACAACATTCACAACGACAAGGACGCTTTGGCGACAAAATTAATCGTTTTTTAATATAAATGTAACTTAATATTAACGCCTTGATATTCATTCACTCTCAAGAATAAAAGACAAACAGAAGCAGAATTGTGACTTGCACTCAATGTGTCCGATATTCAGTTTCATAAAGACAATTTTATTTTTCTTTATTGAAACAAAAATAATTATATATCATGATACATCTTTCCGATCAAGTTCAACAGTAATCCAAATTTCGAGCTTGTTCTTGAAATACGAACTTACAATCCTAAACTCAGAGAAGCGAAATACCATCATATAAGATTGATTCTTCACATCTTTCCCCAAATATCGCCGTGACATGATTACCCGACATTTGAATGTTAATATTTAAAGTGTATGTTATAAGATATTCAATGCACATGTAAATAATATTTATTGAAACATTGTTTTTTTTATTTATAAAAAAATATTTTCACCTCGCTCCGGTAAGTCAAAGTGCAGCGTTAAGTTCACCACTCAAGACAGACACAAGATAAAAAGCATGAATTTAAGCGTTAATTTAAGTTACAAATGGAATTGTACAACAACACTTTTTGAGACAAACAACAATTTACAATCACGTCAAATGAAAAGTATGGAGAGTGAGGGTATTCAAAATTAGGAGAAACCATCAGCGATTCAAACTCCACAATTATTCTGATTGGATGTAAATGAACACTCCAAATATATTTTGGCAAGGGAAATTTATTTTTATCTAAAGCGGTTTGTATAGAAAATGTGTGTTTTTTTACTTTGGTGCGAAGGAGAAACTCACGAGCCCTAAACAAGAGCGCAAAAGTACAATCCAACCACATAGGTTTAATTATGAACATATGTTACTAAGATATTCAGTACTTTAGTGGAATAAATAATGTGTAGATTTGCATCTCAAGATATTCTTGCAATAACTCGATTTTATGTCATTTATTCTAGTAGAGCACGATTACTTTTACTGCTTTTGGGAAACTAAGATGAGAGTCTGCACGATTGCTTCAGTTCTGATGAACACAAGACTCGTTTGGAGAAACAGGAATGGCGAATTATTAAAGGCTAAAACAATTATACTATAATATAAGCCAACTGATCATCATTGACTGACGCAACCTCTGTAAAGTACACTATGTCGCTCCAAGCCATTAGTTCAATCTAAAGTTAACTATATTGTATAGATGACTATATACTCTAAATGAGGCTTGCGATGGAATATCCTCAGCTACGTGTTGCAACCCTACATACGTAAAAGACGAGTAGTCAAGAGTAAGAAGATCACAACCAGGTCTTTTTTGGAGGCACCCTTCCAGCATACAGGGTTTCACTCAAATATCCTTAAACAAAGATAAAAACATATTTTTATAGTCCCCATTCCTTTAATATATAGAGTAAAGACATCCAACTATCTTTTGAACGCAGAAAACACTTCACATCGTCCTCCCTTGAGGAATTGTTTCATATTTAAAAATCATGGCATTCCATAAAATTTCATCAAAATAGGTCTCATTAATTGGTTTGATATTTTAGAAAAAGTAGCTCTTGACTTTATTCAGCCGTAGACGTCAATGTGTAACGATATGTACTTATGTACATATTGAAATATAAATAATAATAGACTATAACAAAATTAAAGAATATTTAATAAAATATGTAACGAACAGATTGCGTTAGTGTAATAAAAGAAGTTGCAATTGTGTATAAAATATAACATTATATACTTACGTACATATATAATATATTAATATGATTCATATAATCATATATGTCTATTAAAAGTACACATAACAATATATAATATAATAATAGACTATATTAAAAATATAGAATATTTAATATACTATGTAATGAACAGATTGCGTTCGTGTAATATAAGAAGTTGCAGTTGTGCATGTAATAGGGCGGCCGAACTCGTCGACGTCGGCGATGTCGTGCGTCATCGGGCCGAGTCGTCTTTCATAGAGTTTCTGACTTAATGTATAAAGAGATTTCAGGTTACACCGTCCTTAATGTCAGAACAGTTGCGTGGCATATATAAAAGCATTTATAATTGGTCGAATTTAAAAAGAAAAGGTATATATAAAAAATCCTTCGATTTTTTTAATACCAGTTTCAATGGAAAAACTTGTAACTATTTTAAACTAAACTTCTACAGATTAAACTCTTAACAAATTACATCAACAATAATTAAAATAAGTTTCACATAAGAAAATGTTCTTTAAAAAACGTATACAAAAAATTTAAACGCCGCAGGATTCAAACCAGCACCTTTTGGAAACAGTCCAAACGCTTCTGACCGCTAAGCCATGTGTTCTTCATCAATAAATTGTAACAAACGTTTAAGAAAGACGCAGATGGATGTAGAAGGAATGGCTTAGCGGTCAGAGCGCTTGGACAGGTAACAAGAGGCGCAGGGTCGAATCCCACTGCGTAAATTTTTTTAGTATACGTTTTTTAATGAATGTTTGTGATCTAACCCCTAATGTGGAATAACACATTAAAAATAGTAAAATAATTTTTAAATGACTACCATAAAGTATGTTAACATTTTAGGATTTCCTATAGTTAGACCTTTTACAAGTGACATTATGGTTATAATTGAAAAAAAAAAAACAGATTATATAACGAAAACCATCCTACTTCTACTAATTTACACAATATACACGAAAAAATCACTAGAACTAAAACAATGAGGCGACTGAGAAAAGAATCTTATCAATATACAAGACATATTGCTTGAAAACAAAAACGATTACAGAAAACAAATCAACATGTGTCAAATTGGTAATGGAAAAAAAGATAACGTCAATAATTACACCTGCGTGTGTCACGGTGTGACAGTGACGTAAAAGACGTTGACGTACAAACACTGTGACAATGACAGACATACACTATGACATACATACACCGAAATACGCCAAAAATATAATGTCAGTATTCAAAATATATTTTTTTTCAATTATAATTTATATATTAAAGTAGCTCTTATATCAAATAGTTTGATAATCATATTACATACAAATTCCATTTAAAAGAAACACACAAGCGTCAAGTAGTTGCATGACAAAAATGTGACGTCACAGCACTGTGACATAAAAACATTTACAATCAATTAGCCATAGTAAAAACAACAAAATATGACGTCATTAACGTTCTTCAATGGATATAATGACGTCATCATCCATATTCACTTCAACATAACAATGACGCTGATACAATGTCATATAGACATGTGAGAATTTTGACAAACACGATGACGCCAAAACACTGCCGTCACGTCATGACACCGCGTCACGACTACTTCAGCGCGTCAACCAGCCCCGGTGCGTCAGCGTCATACATTCCGAAGCCGATTTCCTTGCAGTTCGTCACTTTCAGCACTCCACGACCTTCCTCATCAGGCTCCATGAAGGCAACGGCTTTTGCTAACATGTCATTTGTTGCGTTTTGAGGGAAACCTGCGCGAAAACGTATAGTTACTGAAAATGTATGAAATATATATACTTATATGAAAATGACATTGTCTGATCATTTGTAACATGTTTAGAAAACGAATATTAAATAAACAACTAGAAATTATTTAAATATAAAGTATAATTACTATTTATTTTAATAAGATTTTTAAATTTCGCGATTTTTACACATATTAAATGAAATTGTTTTAACGCGATTAATCGCGTATATTTTGGGGGTTGCGAAAATAAGAAAATAAGTAGTGTACGTCATATTATCGGAAAGTGTGTGTCAAACACGTGGTAGTGTGTGTTAAATTTATTTGTGTCAGTGACAATATACGCTAATAGAAACAAAATCAACGCTAATTGGCGCTCACGTAATCAACATCAGCTCCGTAATAAATTGAAATTAAAATATAATTATTAAGATTTGATGATCATATTCCGTGTTATCAGAGAACTTATAATACAAGTCTAAAGTGACAGTGTTTGTGGACTTTATTAAAGTGTAATACTTAGTAAATCAATATCAGTGAAATGAGAAACAAATAAACAAAACAAGCTGTGTATTTTTCGTAATAAAAACCAACAACTTTATGGTGCTTGTGCTATATTCGTATTCTGAGCTCAAGGAATTCAACAAATACAATCAAGAAGAATCACAGATACATCAAGCTATCGAAAACATAATAAAAAAGGATAAACACAGTGAGTCAGTTTTATAATTACAGTGAATGGGCAGAAAATAAATAAAATCAACGGGTCTATATATTCACTGTTAACTTCTACATATGATACCATATTTTCACATCGGCTTATAACTTTAACGGTGGCGCAATCTGCAAACATTAGCTTCAGGTAACATTCTAGTTACCTGAAGCTCTTATTACATAAGGGACACCATTCTTTTAGCTGTACACAGATACAATAAAAGCCACCCGAAAGAAACATTGAACTCGAGCCTTATAGGAGTTACTGGCGAGTCAAGAAAAATCTATGTAACGGAACACCTATCCCCAGAATGTAAAATGATTTACACCTCCGCACGGAAAATCTCTAAAGAGAAACAATATAGATATGTTTGGGTCAAGTATGGAAACGTCTATATTCGCAAAAATGAATCATCGTCTGCCATCCTCATCAAAAATGAAGAAAGTTTAAAAAATTTAAAATAACTAACTATAGTATTATCTTTCGCTTTATTCTAAATTTTATATTTTGAAATCGAAAATGTTTATTATGTTAATATATTACCAGAATGTTAATAGAATTAGATCAAAAACTGTTGATGTATCCCTTAACATTTTAAACAGCAATTATGACGTTGTCTGCTTGACTGAAACCAATTTCAATGACGAAGTATTCGACCATGAGGTCTTTGACTCACGCTTCAATGTTTTTCGTAGAGACCGCTACACAACTAGTATTAACGAAAAAGACGGCGGTGGGGTAGTTGTGGCGGTTAAGAAAGGCTTTAATGTCTTAAGACAAACTTCCTGGGACAGTGATATTGAAGACTTGTGGTTGAGTATTTCTACTTATGATAATATCTATACTCTTCATCTCTGTCTCTGCTATCTGCCTCCTGACCTTGCTGTCGACAGCGTTGAATCTTTCTATACTTCTTGCATAAAAATTGTCACGGACAGAAATGAGGCAAACAATTTTTTTATTGTTGGGGATTTCAATACACCGAACTTAACATGGCAAAATACACTTACATCTAATGATCTTATACCTAGCTCTTGTCAAGATCACAAATCACGTTTACTACTGGATATGATGAACTTTTGCAATCTCAGGCAATTTAACTCTATTCGAAATCATAATGATAGACTTTTAGATCTCGTCTTCTCAAATCTGCCGACAATCAAGGTAAACAGCGCGGTAGACTCAACATTAAGTCGTATTGATAAACATCATCCACCTATTACTATTACTTTAAATCTAAAGTCACAGGTAGCAATTAAACAAAATAAACGCATGAAACTTATTTATTTTAAATGTAATTACCAAAGTGTTCGATCTGTATTGGGAACCATTAACTGGACCAAAACTCTGTCATCTGAAGATATAGACACCAATGTAGAAGAATTCTATAAGGTCTTAAACACAATAATAAAGGAAAACACACCTTTGGTTCGTGACGATTCGTTGTCTCATTGAAAAGCATAAATATCACAAAAAATTTAAAAAAATTAACAATCCGCGTGAGTATGACACTTTTTCTTTACTACGTAAAAGAAGCAAGAACCTTATACATAAATGTTATAACGATTTCGCTTGTTCGGTGGAAGACTCAATACACACTAATTCAAAGATTTTCTACCGATTCATAAACGATAAAAAAGGTTCCAAAATTAACTCAATACCGGAAGTAGTACAGTATGCAAACAAAACTTCTAAAAACGCCCAGGATGCTTGTGAATTATTTTCAAATTATTTTGGTTCAGTATTTAGTTCTTCCAAATTAAAAGGCTCAAACAATGTTCAATCGGGCAATTACAATAATGATACACTAAGTAACTTCTCTATCTCCAAAAATGAAATATGCAAAAAAATCAGGAATCTAGATCAAAATAAGGGTGCAGGCCCTGACGGGATTCAACCTTCTTTCATAAAATTATGTGCTCAAGAACTCAGTACTCCACTGTCTATTCTGTTCAACATGTCCGTGAACAATGGTATCTTCACTAAATACTGGAAAACAGCCTATATTATTCCTATTTACAAATCTGGAGATCGTTCACATTGTGAAAATTACCGACCTATCAGTATTTTGTCATGTTTCTCCAAAATATTGGAATCTATCGTATACGATAAAATTTATCATCATGTATATCCGGTATTCTGTGACAAACAGCATGGCTTTATATAAAACCGTTCCACTACATCTAATTTATTAGAATATAAAAACTATATATGTAACACTTTCGCGAAATGTGGACAAACGGACTCGATATATACTGACTTTTCAAAAGCGTTCGACAAGGTAAATCACATTTGCTCTGTTGCAAACTTAAGGCATACGGAATCCATGGCTCCTTATTAAGATGGGTTGAATCATACTTAGATAGAAGAACTCAATTAGTTGCAATCAAAGGGTACACTTCCTCCCCGGCAACAATTACATCTGGGGTACCACAGGGATCGAACCTTGGACCTTTATTTTCATATTATTTATTAATGACCTAGCTAAAGACTTATCGTGTCAATTTTAACTATACGCTGATGCTATATCTCTTTAAAAGGACTTAGATGCTGTTTCCAAATGGTGCACTAATAATCGTATGACGTTAAATATAGAAAGTGCTTTGTAATAAGCTTTACACTGAAAAGATCGAAAAAAATACTTTTTGATTACACATTTAACAAACAAATACTTTCACGCAAATCCACCGCAAAAGACCTAGGCATAATATTTGACGAAAAACTCTCTTTTAGAGATCATTACGACTACATTATTAACAATGGAAACAGATTGTGTGGATTCATAAGCAGGAGCACTAAAAGTTTTAACTGTTCCATGGTTCGCAGTATTTTAGAATATAACTCGGTCATATGGTCAACAAACTACGCCACTCACTGTGAAAAGGTAGAGGCTGTACAGAAAAGGTTTTTACGATTACTCAGTTCTCGCTATCAGTACGGACGTAAACTCGAATGCTACAATGACAGACTTAAACATTTTAAATTACAAACACTAGAAATGCATCGTAACTGTAATGGCTTAGTATATTTACACAAAATATTACACGGTGTTATCGATTCACCCTTACTTTTAAGTTCCATCAATATAAACACTAACTTTAAATTCCGACATTCCGATATCATAAGGATTTTCTTAAAAATGACGCGAATGATAGTATTGACATTTTCAACAACAACCTAAATATATTTGAAAAAGAATTGGTTTCAATATCCTCAAATAATAACCAATAATACTGATTAAATATATTTTTCTTATTTACTTATTTATTTATTTAATTGTAAGTAAGTGAAACAAACAGCATATTTTATATTACATAAAACTTATAAAAAACTTAAATAACACACATGCCAATACAGTTTCCACAAATAATTAATCTGGAAGTGAACATATATATATATATATATATATATATATATATATATATATATAAAAGAGTTAAACAGTAAAATTAATTATATGGTAATTAAAAAAAAAACTAACAAGTGTAAAAATGTATATAAACCAAACTTATATCATGTGAAATATGAAAAAGAAAAAAACAAATCAACAAAAGTTAATAACAAATCTTAATCAATTATTTTTAGTATTTTTAAGTATCGAGTTAAACTTACTGAGACTGCTGCTGAACAAGTCTATGTGGTTATATTTATCGTTATAGTTGCTACACGATCTTACTATAAAACTATTTTTGTAATAATTTGTTTTATGATTTGGAGTCGCGAAAGTGGCTTTGTACCGCACTTAAGCGAGGACAATTAAATAATACTTTATTTAGGAGATAAGGCGAATCTATAAGGCTGTTAATAATTTTAAATAGAAACAATTGGTCTCTATGTTCTCGTCTAGTTTTCAAGGACAGTAGAGTAGGCAAATCGTGACCAAATTTATATTTTAATTTTTTAAGAAATTTATTTTGAATTGTTTCGATTGCTTGAATATACTTAGCATAACATGGATTCCATATAGTCGATGCATATTCCAAGTGTGACCGAACGTAAGCATTATAAAGAATAATATGTATATTAGGGTTTCTAAAGTCAGTACCTTGTCTTGAGATGAAGCCCAACATTTGGTAAGATTTTAAAGTAATTTTTTCAATATGCTTATCGAACACGAGTTGGCTATCAAGGTGTACACCAAGATCCCGTACCTCAGTTACCCTTTGCAATTCAACACCAAACATTGAATAACTGAAAGAATGTTCCTTTTTTTCTTGAAAATGTTATAATACAACATTTAGACAAATTTAGTTGTAAACCATTAGATTTGCAGTACTGTCCTAACCTATTTAGATCATTTTGGAGTTCGATACAATCCTGGTTATCTCTTATAACTTTGAAAATTTTTGTATCATCGGCATAGAGGTAAAACTGTGAGTTTAAGAAGCAACATGTTAAGTCATTGATAAAGACATTAAATAATAAGGGATCAAGGTGGGAACCCTGAGGCACACCGGATGTTATAGGTACAAAAGTAGAAGTAAACCCTTTAACTGCGACAGCTTGAGTACGATCATGAAGGTAGGATGTCAACCATCGCAAAAGATCGCCGTGTACACCGATGTTTTCTAGTTTTTTTTGCAACAGATTATGAGAAATTTTATCAAAAGCTTTCGAATAATCAGTGTACACGACATCCACCTGGTGACCATCTTCCATAGCTTTCAATACTATATCAAGAAATTCGCAAAGATTTGACTCAGTTGAGCGTTTATTGATGAATCCATGTTGATTTGGTATAAGTAAAGGCCTTAATAACGGAAACAAGATATCAAAAATAATTTTCTCAAACATCTTAGGAATCACAGACAATTTTGAAATGCCACGGTAGTTTTTAACATTATTTTTATCGCCTTGTTTAAAAATAGGTGTGACTAAAGATTTCTTCCACTTCTGTGGCATACAACCTGTGTTCAAGGACTTTGTAAAGAGAATAGTTAAAGGAGTGCAAAGTGCCTTGCTGCAATTTTTTAGAAAAATAGGATATAGACTATCTGGGCCGCCACCCTTAGATATATTCAGCTTTGAAAGATAAAGCTCTACTTTGTTATTAGTAATCTCAATTGAATTTATTATTGTTTGATTGCAAGAGTTATTAGACGATATCATCGACATGGACCCTGAATCCAATTCCAAAACAGAATTAAAAAAGTTATTAAACATATTCGAGATTTGTTGTCCATCAGAACTGAATTCATTATTATAATATAAAGTATCCGGCAGACTGTTGTGACCTTTCTTAGATTTTATGAAAGTCCAGAAATGCTTAAAATTAATATATATATTCTGTTCTGCTCTCTCTACGAATAAATTGTAACAATCAGTTTTAATATTTTTTGTTTGAGCCCGAAGGTCAGAAAATTTATTGTAATCATATATTCGTCCATAAATTTTCCACTTCCTATGCCATTTTAATTTTTTATTTATTAAGGTAATTAGTGTCCGAGAATACCAACAAGGATATTTATTATTTTCAGAAATTACTTTTGATGGAATAAAATGTTGTATGATCTGGTCCACGATTTGATAAAACATATCAACTGCTTCGTTTATATTTTTATTATTTAACTGAAGCTCCCAATTAACTTTGTTTAATTCAGCACTAACAACCTCATAGTCTGCCCTATGATATAAACGAACAATACGCCTATTAGGTCTTAAATTCCTTTCAATTAAACAAATATCTATCATAAGACAGAAACAGGGTGGTGGGCATCCTCTGGTTCAGATAAAGGGGCATTACGAGATACATCACATTGTAAATTTGAAAGAATTAAATCCAATAACCTACCATTTACATTAAGAACGTGATTAAACTGACGCAAGCCTGTAAAATTTATAAATGCAGATAACTGATATGTTATAACATCCACAGAAGGATTTGAAATATTAAGAGAGCTGTTATCATCACAATATAACCAAACCGATTTACTTATGTTAAAATCACCCACCATCACAAAGTCATGACATGGATGATGAATAATTAAGTCAGAAACAAACTCGAAAAATTCCAATTGTGACTCAGCCTGGTAACAATTTTGTGGAAAATAGCAACAGAAAAGAAATATTGACTTATGTGGTAAATTGTGCCGCAATATAATTTTTAAGTATGTAATATCGACATGAGGATGAGTTGGTGAAAATTCTTTAATACACATGTCTACAGAAAATTCCTTACGAATAGCTATTAATGTTCCACCCTCTCTCTCCATATCGAGACAGTCATATTTACGGTCATTACGATATACAGTATATCGGGTATCAAATAATTCCTCGTCAAAAATACCTTCCAAAAGCCACGTTTCTGTTAGGCAGATAATGTCATAGTTATGATTTAATACATTAAGATAAAATTGTTTTGTCTTGGTACGTAAACCACGAACGTTGTGGTAAAAAATATTCAAAATCATGGCGGATATAGAAAAATATACAAATATGCATTCTGTTTATTACGAATTATCCAATTAAAGTTTCCGAATAACATTATCCAATACTTAAGTAGAGTACTAATATCTGAGCAATTATCCCTAGGCTTATTTTTATTAAATAGAAGAAGTAAAATTAACTTATCACAAGATTTAGACTCATAACCACCGACAAGCATTGCAATTACATCAAATTTAACTCGATTATAAGGTATAAAGTGTGATATAATGCAAAGAATTACATAAAAAATATAGGAATATAAAAAATGTAACGATTGCATATAATAAATTAAGTAAGTAAAAAAAATATTAAATAACGAGTGAACGCTTATGAAATTTTTTTTAAAGATTCCTCAGATGTAATGTGGAGTACCGGCGAGTTATCTGTTCTTCGTACCATAATCGTGCAATTCCGGACCCAACAATAGACATAACCTTTTTCCTTAGAAAGACGTTTGGCTTCTCTCAATAATGCTTTGTTACGCGTGGAGAGGTGATCATTTACATATATTTTATTCTGCACCCCTGGAAATCCAATGTCAGACGCCTTGATGCTTCCTAATTTGCGAAGTGACGACAAGAAATCATCCTTTTTATATCGAGCCTGCATCTTCACAATAATAGGCTTAGGCTTTTTAATGTCTAAATCATTTTTGGTGGCTACTCGAGTAACAAAGTCAATGTCAGTATCAGGGCACAATTTAAAGTTTGATCTTTCAGCAAGTAATTTAACTATATTTATTAAATTCTCACCCTTTTTTTGAGGTATGCCATTAATCTGTATATTAGAGCGTCGAACCCATTGCTCATTCTTACTGTGGCTTTCCTTTAAGTCCTTGATCGATATCTTTAAGTTATTTAATTCCGCTTGCAAACTATGAATTTTAGATGATTCGACCTCAAAATTATCCATTCTTTCATTAACACTTTTTACAGATGACTCGATGTTTACAATTCTTTCAGTCCACTTCTTGACCGTATCAGTAACTTTTTTGAATTCCTCAGTTATAAAAGTTTTGAATGACTCAATAGTTGAGCTTAATCTATTAAAACGCTCATCGAAATGAGACATTAAAGAGTTTGCATCAACGTTTAAAATAGAATGCGGTTGAGACGCGGTCAGCTCCTGGGGACTGCTTTGACCAATCTTTTTAGAAATTTTACAATTAGGACACTTCCATTTGGCCTTATTCATTGGCAACATTTTCTTAAAATCACCTTCTGATAATCCAATACATTCGTGATGGAAGTTACCTTGACATCTAACGCATTTAATAGATACTTCAGGTTTTAACATATCCATACATTGTTTACAATCCATTTTGTTTTATAATGTGAGGCAGGTAGACAAAAAGAAACACTGCATAAGTAGTACTTTGCTTTATAAAAATGTCACGCCCAAAACGTCGTAAGCGCCATATATTCTGTGTTACGCGTTTTATACAACACACTGGCCACTCCACTAGTTTACACCAATTATTTCGATATTTTCGTTAATTTCAAGTTTTAATGTTTATTATTTTAGTTTTTATCAAGCACATTTAAACTTGAGTATCTAATACACTTTAAAATAGCTGTTCACTTCAAATGTATATCTTTTAATTTGTTATAAATAATTAATTAGTACGAATGGGTAGACGACGTGTGCGTATCGTCCCGTCGCACGCGAATCCATACAGAATGATTGTATGACCATCGAGCCATACAGAATGATTGTATACATTCTGTATGGCTCGATGGTCGTCACCATGTAGTGCGCTTATTAGTTCAACATTACCACCACCAGGCAGACCATGAAAAACCATCAGATGGTAATAAATGAGATATGACAGAAATTTTGGCTCCTGAGATTTAAAGATACAGTGACCGGAGCCAAACTATGTCAAGTCTGCAGAATGGGAACACCTATGACCCAGCCTACGGGTGAACTTCCTAATAAAGACTTGTATGATCACCAGAGTGATTCATTTGGAAGTTGTCCACAATTTAGCTACTGCGTCCACAATAATATACCTCAGATGTTTTATATCAATACGGCTCCCCGAATACATTTATATAGGACAATGGTATAGCTTTTATTGTAAATCACGTACTTAAAGGATTCTTTGGTCTTAATGTTAAGATTTTTTCAGCAAATAAAAAAATTATAATGTTGGGAGAGATTAGTGTGCAGTGAAAAACAGCATTAAAAGCCACATTTTAAGAACGAGCACCGAAGGCGGAAACCTTAATAACACTGCTGCTAGAAGCAGAAGCTTTTGTCAATTCACGACCCGACGGCGCTCACCCCAAATCATTTCATCATTGATACATCTTACCAGAGCAAAGTAGTGAAAATAATTTAAATATTCATTTTCATTAAAATCATTCCCCCGAGTGGGGATCGAACCCACAACCAATCGTGTTTACAATCAGACGCTGAAATGATTCCACTTACTTGGTATAACCAGCCACACCAGGCTGCCTCTCATTCCGTCACCTTTACCGCTCCTCACCGTCTGTCTCCTGTCTCTTCTACGATCTCCTTGTGAGACTGCCAACATCCTCTACTACCCACCTGACCTATTATAAATTTTATATTTTATACGTTTGGTTCCTACGATATACGCGTCGCTCTCCACTCGAAAGATGGAAAAAATAAATAAAACTAAATGAAGTAATTTATTATTTATACTAATACTAATAATTAATTAATTATCCCAAATTGTTACAATACTAATGGTGATCGAATAAATTTAACATTAGCTGTGCAGGACGTTCTTCCAATTTCCTGCTAGTTCCCTAGCTAATGCCCACAATCTAGTTGATCAATCAGATTTAGCCGATGTGTCTTCAGATACTGACACTCTATTCATTGTATGTTCAATTTCTAGCGGATGTAGCTGACTAACAAATTAATATGACACCTCTCATTTTGGCGGAAATACTTTAGACACTCTGGTTGGAACCCTTGACTAGTTAGTCAATGATTCCAATCAGAGTGTCTAAAATAAAGAACTGCTTAATTCTATTAACTTTCCAACTTCTACTTCCATTAGCTTTAATTTGTACTCACCAACTTTCGGAATTCCATCACCAACAAATCTTGGCTTTCAATGCTTATTTCTTTTTTCACGCAATTTAAGTAATATTGCTAAGCATCTTTACCTCTTGTCCAATGATTTGAGCACGCATTCATGAGTCTGTTAAGTTAGATTTACTTGTCGTGTCCTGTTTACGATGTTTTGGTTCTTCCAGAATATTAAAGAATCAGAAGACGTCAAAACCTGTTCTAATGCAGCCCTGATGATAATGAACAGCTACTGATGGTAATGATCTAGTTTTGATCACAGCTTCAATTACTTTTAATATTCAGTATTTCTATTTAAAATTAAGTACATTTTTTTTGTTAGTCTGTCAATCATTCGCAAAAGTCATCGTGCCAGGACTAATTCTAATATATTTTATTACATATTTTATTCTGTATACAATAATCAGCTGATGGTACTTCTTTATTCTTTACAGTTACGACTTCTTTTTTTGTCTGTGTAGTATGCTGTGGGCCCGACCGGCCTTGACAGCGTCACCGGATTTTGAAGGAGGCTGAGCTAGAAGAGCTTAGCGTGGAAACCTCGAGAGGAAACCTTCAACTTAGAACACAAGGGCGCCTCCTGTGAGGCATGAACCTCGGCTTGTGTATACCGTTTACAGTGGGGGACTTGCCTTTTTGGAACAGGCCGATTGGCATCGGGTGGGTACGAAACTGGGACCTCGTCTCCACCGGCGGGAAAGGTTTCAGTAGCGTGTGCGCTTGCGTATGTGTATTAATTTACTAATGTATTTAGGATCATTAGCGAGCGTAAATCGTCAGCTTTTTCTGACGATGAGGGAAGAGAACTGAGACGCTTCTGTCGGGGTTGACCTCTTTGCGCCATTTGGTGAGCCATTGGCCCAGACGGTTTGTCGCGTTTTGCTATATTTACCGTATCGTGGCCACTAGCTAGATTGCGGTATCGTCGTGTCGCGGATAGGGCTAGATAAATTCTTGGAAAAACATTTAAATTAAAAAAATGTGATATATTCAATCTAAGAATCTTAAGATACTATTGATCACAGCCGGTGCGACGGCTTTGATAACATCATAGAAAGAGATAAATATATATACTTATGTAATGATTTTTTACACTGATTTCAAAAATTATGATAAATGAATAGTAAATGAAATTCGAATGGAATTCGTACCCACCACTCTTGTTGCTTATACAAGCACTCTGGGCACCAAGAACGCTAGGCTTTGCGGTCAGATTCCAAAAGACGCGGGTTCAACTCTCGCCGCGCTCAATCTATATACGTCTATTCAAATTGTTTTCTAATGGTAAGTTTGGAATAGCACTTTCAAAATAATAAAAAAATCCAATAATATCTTTGTTTATATTAAATACATCAAATCAATTTAAAATCAGCATAAATGATTACTTTCAATTGACACAGCGCGGTTTGATGCGCGTGTTCGTACTCTTAACATAGTCAAACCCAATAATATGTTTTCAGTATTAAGTTATCATAATATTTTAAAACAGGATACAAACAGTATATACATGATAACAACATATTTATGTTAATATTTTCATTCCCAATCCCTATTAATATTAATTTAACACATTTTTCTAATAAATACACATAAAATAAATAAAAAAGAAACAAATTAAAAAAAACTTTATTTCAAAAAAAAAAAATAAACAAAAGCAGATAGCAAAAAAAATAAGGAAAACATGTGAAAAAAAATATAACAATAACATATAACTAATATAACGACAAGGTATATTATGTAAACAAAAGTCCAAACGCAGGTTCAAATGTTCATGAAATTATTATTATTATACATATATATGTAGAATATAAAACGCCGGTCATGGCGCAGTGGGACAGCGTCTGACTGTAAATGCAATGGGTTGTTGGTTCGAACCCCCATCGGGAAAATGAGTATATTTAAATTATTTTCATTTCCTCGCTCGTTCTGGTTCTGCCACCCAACGAAAAGCGGTGAACGGAGTGTCTTGACACTAGGCACTTCCTGTTTTCCCTGCAGTGCGGGATAAAGGCGTGAAACTAAAAAAATCTGTTCTGTTATTACTACCAGTGTGAGACAAACAACTCACAGAAAAGTAAGTAACAGAAGGAGAGCATGGAAAGAGAGGTACTCCCTAAAATCTCATAGGAGAGATTTTATAACAACCATTTAGTATTCAGTTCAATCAGCTGCGCAACTTAACGCCGCGTACCGCCATTCTAATCAAGTCACAATCATTTATCAAGATATTCAATGCGTTTGTGATAGACTGTAGAGACATTCTTACGGCCTATTTGAGGCATAAAGAAGAGAGAAAAAGAGAAGGGAAAGAGAGTTAGTGTCTAAAATGCTAAGTGAATGGCAGACTAACCAACCCGGAATCGAATCTATGTCCTTTAGTCACAATTTGTATTGAAAATCGATAAAATCTAAGAACACTATTAATGATGATTATGAAAAATATAAAACAGTCAATTACTGCAAATACTACAGTTGTTATTTGATAAAGCAGAAAAGCAAACGATCTCATGTTAATATATTTTCCGCATATCAAGAGAGGGCTAAGTAAAACCATAAATTTTTTTGCGTAACTCAACGCCGCTGCCTTACCAAAATGGAAAATAGTTAATAGCAATAACTTAAAAGGTAATCTATACCTCCGAGAATCGATGTCACATTCTCAAGAAGAAGAATTTGCATACTAAAATATAATATATATAAATTTTTGTATAAAAAATATTTTTTAGGAGATGAGAAAAAAAAAGGAAATTCAATAATTGAATATCAATTAAAGTCAACAAGTTTCATTTCACACAAAACAAGCACAAGACGTGTAAAAATATGAAACTTACATACATCGCGAATATCAAATCGATCAAATCAAATCAATGTACGTTTTCACACAAAACAATGGTTTTTCACATACCACTCATTCTATATCAAAACATTGTCACAAAAACAGTCATTTTAAATCAAAACAACAAAAACCGGTGCAAATTTGATAAAAAAAATAATGTGAAAATCATTTATAATTTGTCGAATTAAAAAAGAAATGGTATATATAAAAACCCCTTCGATGTTTTTGTACCAGTTTCAATGGAAAAACTCGTAACTATTTTAAACTAAACTTCTACAGATTAAACTCTTAACAAATTATAAGTTTGAAATTAACAATAATTAAATAATTTTCACATAAGAAAACGTTCTTTAAAAAACGTACACAAAAAATTTAAACGCCGCAGGATTCGAACGGGCACCTTATGTAAATAATCCAACGCTTCTGACCGCTAAGCCATGTGTTCTTCATCAATAAATTGTAACAAACGTAGAAAGAAAGACGCAGATGGATGTAGAAGGAATCGCTTAGCGGTCAGAGCGCTTGGACAGGTAACAAGAGGCGCAGATTCGAATCCTGCTGTGTTAATTTTTTAGTATACGTTTATTAAAGAATGTTTGTTATCTAATCCCTAATGTGGAATAACACAATAAAAATAGTAAAATAATTTTTAAATGACTACCATAAAGTATGTTAACATTTTAGGATTTCCTATAGTTAGACCTTTTACAAGTGACATATAGGTTATAATTAATTAAAAAAAAAACACAGATTATATAACGAAAACCATCCTACTTCTACTAATTTACACAATATACACGAAAAAATCACTCAAACTAAAACAATGAGGCGAATGAGAAAAGAATCTTATCAATATGCAAGACATATTGCTTGAGAACAAAAACGATTACAGAAAACAAATCAACATGTGTCAAATTGGTAATGGAAAAAAAGATAACGTCAATAATTACACCTGCGTGTGTCACGGTGTGACAGTGACGTTAAAACGTTGACGTACAAACACTGTGACAGTGACAGAGTTACACTATGACATACATACACCGAAATACGCCAAAAATATTATGTCAGTATTCAAAATATATATTTTTTTCAATTATAATTTATATATTAAAGTAGCTCTTATATCAAATAGTTTGATAATCATATTACATACAAACTCCATTTAAAAGAAACACACAAGCGTCAAGTAGTTGCATGACAAAAATGTGACGTCATAGCACTGTGACATAAAAACATTTGCAATCAATTAGCCATAGAAAAAACAACAAAAAATGTATACATTTCTGTTCTCCAATGGATATAATGACGTCATCATCCATATTCACTTCATCATAACAATGACGCTGATACAATGTCATATAGACATGTGAGAATTTTGACAAGCACGATGACGCCAAAACACGACGGTCACGTCACGACACCGCGTCACGACTACTTCAACGCGTCAACCAGCCCCGGTGCGTCAGCGTCATACATTCCGAAGCCGATTTCCTTGCAGTTCGTCACTTGCAGCACTCCATGACCTTCCTCATCAGGCTCCATGAAGGCAATGGCTTTTGCTAACATGTCATTTGTTGCGTTTTGGGGGAAACCTGCGGGAAAACGTATAATTACTGAAAATGTATGAAATATATATACATATATGAAAAAGACATTGTCTGGTCATTTGTAACATGTTTAGAAAACGACTATTAAATAAACAACTAGAAGTTATTTAAATATAAAGTATAATTACCATATATTTTAATAAGATTTTTGAATTTCGCGATTTTTACACATATTAAATGAAATTGTTTTAACGCGATTGATCGCGTATATTTTGGGGGTTGCGAAAATAAGAAAATAAGTAGTGTACGTCATATTATCGGAAAGTGTGTGTCAAACACGTGGTAGTGTGTGTTAAATTTATTTGTGCCAGTGACAATATAAACGTAGTGACACATCACTACATCTCACCTCGTATGTTAACGTGTAGTGACAAAGCCGGCAATTCTATGAACTCCGGCAGCATTTTCCTGACACTCTTGACGTCAACAGTTTCCAGGTTACCGTAATCAATGTAGCAGGTCGAACCTGCGACCCGCCAGGACCGCCCACTTGCTCACAGAGGACCGCAAGGAACCACTGGGTATCTGTGACGAAAAATATTTATTATATTTTACTAATTTATAAAAAAACCTATAAAAAATTAAATGCAGCGGGATTCAAACCCGTTGTCTTGTTCCCAGTCCGAACGCTCTAATCACTAAACCATAAGTGCTATGCGTTTGTTCCAAAGTTATTTATGTAGGTAGTATCTATATAAAGATTTATACATTTTTTTCTAAAAACACGTAAAAACGTTAGACGGTTTCCAATATACATACCGTCCAAGTCAATCGCAAATGGCCCAGTACTGTCAAAGTGATATCGGCAAATACGCCTCTTTGCCGATATCACTTTGACAGTACTGGGCCATCTGTAAGGAAAAATATGATTATTATAGGAAATCATATATAGATATGTACGTGACGTCAAATATAGACGCGTGGAGACATCGTAATATGATGTGATCAGGATTCACTCGTCCACACATGACTTCACCCGTCCACACATGATTTCATCTGTCCACACATGATTTCACTGGTCCACACATGATTTCATCCGTCCACACGTGATTTCACCCGTCCACACATGATTTCATCCGTCCACACATGATTTCACTGGTCCACACATGATTTCATCCGTCCACACATGATTTCACCCGTCCACACATGATTTCACCCGTCCACACATGATTTTATCCGTCCACACATGATTTCACTGGTCCACACATGATTTTATCCGTCCACACATGATTTCACCCGTCCACACATGATTTCACCCGTCCACACATGATTTCACTGGTCCACACATGATTTCATCCGTCCACACATGATTTCACCCGTCTATACATGATTTCATCCGTCCACACATGATTTCACTGGTCCACACATGATTTTATCCGTCCACACATGATTTCATCCGTCCACACATGATTTCATCCGTCCACACATGATTTCATCCGTCCACACATGATTTCATCTGTCCACACATGACTTAACTGGTCCACACATGATTTCACTCGTCCACACATGACTTCACCCGTCCACACATGATTTCACCCGTCCACACATGATTTCACTCGTCCACACATGATTTCACTCGTCCACACATGATTTCATCCGTCCACACATGATTTCACTCGTCCACAAATGATTTCACTCGTCCACACATGATTTCACTCGTCCACACATGATTTCATTCATATGTGTCTGAGAGAGGACGTACAACGATATGATCTCCATTGTTTTGGTACTATTCCGTTCCATCGTTTCCACGCCTGACGTCATCGTGGTCCCACCACGTCACTCTGCCCCACTCACCCTCCCAGTCAGCTCCTCCAGCCGCCCCTCCAGCCCGCGCCCCCTGGGCCGCGCGCTGACCGACCCCGAGCACAGCGCCGCCAGGTCCACGAACACGTCCAGCTCGCACGCGCCGCCCGGCAGCGACACGTACCTGATGTCGGCGAGCGTCAGCCTCGGGAGCTCTGGAGGCAACTGAATTACTTTACAAGCGCAGTGGCCAGCGCCTGACCGCGAACGCGGTCGGTCGTGGGTTCGATGCCCACTCGGGAGAATAATTATGATTAAATTCTTTTCATTTCCTTGCTCTTGTAAAACAAAGCACGACGTTGATTTCCACTATCCAACACGCAATCTCTCCAATTCGGTGGAAAGCGAATTACGGAGTGGCTCAACACTAGATACTCCTGTCCCTGATACCACCCTGCTATGTGAGATAGAAGTTTGAAGCTTAAAATATATATATATATATATATATATATATATATATATATATATATATATATATATATATATATATATAACCTACCAACTACGTCTCCCCCTCGCTGTTCCAATTTCTTCCACTCAGGAGTACATAATTCTTGAACCTTCTCATTGAACGACTCCTTGGTCTTTGCGATTCGAAGGTTGACTTCTGATTCCGATGGTGATGATGACGAGCCGTCGGGTAGAGTCTAGAAATGAGAGAAGGAACTATAACAATAATTATTAAAAATAAACACAATCGTTTATAGAAATTAAAAAAAAACACTTTTAACGCAACGAGATTTGAACCAGCGACTCCCGTGTACGCCTAAGCTCTCCCACCACTAAGCTTTATTAATATACATACTAAATAGTTTTACTTCAAACGATAATAAGTTACGATTTAAACATACAAAACCGATTTCATACTGCTTATACAACTACCTACACACACACAGACAGCCACATACACACGCACACACAGTCACACACACATACACACACACACACACACACATACACATACACAGACAGACACACACATATATTCACACATACACACACACACACAAACAGCCATACATATGTATGTATGTATTAGTTTGATATGTATGTACATACATACATATCAAACTAATAATTAACTTTTTGTGAAGTCGGTTAAAAACACACACACGTACCAATATCAATTCAACATTACGATCGCGGAGATTCTGCAAGTAACACAATGCACCCGATGGCATAGTGGCAGCGTTAAAAATAGCCATATTGGAAGAGGTAGCGGGTTCTTTCGATTTTGCGCAAACGACCAGCGTGGGTCGTGCTAACAAAGATGGCGGACACTCGTATATATCCTCTTTGCTTTGAGTTTCTATGTTACCTGTAAAATTAAAATTAATTTAAAGTTAAATATTATAGACAGGAAGTACCTAGTGTCGAGACACTCCAAACTCCGCTTTCCGCCGAATTAGATACATTGCGTGTTTAGCGGCGGAACTAAACGCCGCGCTTTGTCTTACCAGAGCGATGCAATGAGAATAATTTAAATATAATCACTTCCCCGAGTGGGAATCGAACCCACAACAGATCGCGTTCATAGTCAGACGCTATTCCAAAATTAATATAAGAATGAATAACGCTAAATATTAAGGAAAGATTGTCAAAATACAATAGTGAAGAACAGTAAGAAAACTTTTAACACACCATTTTGTTACAATATCAATGTCAATGTTCTTGAAAGTGTAAGGCAGATTCGTGATCTCGGTATTAGAAATGGACTCCAAACTCAGTTTTATTCCACATATTGACGACATTGTTAATAAGTCTTTCAAGTCCATAGACTTCATAATTAGGAATACAAAAAATTTTAAGAATACGTACACACGGCAGTAGTTATTTGATTATTTAGTTCGCAGTAAGTTAGAGTACTGTTCAACTACTTGGAATCCATATTATAATGTCCATAAAGACAGAATAGAAAGAATATTTAAGAAATTTTTACGATATTTATGCTTCAATGATAGAAATAATTTACAGAACGAAAATTACAAGATTATACTTGCTAACTATAATGCACTTTCTTTAGTAGATCGCAGAGATATGCTGGACCTGTGTTTCTTTCATAGAATTATATCCAATGCTATCGAATGTACTTATCTATTAAATAGAATTAATGTTGTAGTTCCGAGACAAAATGCCAGACATACAACATACTACACTTTTAAAAGTAGATTTTCTAGGACCAATTTAGGCCAAGCTGCGCCAATAAGTAGAATGATTAAATGTTATAATGATATTGAGCGTAAAGCAAACCTAGACATTTTTAATGATAATTTGAATTTGTATAAAAATAAAATTAAAGAACATTTCCTTTCTCAATAATATGTCATGTCACAACTTTTTTTTTTTGGTAATTATGTTTCTTTTTATATAGCTGTTGTTAGATTACTATTATTATTTTTTATTCCTTTTTGTTGTTATATACATATTTTTTTAACCATTTTGTTTTAATTGTATTTATTGAGTTTTAGAATAAGATGTAAACATTATGTAACCCATGTTGAGTTAGCCTGTAAGTGATGATACGCAACTGTAAACAATAAGTTCCATCATGTAATAATGTAATTATAAGTTTTTGTGTATCACGTTGGCATGGCATTATTTATTTATTTATTTAATAGGAATTAAATAAATAAATAAATAAATAAATAAATAATCGGACCGCTCGTGGCACATTGGGACAGCGCCTGACTGCGAACGCGATCGGTTGTGGGTTCGATCCACACTCAGGGGAGTGATATTTAAAATTATTTTCACTTCCTCACTCTGGTAAGTCACAACGCGGCGATTAGTTCCACCACTCAACACGCAATGTCTCGAATTCAGTGGAAAGCAAAGTCCAAAGTGTATTGACACTTACTAGTATCTGCTATGCGGGATAAAAACGTGAATTTGAAATAAAAAAAAGACAATAATATGTTTTCTAAATAATTAAATGGAATTGTACAAAAACATTTCTTGGCACCAACAACAGTTTACAGTTACATCAAATGGAAACTTACAATACTATTAAGATGTAATTGCAGGAGTACATCGTGCATGGAGAGTGAGGATATTCAAACAGTGAGGAGAAACCATTAGCGATTCAAACTTCACAATTATTCAGATCGGATATAAATGGACAAGCAACAATTTCAATTTGCCGGAGATTTGTGATTATAATATGAACATGTGGCATCAAATTATCCTTGTATATTATATTATAGTAACGATATATACGATGACGAATTCAAATTTGCCAAGGTTTTAATATGTACTTTCAGAGTGTCTTTGCTAACTCGGCATCGATTATTACTAGCAAAACTATATCACATCTTCTTTTTGAGAAGAAAATTTTAAAACATATTCAAGTAAAATTTTTGTCAGAGTTATCATAATTTCATTGTCAACAATGTTATACATTTATCGTTCAAGTATAAAAATATTGAAAACATTTTATCTAGTTATCAAAACCATTTGCATCATGTAAGCGCAACACCATGTGTTTAATGTATCAAAAGTCTTAGAAATGTAAAGAAAATTTTCACTATTCATCTGAACATAGACTTAAGAACTTACGTCGAGATTAAAGACATAATGTACTCTCGTGGCAAGTGCTCCTCAACAGTACACTAAGTTTATTATGAAATAGAGTAATACTTGTCGACACCTTAAAGAGTATATTCAAACATTATGTAACAATACCAACACGATTTTATAAAAAGTGTCAAAACCGCGGCCGACGATGATGTTCCTGTAAAATTCCTCTGACTAGACCAAATGTTCAGTAGTTTCCTGGAGATATTATTGTAACAAAAAGAAATGAAAGGAAATTTATTGGCAAATTAAAATAAGATTTTATCTACAACTGTTTGAATTAAAAAAATAAATGTTTTGATTTTTTATTACAAAGGTGAGACACACATTCCCTAAACTAGAGGACATAAGTAAATAAATAAGAGAACATCCATCTGCCTTCCACTATCTGTCGTATCTGTGTTGAATGCCAGGACTTACCTAATTATTACGTGCTTTGAGTTTGGCTTTGACTTTTACTTTGAGACCTTGTATCTTCACTCTATCTTGCACTAATTTAAGGTCTTTTTTGTGTGCATAGGACAACTTTTGGGTTTCTACTATACTCTTTATGATTGTATCACCATTGTATTTAGAGTCGTTAGATTACATAATGAGCATGTGGCTTAGGAGTGCTCTGTTTGCGTGTACAGATTTTTTGCCCTCTGCTATATCCAGTTCTTCCTGGAAGGATTTAGCTTGTACAGTGGGTTGGGTGGATCTTTCAGCTTCTTCTTTACGTTTTTAAATTTACACGTGCCTCACTATAACGATCTCGTGCTTGTGCCGCCGATCTCAATTGAATAGTTTTTTGAAGTTCTCTCGGATCGACCTTCAAATGTTTAAGTATTTTGCCGCTCGTATCTAAGACTACTTCCAGCTACGTGTGAATTTCTTTGTTTTGCCGTCGCAACTAAACGATTTGGCTTACTAGGGGATTTTTCATTTTATTTGAGTTTTCTGTAGTCCTTTAACAATGTCTGGTAGTCTGCACTTTGTCAACATTTTTTATCTGGCAGTGCGGTGCGCCATTTCATAGCTTAGCCATGACCTTGCGGCTCTTGTTTCGGCTAGAGAGCATGTTATTTTCTATTTGGCCCCTTACAATTTTCCCGATACCTTTTCATCTGCGGCTTTGCTGTTTGTTCTATTTTCCGACATTTATGCGTGAATTGAATTTTTTTATTGTTTTTTAAATTGTTTTCCAAATTTAGTATATAGCTTTGTAATGAATATAGTGTTTATCTTTTATAAATTCTGGACTTTTTCGTTCCGCTAATGTTCTGGGTTTCGTTATAATATGATGTGGAGAACAACCAACATCAATTGGTAAGAGTGGAATAACAGTCGTGTAAGAAGAAAATATTATAAGATAAGGCAAACATCCCCATGTAGTTGACAATCTCTATATTGAGAACACGTCCTTTCATATATCACGGGCCCAATATGACGTTTGTTTTGGTAATTTCATTATTAAAATATTTTAAATGATCAGGATCGAAGCATATGAAAGTGTAGAACTACTTCTCACGCGCGCTATGTCTGTCATGGTAACGCAGTTGCATGTGATTTATAATTCAGATATTCAGTAGGTTAATGAAGACAACTCTAATATTTTTTCATTTTATTTAAATAAAAATAAGTCCCTATTTTACTTTGGACGATAACGCTTTATTTCGTTTAATTTTAACAGTAATCCTTATTTTGTTCCACAAATATATTATTTACAACAACAAGGACATTTTTCGCGTGATCATCCTCTTCCAGGAATAGAAGGCAAGCAGAATTTTAACTTGAACACAATACGGACGCGCTCGCTTCTAAACAGTAATAAAAAAATCTTATCTTAACATAGCTTGAAGAATTACAAACTTGAAAGCTTACATCAGGATATACTTGATCACAAACGAACATGTGATGTGATCATCGGTAACATTTTATTATTTAAATTTTTGAAAATTTTAGAAGTCTTCTGAAAATAATTATTTTAATATACTAGTATGTATTGACTCAATGGTTTCTGAAAGGCTTTCCAATAACATTACCTTTAAGGTAAAAATTTGAACAACCTGAAATATTTTTATTCATATGAGTGTACGATATTTGACAAAATAGAAATAAAAGTATTTATTCCTAATACACACATTTTGATAATATTGTCAGTAACTTAATACATGGACCAATGGAAAGTAAATTACGTCCAAGTATAAAAATACTGAAAACATTTTTTTGTTATCAAAACCATTTGCACTATTTAAGTGCAACACTATGTGCCGTTGAAATATCAAGAAAATTTTCACTTTTCATCTGAACTTAGAGAATCTTTCATATCTCTTAAGAAGCGCTTAGCTTGAAAATAAACAAACAATTTATTCTCGTGCTCCTTAATAGTATACTACGTTTATTATGGATAGAGTAATACTTTCGACACCTGAAAGAATATATTCAAACATTATGTAAAATAAAACATGATTTTTTATCATTTAAAAAGTGTCAAAACCGCGGCTGAGAATGATGTTCCTCTACAATCCCTCTCACCAAACCAGATATTCAGTAGTTGGAGATATTATGGTAAAGAAAAGAAATGAAAGGAAATCTTGGCATATGAAAATTAGAATTTATCTACAACTGTTTGAATTAAAAATAGATGGGACACACATTCCTTAAACTAGAAGGCAAAAGTACAATCCAACCACATAAGTTTATTATGAACTCATATTTCTAAGATATTCAGTAGTTTAGTGGAACAAATAATGCTTAGAATTATATCTAAGATATTCTTGCAACAACACCCTTTTTGTTGTCTACATTTTGCCTATTACCAACTAAAACTGCTGAAGCGGAGACTTACTGTAATCAGGGAAGACTTCGGAAGTAAGATCACAGAGATATCAATGAACTTTGGGGCGATCATATCATCAAAGGCCAAAACAACTGTACTCGTCTATGTCGTATAACTCGTACTTCGCACTTATGTAATGTAAAATTCATTTTAGCGCCCCAAGCCAGTAGATTAGTCTGAACTAAAATCGTAAAGGTGTATGTATCGTAAAGGGGTTTGTGATATATACAGCTTCCATATACATGGACGGCCAGCGGACGATAGTGAGGACCACAATCACCGGCCTAGTGATTCTTCACATCTTTCCCCGACATGATTACCCGACATTTGAATATTAATATTTAAAGTTTATGTTATAAGATATTCAACGCACATGTGAATAATAAATATTGGTACATTGTTTTTTATTTATAACAACATTTAAAACTTGTATAACAATAATTTGTATTCTAAATAATTAAATGGATTTTTTCCTGTGAGGGACGGGATAGAATATAATTCCTCTCCGCTGCTGGGTAGCATCCCATAAGAGGCGGGTGTACCAGTAATTTGGTGGTAGGAGGTTAATCCTCCCACTGGTTCGCGACCACTATCATGACAAAAACGAACCAGCAAATACTTGATGATGTGTTCCAGTTCAATGTCATGTTGATCAACGTTCAGTATTCCCACCCATCCTTTCCCACATCTACCTCATTTCCATCCCAAGGCCAGCAACGCATCTACAACTCTAATGATGTGGATGTCTTTGGGCGAAGATCACCCCTTACCATGGTGGCGTTTTTGCTCGTTTGCCTCCTTAGTCATTGAAAAAATGAATTATAATTTCAAAATATATTGCAATACTTGACACGAACAATAATTTACAGTTACATCAAATAGGTTTGCTCTTTCTCATTATATCTATTAAGAAGGGATTAACAGTCGAGTAAAGAACAGTGTCATTAGACAAAGACGTATTTGTTCCATCAGTACAAAAACAGTTGACAATCTCCACATTGAGAACATGTCTGTTTATATATCATGGACACAACATGTAATTATTTCGTAATTATTGCGATATTTCAAAAGCTCAGTTTTAAAGTATATGTGAGTGTAAAAGTCTTGTAATATTAGACAAGAAGTGGCGGAAAAAGAGGTCGAAAACCACTTCTCACGCGCGTTATGTCCGTCACGGTAACGCAGACGCATGTGTTGAGTGATTTATATATTCAGTAGTTTAATGGAGACAACTCTATTATATTTTGATTTTATTTAAATACGTTTCATTTTAATTGAATTCCAAAAGAAATCCTTTGTCGTACTCCAAAGGATGTGACGAAAAAGGGACATGTTTCTGGCATGAAAATTACCTGTTTCTAATAAATATATAAATTACAATAATAAATTATATTATAATAAATTATATTATAATAAATTATTTTACTTAATATTCATATTGATATTCATTCACTTTCAGGAATAAAAGACAGACTTAAGCAGAATTGTGACTTGCACTCAATGTGTCCGATATTCAGTAGTTTCATGAAGACATTTTTATTTTTCTTCATTAAAACGAAAATAATTATATTTTATTATATATCATGAGACATCTTTTCGATCAAGTTCAACAGTAATCCAAATTCCGAGCTCGTTCTTGAAATACGAACTTACGATCTAAAACTCAGAGAAGCGAAATACCATCATATAAGATTGATTCTTCACATCTTTCCCCAAATATCACCGTGTTATGATTACTCGACATTTGGATCTTAATATTTAAAGTGTATGTCATAAGATATTCAACGCACATATGAATGATATTTATTAAAATGTTGTTTTTTTTGTTTACAAAATACTTCTATAACAGTGGCACGGTCGTAATACGGTGAGACAGCGTCTGACTGTTGTGGATTCGATCCAACTCAGGGGTGTGATGATATTTTCCCTTCCTCGCTCTAGTAGTTCCACCACTCAACACGTAATGTCTCGAATTCGGTGAAAAGCGAAGAACGGAGTTAGTTCTTTGTTTGTTTGGTTCTTTCTGTTTACCCTGCTATGCGCGATAAAAGCGTGAAGCAAAAATAAAAAAAAAAACATAAATATGAATTTTAAATAATTAATTGACACCAACAACAGTTTAGAGTTACATCAAATGGAAACTTACAATACTATTAAGATGTAACTGCAGGAGTACATCGTACATGGAGAGTGATGCTATTCAAACAGTTAGGAGGAACCATCAGCGATTCAAACTTTACAATTAATCAGATCGGATATAAATGGACACTATAAATAAATATTTTTTGGAAAAATTCTTGGCAAATATTTTTTGGTAAATTAAATTTGTTTTTATCTACAGTGGTTGTGTAGAAAATGTATATCATATATATTTTTTATTTTGGTGCAAAGGTGAAACTTACAAGCCCCAAACAAGAGCGCAAAAGTACAATCCAATCATATAGGTTTTATTATGAACACATATTACTAAGGTATTCAGTAGTTTAGTGGAATAAATAATGTGAAGATTTGCATCTCAAGATATTCTTGCAATAACTCAATTTTATGTCATTTATTCTAGTAGAGTACGATTACTTTTACTGATTTTGGGACACTAAAATGAGAGTGCACGATTGCTTCTGTTCTGGTAAACACAAGACTTGTCATGAATGAGACGTTAATAAACACTTTTGGAGCAATAGGAATGGCGAATTATTAAAGGCTAAAATAATTATACTATAATATAAGCCAACTGATCTACATTGACAGACGCATCCTCTTTAAACGGCTCTATGTCACTCCAAGCCATTAGTCCAATCTATTGTTAAAGAGATTGTACAGATGTTTGTATTCTCTAAATGAGGTTTGCGATGGAATATTCTCAGCCACGTGTTGCAACTCCACATACATAAAAGACCAGTCAACAGTGAGAAGATCACAATCACCAGACTAGGTCTTTTGGAGGCACTCTTCCAGCCTACAGGCTTTCACTCAAACACGCTTAAACGAAGAGAAAAATATAATTTATAAGTCCTCATTTCTTTAATATATAGCAAAGATATCTAATTTACTTTTGAATATGTTTTGTTTTGAAAGAATCTAGTAGTTCTTTGCGTCGTCTCTTAGATACAGTCAATAAAAATATTATAGCTTTAAAAACGTTAAACGAGCCCACTGAGTACTGGCATACGCTTATAGTCTATATGATGTTCAACAAATTAGATGCTGTTACTAATAGAAATTGACAAAAGTGTCGTAATACACTGTCTAAATCACCAAGTTAGCTCAGTTTTGCACCTTTGTAAGTAAAATCGAGCAATTAAAAATTTAGGTCACATGACTGAAAATAAATCAAAACATAAGCCTCATTGCGGGAATATTATCAAATATTTTTGACCATGGAGTCTTGAGAGTTGCTCTTCGCGAACATAAGACAGTTATTTTGGCCTCTAGCAGGTAGAAATTTGTCAAAAAAGATATATAATCAGTGTATAAAATGCCTTAAAAATACACTATGTTTTTCAGAGCGTACAAGCTTTGATGAGATAGCTGCCTATTTTCAGAACACATTTAGAGTTTTCATTTCTTAATTTAAGTGTCGACTATGCCGGGCCAATATTATTAGCAGACCGGAAAGGCCGAGGATGCCAACTTTTAAAATGTTATTTATGTATTTTTATTTGTCTCGCAGTTAAAGCCTAGAACTTGTCACAGATCTTACCAAGGAAGCATATAAAGCTGCTTTAAACTAAAAGCCCAAAAGCAACTTATCAGATATTACTACGAATTTTGTTGGAATATATGACGAGTTATCAGAATTTTTAAAACAAGCAAATATTACCTGTGATGTTGCACAACAAGGTATTGGATTTATTTTTGCACCCCCTTATTCTCCTCATTTTAATGGCATCGCAGAGGCGGCAGTTAAGTCTAACAAATACAATCTAAAGAGGTTACTTCATACTCATTTAACCTACAAGAAAATGGCAATATTATTAGTTCATATAGAAGCCATTTTCAATTCTCGTCCTCTCACTCCATTGTCATCCAATCCTCCAGATTTTATTTCCCTTACTCCATCCCATTTTTTGATTAGACGAACACTAATGTCGATTCCAAGCTCGCAGGTTGCTGACGTCAACTTCAATCGTCTGGAACGTTACAAGAGAGTAGAAATGATTAAGCAACATTTCTGGAATCACTTTAATCTCGAATATGTTTTTCTGCTTCAGCAAAGACAAAATAGTGCACCTCCACACATCTCACTGAGGGTGTACTCATACTTATCAAGGAGAAGCGAGCGCCACCCTTGCTGTGGCCATTGGGACGAGTCGTAAATGCCTTCACTGGACCTGATAAAGCATTGTGGGTAGCAGAACTCAAGACGAAGAAATTACTCACATTTAGGGGCTTCAACAACATCTGCCCACTTTCTCTCTCTTGAAAATTTTAACCCGGGGAGTGTCGGCCGGCACCGGTGGATGTTTGATGCTCGAACAGGCTTAAAACTCCAGTGTTTTGTTACTCTTAAAACGTCAATAAATAAAATAATCCATCTGATTTGTTGTCCAAGAAACGTCACCTTAACTCACAAGTCTCATAAAGGAAGTGGAAATAGGCGAGTCAAAAGCATAGTTGCTTTTCAAGCGACGGCTTAAAAATTTTTAAGTTATTGAGTAAGATTAACTCTACCAAATACATAATACGTGCCTATCCTATATTAAACTAATAATTTACAAAATGAATGTTCCTTTGAAGATGGTTGCCGATACTCTCGCTTTACCGAAGATCCTTGTATGCTAATATGACACAAAGCCGTTCAAGGCAATAAATATCAAGAGTTACAATTTAAACACTCATACAATTTAATAAGGACATATTTTTATTTTCAAATTTAAAGAGTTTTGTTTGTTCCTTACAAGAGTACGTCGCTATCGGAGCGATGTTGAACAAAACAATTTGAAAAACGTGATCCGTTTGTAAAGGTTTCAAGGTTTATCTAAAATAGACAAAGGCAAGAACACTTTTACAGATGCCTTTCAAAATCTGAATACTAAATCGATTAATAACCTCTCGTTAGTCGTGAACATTTAACTATGTCAACAAAATTGCCCTTATTACTGCCAAACCAGCTTATTTTTATAGCGCATTTATGGCAGAAACGACCTTTTGACTGTCCAAATTAAAGATCACCGAGAATATTACTTAAAGAAGTTTCTTTGTTCCCCCAAAATTGTCACTAACAGTCTGGACATGTTAATCAGCAAAAAGTAATAAATGAGAATGGGCAAAGACACAAACAGTTTTAATTCCTTCAATTCATCCAAATATATTATCAACACTAGATGCAATCGAAAAGAAAGATTACAACTTGTATGCAAGGCTTTATTTAAAACAACAAATAGTCTCTACATTGAGATCATGTCCGCTCTTCTATCACGGACACAATATGGTCATTGTTTTCCTAATTATTGAGATATTTTAAAAACTCAGGTTTGAAATATACGCGAGTGTAAAAAAAGAGGTTGAAAACCACTTCACACGCGCGTTATGTCTGTCACGGTAACGCAGACGATGTCTTGTGTGATTTAGATATTCAGAAGTTTAATGAAGACAAATCAATTGTTTTCATTTGATTTAAATAAAAATAAGTCCCTATTTTACTATGGCTGTTAACATCCATAGATAACTTCATTTGATTTAATTTTAACAGTAATCCTTATTTCGTTCCACAAATATATAATTTACAATGACAAAGATGTTTTTGGCGCGGAATTAAATTGTGTTTTAATCATTATTTCACTTAACATTAACGCTTTAATATTCATTCACTCCGAGAAATAAAAGATAGACAGAATGTGTCCGATATTCAGTAGTTTCATAAAGAGATTTTTATTTTTCTTCATTTAAACGGAAATGGTTATATTTTTTTATATATCATAAGACATCTTTCTGATCAAGTTCAGCAGTAATACAAATTCCGAGCTCGTTCTTGAAATACGAACTTACGATCCTAAACTCAGAGAAGCGAAATACCATCATATAAGATTGATTCTTCACATCTTTCCCCAAATATTGCCGTGACATGATTACCCGATATTTGAAACTAAATATGTAAAGTGTATGTTATAAGATATTCAACGCACATGTGAATAATGTTTATTGAAATATTGTTTTTTTTTATTTACAAAATACTTTAATACAATGGCACGGTTGTAACGCGGTGAGACAGCGTCTGGCTGTAACGCGATCGGTTGTAGTTTCGACCCCCACTAAGTGGAATCATTATATGAGTAACTCGCTCTGGTAAGTCAAAGTGCGGTGTTGAGTTCCACCACTCAACACGCAATGTCTCGAATTCAAACAGTTAGGCGAAGCCATCAGCGATTCAAACTTCACAATTATTCAGATCGGATATAAATGGACAAGCAACAATTCCAACCCTCCGGAGATTTGTGATTTTAATATGAACATGTAGCATCAAATTATCCTAGTATCAGAGAATTAAGACATAATTTATTTTCAAAAATTTTTTAGCAAAATTCTTGGCAAATATCTCAGCAAATATTTCTTGGCAATTGAAATTTGTTTTTATCCACAGTGGTTTATGTTGAAAATATGTTCTTTTTTTTTGTTGCAAAGGTAAAACTCACAAGCCCCATACAAGAGTGCAAAAGTACAATCCAACCACATAAGTTTTATTAAGAACATATATTACTAAGATATTCAGTAGTTTAGTGGAATAAATAATGTGTAGATTTGCATCTCAAGATACTCTTGCAATAACACAATTTTATATTATTTATTTTAGTAGAGTACGATTATTTTTACTGATTTTGGAACACTGAGATGAGAGTGCATGATTGCTTCAATTCTGATGAACACAAGACTCGTCGTGAATGAGACGTTAATAAACAACGTTGGAGCAATAGGAATGGCGAATTATTAAAGGCTAAAACAATTATACTATAATATAAGCCATCTGATCAACATTGACAGACGCAACCTCTGTAAAGTGCCCTATGTTGCTCACCATTAGTTCAATCTAAAGTTAACGAGATTGTACAGATGTCTGTATGCTCTAAATGAGGTTTGCAATGGAATATCCTCAGCCACGTGTTGCAACTCCACTTACATAAAAGACCAGTAGTCAGGAGTGAGAAGATCACAATCACCGGACTAGGTCTTTTGGAGGCACTCTTCCAGCGTACAGGCTTTCACTCAAACATCCTTAAACAAAGACAAAAACATAATTTCAAAGTCAGTTTCAAGTTCAGTCTTTAATGTTTCGTACAAAATAGGTCTCATTCATTAGTTTGATATTTTAGAAAAAGTAGCTCTTGGCTTTATTTTTATTTAAGTGAAATCTTTGAGCAGAATCGAAATAATGAAATAAAGAGTACGATATTTGGCAAAAGAGAAATAAAAGTATTTATTTCTCATACATACATTTCAATAATAATTACATTGTCAATAATTGTATACATTTATCAATCGAACGTAAATTACCATCAAGAATAGAAATATTGAAAAACAATTTGCACCATGTAAGTGCAACACCATGTGTTAAATGTATCAAGAGCCGTTGAAATATAAAGAAAGTTATCACTTTTCGTCGAACACATCTGAACAGTAAACATTATAAACTCTTTTACCCTGTATTTGTATTTTTTTAAATCGATACCAACTAAAAGTCACCTCTGCAAATTGATACCTCTCCTATTACAATAATCAATCTCATTAGTTTGGCTGGTCGTATAGAAGTTGATGGCACTCATTATGATTGTATACATCCTGTATGGCTCGATGGTCGTTACCATGTAGTGCGCTTATTAGTTCAACATTACCATCATCAGGTAGACCATGAAAAACCATCAGATGGTAATAAATGAGATATGACAGAAATTTTGGCTCCTGAGATTTAAAGATACAGTGACCGGAGCCAAACTATGTCAAGTCTGCAGAATGGGAACACCTATGACCCAGCCTACGGGTGAACTTCCTAATAAAGACTTGTATGATCACCAGAGTGATTCATTTGGAAGTTGTCCACAATTTTTATTGTTAATCACGTACTTAAAGAATTCTTTGGTCTTAATGTTAAGATTTTTTCAGCAAACAAAGAAATTGAATGGAAACTTATACAATTATAATGTTGGGAGAGATTAGTGTACAGTGAAAAACAGCATAAAAAGCCACATTCTAAGAACGAGCACCGGAGGAGGAAACCTTAATAACACTACTGTTAGAAGCAGAAGCTTACGAAGACGGTACTCTTCCACGCGGAACATGGCCACTGAGACGGATTGTTGTTATACATCCAGAAAGAGAAGAGGATATGAGTAGTAGACGCTGCCACCTCGCCGGACACACTACGCCGGACGGTAATAATAAGTGAGCCTAGACCTACGGCTCATTGTCTCAGTTGTAGCATATGCATACAAACGTATAAATCGTCAAAAGATTTTATTTAAGTCTTGAACTCCTAAATACACAAAAGTCCACCAAACAAAACCAAACAAAACCAATAATCACCATCTCGTTAAATTGTCGCCCATTACAAGCCTTCTTTCTTTAATATTCGAATTTAAAAAGTAGATATAAGAGTCCATATACAATATTGCTCGATGAACGTCATTATCTGATTTGCTTATCCGTTTATAATTATCACCATCAGGCCAGACACGTTAATCAGGATATAAAGTAGATACCATTAAAGCTGAATGAAATTTGACACCTCTCATTTTGGCGTAAATACTTAAGACACTCTGATTGGAACCCTTGACTAGTTAGTCAATCAATGATTCCAATCAGAGTGTCTAAAATAAAGAACTGCTTAATTCTATTAACTTTCCAACTTCTATTTCCATTAGCTTTAATTTGTACTCATTTGTACTCAACTTTCGGAATTCCATCACCAACAAATCTTGGCTTTCAATGCTTATTTCTTTTTTCATGAAATTCAAATACTATTGCTAAACATCTTTACCTCTTGTCCAATGATTTGACCACGCATTCATGAGTCTGTTAAGTTAGATTTACTTGTTGTGTCCTGTTTACGATGTTTTGATTCTTCCAGAATATTAAAGAATCAGAAGACGTCAAAACCTGTTCTAATGCAGCCCCTACTGTTGATAATAATCAGCTACTGATGGTAATGATGTAGTTTTGATCACAGCTTCAATTACTTTTAATATTCCGTATTTCTGTTTAAAATTAAGTACATTTTTTTATTAGTCTGTCAATCTTTCGCAAAAGTCATCGTGCCAAGGAACTAATTCTGATATATTTTATTACATATTTTATTCTGTATACAGCTGATGGTACTTCTTTATACTTTACAGTTATAACTTTTTTTTCGACTGTGTAGTTTGCTGTCGGCCCGACCGGCCTTGACAGCGTCACCGGGTTTTGATTGAGGCTGAGCTAGAAGAGCTTGGCGTGGAGACCTGGAGAGAAAACCGACAACTTAGAACACAGGGGCGCCTCCTGTGAGGCATGAACCTCGCTTGTGTATACCGTTTACGGTTGGGGGTCTTGCCTGTCCGGAACAGGCCTGCTGGAATCGGGTGGGTACGAAACTGGGACCTCGTCTCCACCGGCGGGGATGATTTGAGTAGCGTGTGCACTTGCGTATGTGTATGAATTTACTTATGTATTTAGGATCGTTAGCAAGCGTAAATGGCGTCAGCTTTTTCTGATAGAATGCGGTGGGGCCTGCGAGGTCCCAATAATTGTCGGGCCGTATCGCAATCGAACGTTTCTCTCCCTCCCATATAGTATATATGAATACTATAATTATAAAATCATGCCTTGCTCATGATACGTCACATGGTTGGGACCCATTTATTGTTGTATTCGTATGTAATTCAAGATCTTTTAAAGATTCAGAGGTAACAGTGTTAAGAAATTTCAATTGCAAGGGTATTCAATTGATAGGGATTTTCATATTTGTAATATCATTCATTAAGCTTCCATTGAGATCACCATCGGCTAGGCCAAAGAAAAGCCGAAGGCGCGTCCTACCTTTCTTCCACTTATAATGAACCAATGGAGGTAAAAGAAAAGATAGCCAAAGTGGCCCCGCCGCTAGCCATGAATTCCGACCGACCGTGATTCTTAAAACCTTGGTATTGAACCCTCCGGGCCGCAACGCAATGGAACAGTTAACGTATATGATACTTAAAATGCCTTTGCAAACGATCAATTATTAGTTACCCTGTTTAGTTGGTTTGTGAGACCTATACATGATGATGAAAGTCGATTGGCCTGCCAGACCAATATTACTTGCCGGTTTGCATATCAGTTCAGACGCACAACCGCTAGGCGGCTGAATGTGTTATATTCACGCACAGCACATACGTAGCAGCCGTTTGTCAAAACCAACAATTAAACTCGGTTAGGTGCCACCGACATCAGATATCAGCAATAGATTTGCCGAACACTGACATTCGTGTGTCATATTATGCGTTCTACCACCAAACAAGGCGCTAGACAGACTGTCGAACACCATTACGTACTACAGCATTCCGTGATATAATAGTACATTCCTCAAAAGGACGCCACTAAAACATACTTCGAAACGCATGAGACATATAAGTGTGACATAACCATTAAGCCCACACCAGGGGTTTAAAACGACATAGAAACAAATTATATCTAAACCTGACGCCGTACAAGTATCACAAGCGCAACGTAAGACAATGTTACAAGTCGCGCCACTCACTGAACCCCAACAGTCGTGTACCACAAGTTATATCAACGTGCGACATCGTATAAACATCGCTGCCGCAACTCAAGACAGCAGCAGTCAAGATACAATCATCCAACATCGCCATAGCCGTTCACCTAAGCCTCAGTGATGCCGAGCAATATTGGGTTGCGCCACCGACATCAGTTATCAGTAAGCTATGACGCTCACTGAACCCCGACGGTCGCGTGTCGCAAGTTATATCAACGTCCGATGCCGTACAAACATCACTCACGCAACGCGAGACAGCATCAGTCATGTAACCAACAATCATCATATCCGTACATACGTACGTACCAACCAACATCTCCGTAGCAGTTCACCTAAGCTAAGTATATCAGCCTCAGTGACGCCCAGCAACATTAGTTTATGCCACCGACAACGAATATCAGCCAGCCATAAGCTCACCGGACATCGAAAGCCAGGCGGCATGGTGTGTCTCTATCACATAGATCCACTATATGTATCGCCCCAAATACATATATTTATATTCTTATTAGAATTTCATTTGTATAAGATCGTGCCAATATTCGCCATAAAGCCATATATCATATTTATTTTATATGCGGTACGAGTCTTTCAGCTCATCATATATGTTAGTACCTTAGTATATAAGGAGGTTGACTCGACCGCCGCATGCTGCCTCCCTATATATATGCCACGCAACTGTTCTGACATTTAGGACGGTGTAACCTGAAATCTCTTTATACATTAAGTCAGAAACTCTATGAAAGACGACTCAGTATATTATATTATACATAGTATATTAAATTTATTATAATTTTATTATAGTCTATTATTATAATATATATATATATATATATATATATATATATATATATATATATATATATATATATATATATATATATATAAACAACTCTATACACGAACACAATCTGTTCATTACATACGATATGAAATACACAATAATTTTATTATTGTCGATTTATTATAAAATATTATTATGTGTACATAAAATAGATCTATTAGATTTAAATATTGAAACATATTTATATTTCAATATGTACGTACATATGGTACATACCGTTACAATATGATAACTGAATTATAAAAACATTTTAATAGTTTTTAAATAACTCTGAAAGAATTCGAACCCGCGACTCTGACCGCTAACGCGGGTTCAAATCTCGCTGCGTTCAAACTAAATACGTCTTTTCAAACTGTTTTCTATTCCTAAGTGTGGAATAGCACTTTAAAAAATAATAAAATATTCCATTAATATTTTTGTTTATATTAAATACATTAAATTAATATAAAATCAGTATAAATCATTACTTTCAATTGAAACAGCGCGGTTTGATGCGTGTTCGTACTCTTAACATATTAATTCTTAAAGATTTTTTTTTCAATATTGAAAGTTAATATATATATATATATATATATATATATATATATATATAAATTTTTACTGTTTCACGCCAAACTTACTAAACAAAATTTGTATGAAACTCCATATTAATATATAATATTTATATTATTATTTTCATTCTCAATTCCTACTAACATTAAAATCACACATTTTTCTAATAAATACACTTAAAATAAATAAAAAAATAAAAGAAAAAATAATAAATAAAATAACTTTATTTCAAAAAAAAAACAACAAATAAAAGCTTAGTACAGATAGCAAAAAATAAGGAAAACTTGTGAAAAAATATAATTATAACATATAACTAATATAACCACAAGGTATATTATGTAAAAGAAAGTCAAACGCAGGTTCAAATCTTTGAAATAGAATTATTATTATTATACATATATATATATGAAACGCCGGCCGTGGCGCAGTGGGACGCCTGACTGTAAACACGGTCGGTTGATGGTTCGATCCCACACGGAGAAATTATTATATTTAAATTATTTTCGTTTCCTCACTCGTTGTGGTACCGCCTCCCAACACACCATATATCGAATAGGGCGGAAAGCGAAGTACGGAGTGTCTAGACACTAGGCACTTCTTGTCTACCCTGCAGTGTTGAATAAAGGTGTGAAACTAATAAAAATTGTATTGTTATTACTATCAGTGTGAGACAAACAACTCACACACATGTAAGTAACAGAAGGAGAGAAGGGAAAGAGAGAGGAATTCCCTAAAATCTCACAGGAGAGATGTCATATCAACTATTTAGTATTCAATCAGATGCGTAACTTAACGCCGCGTACCGCCATTCTAATCAACTCACTATGATTTATCAAGATATTCAACGCGTTTGTGATAGACTGTAGAGACATTCTTACGGCCTATTTGAGGCATAAAGAAGAGAGAAGAAGAAAAGGGAAAGAGAGTTAGTGTCTAAAATGCCAAGTGAATGGCAGACTAACCAACCCGGAATCGAATCCACGTCTTTTACTCACAATTTGTATTGAAAATCGATAAAATCTTAGAAAATACACTATTAATGATGATTATGAATAATATAAAACACTCAATTACTGCAGTTGTTATTTAAGTTAAACCATAAATTGTTTGGCGTAACTCAACGCCGCTGCCTTACCTAAATGGAAAATAGGTAATAGCAATAACTTAAAAGGTAATCTATACTTCCGAGAATCGAAGTTACATTCTCAAGAAGACGAATTTGCATACTAAAATATAATATATATAAATTTTAGTATAAAAAATATTTTTTAGGAGATGAGAAAAAAGAAAGGAAATTCAATAATTGAATTTCAATTGAAGTCAACAAGTTTCATTTCACACAAAACAAGCACAAGACGTGTAAAAATATGAAACTTACATACACCGCGAATATCAAATCGATCAAATCAAATCAATGTACGTTTTCACACAAAACAATGGTTTTTCGAATACCACTCGATCTATATCAAAACATTGTCACAAAAACAATTATTTTAAATCAAAACAACAAAATCCCTTCGATGTTTTTTTACCAGTTTCAATGGAAAAACTTGTAACTATTTTAAACTAAACTTCTACAGATTAAATTCTTAACAAATTATAAGTTTGAAATGAACAATAATTAAATAAATTTCACATAAGATAAAGGTTCTTTAAAAAACGTACAAAAAATATATAAACGCTGCAGGATTCGAACCAGCACCTTATGGAAACAATCCAAGCGCTTCTGACCGCTAAGCCATGTGTTCTTCATCGATAAATGTTGATGTAGAAGGAATCGCTTAGCGGTCAGAGCGCTTGGACAGGTAACAAGAGGCGCAGGTTCGAATCCCACTGTGTTAATTTTTTCAGTATACGTTTTTTAAAGAATATTTGTTATCTAATCCCTAATGTGGAATAACACATTAAAAATAGTAAAATAATTTTTAAATTACTACCATAAAGTATGTTAACATTTTAGGATTTCCTATAGTTAGACCTTTTACAAGTGACATTATGGTTATAATTAAAAAAACACAGATTATATAACGAAAACCATCCTACTTCTACTAATTTACACAATATACACGAAAAAAACACTCAAACTAAAACAATGAGGCGATTGAGAAAAGAATCTTATCAATATACAAGACACATTGCTTGAAAACAAAAACGATTACAGAAAACAAATCAACATGTCCCAAATTGGTAATGGAATAAAAATATAACGTCAATAATTACACCTGCGTGTGTCACGGTGTGACAGTGACGTTAAAACACGTTGACGTACAAACACTGTGACAGTGACAGAGTTACACTATGACGTATATACACCGAAATACGCCAAAAATATAATGTCAGTATTCAAAATATATTATTTTTAAATTATAATTTATATATTAAAGTAGCTCTTATATCAAATAGTTTCTTATCTAATCTTATATCAAATAATCATATTAAATACAAACTCCATTTAAAAGAAACACACGAGCGTCAAGTAGTTGCATGACAAAAATGTGACGTCACAGCACTGTGACATAAAAACATTTACAATCAATTAGCCATGGTAAAAACAACAAAAAAGTACGTCATTTCTGTTCTTTAATGGATATGATGACGTCATCATCCATATTCACTTCAACATAACAATGACGCAAAATATTTATTATATTTTACTAATTTATAAAAAAAAACCTATAAAAAATTGAATGCAGCGGGATTCAAACCCGCGTGTCTTGTTCCCCGTCCGAACCCTCTAATCACTAAACCATAAGTGCTATGCGTTTGTTCCAAAGTTATTTATGTAGGTAGTATCTATATAAAGATTTATACATTTTTTTCTAAAAACACGTAAAAACGTTAGACAGTTTCCAAGCGATCAGCATACCAAGTCAATCCCCAGCGCGGACGGTTTCCAAGAATGAGAAGAAATTTTCATATTTAATTTTCAAACTTTTTCTAATCTTTAGTGTGGAATATTTATGTGATTATAATATTTATTATTATTGTTATTAAATACTTACAAGGCGGACATTGCGCTATGCACAGTTCTTCGTGCGCCGGCAAATACGCCTCTTTGCCAAAATCACTTTGACAGTACTGGGCCATCTGTAAGGAAAAATATGATTAGTATAATACCATCATATAAGATTGATTCTTCACATTTTTCCCCAAATATCGCCGTCACATGATTACCCGACATTTGAATCTTAATACTCTAAGTGTATGTTATAAGATATTCAACGCACATGTGAATGATATTTATTAAAATATTGTTTTTTTTTTGTTACAAAATACTTCTATAACAGTGGCACGGTCGTAATGCGGTGAGACAGCGTCTGACTGTTGTGGGTTCAATCCAACTCAGGGGTGCGATGATATTTTCCTTTCCTCGCTCTAGTAGTTCCACCACTCAACACGTAATGTCTCGAATTCGGTGAAAAGCGAAGAACAGAGTTGGTTCTTTGTTTGTTTGGTTCTTTCTGTTTACCCTGCTATGCGCGATAAAAGCGTGAAGCAAAAATAAAAAAAAACAATAATATGAATTTTAAATAATTAAATGAATTTGTAAATAAATATTGCAATACTTGACACCAACAACAGCTTAGAGTTACATCAAATGGAAACTTACAATACTATTAAGATGTAACTGCAGGAGTACCTCGTGCATGGAGAGTGAGGGTATTCAAACAGTTAGGAGAAACCATTAGCGATTCAAACTTTACAATTATTCAATTCGCATATAAATGGACAAGCAACAATTTCAACCCGCTGGAGGTTTGTGGTTATAATATAAACAAATAGCATCAAATTATCCTAATATATTATATTATTATCAAGATACATATGATGATGTATTCAAATTTGTCAGGATTTTAAAAAGTACTTTAAGAGTGTCTTTATTAACTCTGCATCGACTTATTACAAACAACAATATCACATCTTCTTTTTGAGAGGAAAACTTTAAAACATTCAAGTAAACTTCTCGTCAAACATATCATAATTTGATATTTAAAAATCCACATTCCTTTAAAATATATAAAAAGATATTCACTTTTCATCTAAATGCAGAAAAAATTTCACGTCGTCTCTCCTTCGAGAACAATTTTTTTTATGTTTGGTTTTTAAAGGCGTAATTAATGTTATATTTCGTCTTTGACGGCTTGTTTTGGTTGAAATTTTTATTCACTTCTAGGAATAGAAGACAAGCAGAATCTTAACTTAAACAGACTACGGACGCGCTCGCTTCTAAACAGTAATAACAAAATCCTGTCTTAACATCGCTGAAAGAATCACAAACTTGAAAGCTTGCATCAGGATATCCTTGATCACAAACGTACATGTGATGTGATCATCGGTAACGTTTTGTTATTTAAATTTAAGAAAGTTTCATTAGTCTTTTGAAAATAATTATTTTAATATGTGAGCGTTTTATAACTCAATGATATCAAAATTTAAGCAATGTAATTTTTTTTTCATTTATGTCCAAGCATTAATAATTATTAAAACTCTAAAAAAACTTTGTGCAGAATCAAAATAACCAAAGAAATGGGCAACAGTGTAATTAAAGTATTGCTAAATACATTTGAATTGCACAAGACATTTATATATTAGAATATATTTAAAAAACTCAATCTCTTAACAGATTAGAAGTTTCGATAGTATTCCCGATACATGGTCGAGTTGTTCCGAGAATACTTCACTCGTATGTATGTAATATAGATATTCAGTAGTTTTGTGAAGACAAATTCTATCTTCGTTGTTGTAATAAGGAATGAAGTTTTATATTATATCAGTCCATCCTTATTAGACAGCAAAATGTTACAAAACAAATCGTAATAATGAAAAGGCAAAATTTGCATTAAAATAAAAGTAATTTGGGAAAGGTCAAAACATCAAGTCAATCAAAACATCAAGAAATCCACAGTCTTTGGGCTGATGAAGACGTTCTTATCAAAACCCTCCTTAGATATTTACCTAAAAATAAGCAAAACAAGATCCAAATATAAATAGATATGAAATTGTATTTCAGTTTTGAATTATGTTTGTACTCTTTGAATTAATTCGAATAACTGCGACATAGTCATTTTACAATTTAGTGTAAAAGAAAATAACTGGTTAGATAAGATCTAGTTAACAATCTGCATATTTGGAACTATCAGTTGATGGAATTTATCATACAGTGGACATTACATAATTATTAAAATATTTATAACATCAAAATCCATATAATATTATATTTTAATATCAAAATCCACTTTCACAAAACAATACATTCCATACAAACCATTAATGATTGAATTAGGTATATAGGACGTGCATAGAAAATGAAGACGATAGTAGTTTATTTCATAGATTCAGATTACTTGAGGATAAAAATATTCAAAATTCTTACAGACCAATAGCTTTGATATTGTACCCGTTACATGATGAGACTATTTAGAGAACGCTTTAAGCCTGTGTAATAGCTGTCAAAGTAACACAGAGGCATGTGCCAATACAAGAGATATCCAGCAGTATATGAGAACATTACGTAGTTAAATAAAACATCAAATAGAAGAAATAGTTCTATGGATATATATAATGAACCCGTCGCACAATTATGATAATAATCAATTCAAAAACCATTTCTCACAGCTCCTAAATGAGAGCAACATTTCAAACAAACGAGAGAGAAGTTACTTTGAACATGTATTAATAAGATATTAAGTAATTATGTCCACATTCTTTAAACTAGAGAGCGAAAGTGCAATTCAAACACATAAGTTTCATTATGAACACATGTTACTGAGATATTCAGTAGTTTAGTGGAACAAATAATGTGTAGAATTATATGTTAAGATATTCTTGCAACAACACCCTTTTTGTTGTATACATTTTGTCTATCAATGAAATATTAATTTTATATTGAAACGGCTGAGGCGGACAAAATTACTGTAATAAGAGAGGACTTCAGAAGTAAGATTTCTTCAAAAGTAAGAAGTAAGAGTTTTTACTTGCATTTGGAACAGCTGAGAGAAGAGTCTGTATGATTTCCCCAGTTCTAGTGAAAGTGCCTTTCAGAAAGACCCACAAAACTTATAGTGGATGAGAATTTAATGAACAACTTTGGAGCAGTAGGAATGGCGATTATATTATCAAAGGCCATTATAGCGCCCCAAGCCTGTAGATTAGGTCTGAAGCTAACATCATACACATGTATGTATTCTCTAAATGACGTTTGCGATATATACGACTGTCATATACATAAACGGCCAGAGGACAAAAGTGAGGACCGCCATCACCGGTCTAGGTCTTCTGGAGACACACTTAAACAACGATAAAACATCATTTAGAAAGACAATATTCCTTTAAAATATAGTAACAAAGACATCCAATTACCTTCTGAATGCAGATTACATTTTAAATCATCTCTCCCACATGGACATTGTTTATTGTTTTAGTTTATCTTCTGGTTGAAACCACTCCGACAATGATGGCATTCCTAACAACTTATTTTCAGTTTCGAGTCGGAGTTCAAGAAAGTGAAAAGTTTAAACATAACATAATAAAAAGCGGATTCAAATCCCGCTGCGCTCAAATTTTTATACGTTTTTTTCAAAAATGTTTTTTAAATCTATATTTGATTCAATCATTTCAAGATTTTTGGAATTTAAAAAAGTGAAGGCTCTGTTGGACATATTCAGCAATGTTTTCACGACTTCAGTTGAAAATGCGCCAGAGTCAATGCAGTTAGAAGATATCGACATTCATAGCGACCGAGATTTACGCAATACATTCAACGAAGGAGACTTGCGGAACTTTATCGCTGCATTGATAAAAATATGTACGAAGAGTTGCGCGTAAACGCTCTAAAATATGCCAGCTTATTTGGTTCTACCTGCATACGTGAAAAATTTTTTTCAATATTAAATAATAATAAAACAAAAAATTAAAACAGCCTTGCTTTGGTAATTATTGAGATATTTTAAAAAGTTAGATTTGAAATATACGTGAGTGTAAAAATCTTGTAATATTAGACAAGAAGCGGAAAAAGAGGTCGAAAGCCACTTCACACGCGCGTTATGTCTGTCACGGTAACGCAGTTGCATGTGTTGTGTGATTTAGATATTCAGTAGTTTAATGAAGACGAATCTAATATTTTCTCAATTTATTAAAATAAAAATAAGTCCCTTTTTTACTATATATGATAACGTTTACTTCGTTTAATTTCAACAGTAATCCTTATTTCGTTCCACAAACACAACATTCACAACGACATGGATGCTTTTGGCGACAAAATAAATAGTTTTTTAATATAAATGTTACTTAATATTAACGCCTTGATATTCATTCACTCTCAAGAATAAAAGACAAACAGAAGCAGAATTGTGACTTGCACTCAATTTGTCCGATATTCAGTAGTTTCATAAATAGATTTGTATTTTTCTTCATTAAAACTAAAGTAATTATATTTTATCATATATCATGAGACATCTTTCCGATCAAGTTCAACAGTAATCCAAATTCCGAGCTCGTTCTTAAAATACGAACTTACGATCCTAAACTCAGAGAAGCGAAATGCCATCATATAAGAGTGATTCTTCACATCTTTCCCCAAATATCGCCGTGACATGATTACCCGACATTTGAGTCTTAATATTTAAAGTGTATGTTATAAGGTATTCAACGCACATGTGAATAATAAACATTGAAACATTGTTTTTTTTATTTATAAAAAATATTTTCACCTCGCTCCGGTAAGTCAAAGTGCAGCGTTAAGTTCACCACTCAAGACGCAATGTCTGGAATTCGGTGGAAAGCGAAGTACGGAGTTGTTTGACACTAGGTACTTTCTGTCCACCGTGCTATGCGGAATAAAAAGCGTGAATTAAAGCGTTAATTTAAGTCATTAAATGGAATTGTACAACAACACTTCCTGAGACAAACAACAATTTACAATCACATCAAATGAAAAGTACATCGTGCATGGAGAGTGAGGGTATTCAAACAATTATGAGAAACCATCAACGATTCAAACTTCACAATTATTCAGATTGGATGTAAATGAACACTCCAAATATATTTTGGCAAGGGAAATTTATTTTTATCTAAAGCGGTTTGTATAGAAAATGGTTTTTTTTTACTTTGGTGTAAAGGTGACAAACTCACAAGCCGCAAACAAGAGCGCAAAAGTACAATCCAACTACATAGGTTTCATTATGAACATGTGTTACTAAGATATTCAGTAGTTTAGTGGAATAAATAATGTGTAGATTTGCATCTCAAAATATTCTTGCAAATACTCAATATTATGGCATTTATTCAAGTAGAGTACGATTACTTTTACTGCTTTTGGGAAACTAAGATAAGAGTCTGCACGATTGCTTCAGTTCTGATAAACTCAAGACTCGTCGTGAATGTGACGTTAATAAACAACTTTGGAGAAACAGGAATGATGAATAATTAAAGGCTAAAACAATTATACTATAATATATGCCAACTGATCATCATTGACTGACGCAACCTCTGTAAAGTACACTACGTCGCTCCAAGCCATCAATCTAAAGTTAACGATATTGTACAGATGACTGTAAATGAGGATTGCGATGAAATATCCTCAGCTACATTTTGCAACCCCACATACATAAAAGACGAGTAGTCAAGAGTAAGAAGATCACAACCAGGTCTTTTTTGGTGGCACCCTTTCAGTGTACAGGATTTCACTCAAATATCCTTAAACAAAGACAAAACATATTTTTATAGTCCCCATTCCTTTAATATATAGATTAAAGACATCTAATAATCTTTTGAACGCTGAAAACACTTCACATCGTCCTCCCTTGAGGAATTGTTGCATATTTAAAAATCATGGCATTCCATAAAACTTCATCAAAATAGGTCTCATTCATTGCTTTCATATTTTGGTAAAAGTAGTCTTGACTTTATTCAGCTGTAGACGTCAATGATGGTGTATTAAAAATAAGGAAGACATACCGAAGAATAACTGAGCATACTTTATTTAGGTAATATTGAAATCATCTAAACCTTAAAATTACGTCAAGGTATTTCACAATACAACCAACCAATCAACTAATGCTGAAACCCAAATACCAACAGCGAAAATATCGTTTTCAACAATAAGTTTTGTTTTGAATAAATATAGTAGTTCTTTCAGTCGTCTGTTAGATACCGTCAATAAAAATATTAGAGCTTTAAAAACGTTAAACGAGCCTACTGAGTACTGGGATAAACTTATAGTTTATGTGATGACCAACAAATTAGATGCTATTACTAATAGAAATTAGGAAGAATGTCGTAATAGATTATCAAAATCACCAAATTTAGCTCAATTTTGCACCTTCGCAAATAATAAGGCTGATTTATTGGAAACAATTGAAAATCAAGCAATTAAAAATTTATCAATGAATAAAATAGAAACTAAATCCAAGTTTTATAATAAATGCAAATTGTAGTAATCATTCTAATAATCTTCTAAAAAATCAAAATACACATAGTGATAACAAAGTACAGTGTACATTATGTAATAGCAATCATCTTTTATATACTTGTCAGTCTTTTAGAAGCTTACCGACTGACATGGGAATTTCTAAAGAACGGGAATTAAAGGTTTGTTTTTATTGTTTACGTTCTGGTCACTTGATAAAACGTTGTAAATTATCGCAAAGTAAATATTATAAATGCCATCATAACACGCTTTTGAATGTTGATATTAATTCCAGAAAAACTGAATTACAAGATCCTATACCTAGTGTAGATAAAATAAATTGTTTTTTAATAAAAATGTTACTTAATATTCACGACTTGATATTCACTCACTCTCTGGAATAGAAGACAGACAGAAGCAGAATTGTGACTTGCACTCAATGTATCCGATATTCAGTAGTTTCATGAAGACATTCTCATTTTTCTTCATTAAAACAAAAATAGTTATATTTTATTATGTATCATGAGACATCTTTCCGATCAAGTTCAACAGTAATACAAATTCCGAGCTCGTTCTTGAAATACGAACTTACGATCCTAAACTCAGAGAAGCGAAATACTATCATATTAGATTGATTCTTCACATCTTTCCCCAAATATCGCCGTGACATGATTACCCGACATTTGAATCTTAATATTGAAAGTGTATGTTACAAGATATTCAACGTACAAGTGAATAATAAACGTTGGTACATTGTTTCTTATTTACAAAACATTTATATACGAACAATATGTATTCTAAATAACTAAATGGATTTTTCCCTATGAGGGGACGGGATAGAATATAATTCCTCTCTGCTGTTGGGTAACGTGCTGAAAGAGGCGGGTCTACCAGTAATTTGGTGGTAGGAGGTTAATCCTCCGACTGGCTCGCGACATCATGATAAAAACAATCCACCAAATATTTGACGATGTGTCGGAACACATCATACTGAATTACAATTTTAAAAAACATTGCAATACTTGACACCGACAACAGTTTAGAGCTACATCAAACGGAAACTTACAATACCATTAAGATGTAACTGCAGGAGTATATCGCGCATGGAGAGTGAGAGTATTCAAACAGTCAGGAGAAACCATTAGCGATTCAAACGACACAATTATTCAGATCGGATATAAATGGACAAGCAACAACTCCGGGAGACTTGCGGGAGATTTGTGATTATAATATGAACATGTAGCACCAAATTATCCTAGTATATTATATTATAGTAATGATACATACGATGACGAATTAAATATTGCGAAAGAGTGTCTTTGTTAACTCTGCATCGACTTATTACCAACGATGATGTATCACATCTTCTTTTTAGAGGAAAACCTTATAAGGTATTCAAAAAAATTCTTTTCAGACATATCATAATTTCATTATCAACAATTTTATACATTTATGAATGAAACGTAAATTACCTTCAAGTATAAAAATATTGAAAAATAAATTATCTGGTTATCAAAACTATTTGCCACTTGTAAGCGGAATACCATGTATAAATAAAAAAAAAAAGTAAATGTTTTAAAAGCTGTTGAAACATCAAGAAAATTTTCACTATTCATCTGAACGTAGACTTAAGAACGTACCTCAAGATTAAAGACATAATAAGATCTTTGATTTTCGCGATTTTTATACATTTTAAATGAAACTATTTAACCGGATTAATCGCGTATATTTTGGTATTCGAAAATACATTTTTGGACACCTGACGTTTTGAACACTTTACAGTAGTCCGTGGTCACACTTGCGGGTACACTGAGTTGGCATTCGTCTGTCAGTTGATACAAAAAAATAATTATATCAAACTACTGCCATCGATTTCTTAATTGCCTCGCGTACTGCCCTGGATTCTTACAGAATGAGCTCACTGTATCTTTGTCTTTGATGTGGTGGATTTGGGACTTTCAATTTTTAATAAGTGGGTCCCAGGTGGTAGATAGTTTTCAACCATCTTCTCTATTGAAATTTGGATGTTTTTGAATTTCAATAGCCTTTCAATAGCAATAGGATCATTCTAGGAACATATCTACTTTCCCTAGCGAGGATATGTGGCTTATCAAACCTGATGTAGTGGTTGGACTTATTCATTGTATGTTCACACACAGCTGACTGCAATACACGCCCATTCTTGACATCGGATATGTGTTCTTTCACCCTAACCCCGATGCTCCTCTTTGTTTGGCCAATGTATGACAAGCCACAGTCACAGTCTAGTTTATACACGCCTGCACACTCCAAAGGAATATTACATTTCACGGGTCTCAAGCATTGGCTCACTTTTTTATTAGGCTTGAATATGGTTTGAATAGAAGCTCTTCTTAAGATGTTGCCAATCCTGTCTGTAACTCCTTTCACAAACGGTAGAAGTGCTGGCTGTCTCTCCACTGTATGAAGACCAACAAGCCACCCACACTACATCAGGTTTGATAAGCCACATATACTCGCTAGGGAAAGTAGATATGTTCCTAGAATGATCGGCGAGACTATAGAAATTCAAAAACATCCAAATTTCAATAGAGAAGATGGTTGGAAACTATCTACCATCTGGGACCCACTTATTAAAAATTTTAAGTCCCAAATTCCCCACACCAGAGACAAAGATACAGTGAGCTCATTCTGCAAGAATCCAGGGCAGTACGCGAGGCAATTAAGAAATCGATGGCGGTAGTTTGATATAATTAATTTTTTGTATCAACTGACAGACGAATGCCATCTCAGTCTACCTGTGACCACGGACTACTGTAAAGTGTTCGAAACGTCAGGTGTCCAAAAATGTATTTTCGAATACCAAAATATACGCGATTAATCCGGTTAAATAGTTTCATTTAAAAAATTAACGACATAATTTATTATATCTCTTGTGGCAAGTGCTCCTTAACAGTATACTACGTTAATTGTGAAATAGAGTTATACTTGTCACCTGAAAGAGTATATCAATCAATATTTAAAATACAAACACGATTACCATTTAAAAAGAGTAACACCACGACTGACGATGATGTTCAGTAATTTCCTGGTATATTTGGTAGTGGTTTATTTCCCTTTTTGAGGTCATGTATAGAATGATGTAATTTAATAACTTTCTATAATTATGTATAGGTTCTGTGTGTAAGCTATTTAATTCCATTTTATTTCTTAATATTGTTTTGAATTTTCCCCAATTAGCTTTATTTGTATTGTATTTCAAGGTGGTTCGTTTCTTTTTTTTGTTTATTTTGTTCTTATTATTTAAAGTAATTACTTTACATTTACACTTGTAAATTCTATTGATTTTATAGAGATGAGTGACATGCATATGTGTTTAATTTCTAATTATTGATAAATTCGGATATGTGATGTGTGAAAATGCTAAGGTCTATGACAAAAGTCCTGGGAATGTTATGTGTTATTCTTTTAAACGAATTGGTTCCTACGTTGCCAATTATTAAATAATTACTGGTATTGAGCTTAATTAGGTCTTTACTACTGAATAATAGAACCTCATTGAGAATGCCACCCGTTGAAGTCGCCACCAATTGTTATATGTTCATGTGGATGGTGTTTTGAAAACAATTCAAGTTAATTTAGAGCATTGTCTGGATCTTCTCTTGGTTCAATGTAAACACTAATTATATATATCTTAAATTCAAATTTGCCAAGGCTTTAATATGTACTTTCAGAGTGTCTCTGTTAACTCGGCATCGATTTATTACCAACAAAACTACATCACATCTTTTTGATAGGAAACCTTTATAATATATTTAAGTAAAATTCTCGTCATACATATCATAATTTCAATGTCAAGATTTTTTTACATTTATCAATGGAACGTAAATTACCTTTAAGTATAAAAATATTGAAAAAAAAATTTGGTTATCAAAACCATTTGCACCAAGTAAGTACAACACCATGTGTTAAATGTGAGATATAAAAAAAAATTTAATATACATTTGAACGCAAAGAATCTTTCATATCTCTTGAGGAGTATTTACCTCGACAGTTGAAACAGTATGTTCCTGAAATCCCTCTCACCAGACAAGATATTCAGTAGTATCCTGAAGATATTATCGTAACCAAAGGAAGTGAAAGGAAATTTCTTAGCAAATGAAAATAAGATTTTATTCACTGTTTTTATTGGAAATAAATCTTCTGATTTTTATTACAAAGGTGGGTGTGTACCACCTCCCTAACTCCAAATTAGACCGCAAAAGTTCCAAATAGGTTTAGTTACACATGAACACATGTTACAAAGATATTCAGTAGTTTAGTGGAACTTAATTAAGATATTCTTGCGACAACACCATTTTTTGTCTACATTTAGTCTATCACTGAAATATTAATCTAATATTGGAACTGCTGAGTCAAAATACTATAATCAGGGAGCATCTTCTTGACTTGCATTTGGAATAGCTAAGAGAAGAGTCTGTACGATTGCGCCAGTTCTAGTGAAAGTGCATTTGAGAAAGATACACTAACCTTATAGTAGATGAAACCTATTGAGCTTCGAGGATAATCCCATGCCTTTCAAGTGATCGTAAACTGTAAGGTTTGTTTAATTTAACCTCAATCCGATCTCACGTGTTATTATTCGGTGCCTCGTGTCAACTAATGCCTTTTTCGCGTCATTATCAGATTCTTCCGGCCTTCGCGAACGTTACGATAATATGTCTTTGACATCAAAATTGTCGGATTGAAATTTAGCTATCCGGTTTGGGCACTGGCACACATCTTCTCCATACTCATTGTTCAACTCTTTTCTGGCTTGAACAGCATTTTTATTTTTTTGGTAACAAAACAGTAAGGTATGTTAAAAAAGCTGTCACTCCGCGTATTTAAAAGGGCACCAATTAAAAACCACTGCGTAGATTTCATTGGAACTTTTTTACACACAAATCTTGCTATATGAGCTCTCAAAGCATAAAGAAATTATACGCCTTAAGTGTGAAATTGAGCGTATAAAAAACACTTAAATTTTTGTCCGGAAAAAACGAAATTTCTTTTCGAACAACCCAATAGGTATTCATTGGGTACACACAGGAAAGATAGTTCTTGATTTTATTCGGTCGTAGATGTCAATGATCCATCATTGACATTAACAGACAATAAGGGGGAAATAGCAAAAAATACTTTGACTCCATTATTTATGTAATATTTTAATTATCCAAATAATAATTTTAATCCAAATAATTTTATATCTTTGTTTTAAAGAAATATAATATTCCCCTAAAAGTGGTGTATAAAGAAGTTAAAGACTGCGGACGTGGCAAAAGAAGTACGCAGAGACCTAAATTTTTGGGCAAATCACAAAATCTTAAAATTCACAAGTAATTTCTGTGGCAACTGGTTCTGTTAAAGACAGCTTCTACATTCTAAATAAAAAAAACGAAAATGCATTATGATAACAAAGTATTAATTTTAAACAAAAATAAGGCTTAACGAGACACACCAAATATTATGCAAAACACTTGGGCTTTCAAATTTGGATAAAAACTCTACATGATACTGTCCAACAAACTGACCGACTAACCACCGATAGCTTTTTCAACAATATGTTTTAAACTCCTTCCATCTGCCTTGCACTATCGTCTCCTGGGACAATAGGAAATTGCAAAGAATGTCTTTGCCAAACAGCTCAATTCATCCAAATATATTATCAACACTAGATGCAATCGAAAAGAAAGATTACAACTTGTATGCAAGGCCTTATATAAAATAACGAATAATTCGACAAGTTATCTTAATTATGTATGTTATATTGTGTTTGATTGATTTCCAACATCAATTGATAAGAGTAGAATAAATGTCGTCTAAGAAAAAAATGTCATTAGAAAAAGTCTTGTAATTGTTCCATCAGTACAGAAATATCAAAATGTAGTTGTCAATAAGTACATTGAGAACATGTCCGCTCTTATACCAAGGATACAACATGGTCATTGTTTTGGTAATTATTGAGATGTTTTAAAAACTCAGTATTAAAATAAACGTTAGTGTAAAAATCTTGTAATATTAGACAAGAAGCGGAAAAAGAGGTCGAAAACCACTTCTCACGCGCGTTATGTCTGTCACGGTAACGCAGACGATGTCTTGTGTGATTTATATTTTCAGTAGTTTAATGAAGACGAATCTAATATTTTCTCACTTTATTTTAATAGAAATAAGTCCCTTTTTTACCATATATGATAACGTTTACTTCGTTTAATTTCAACAGTAATCCTTACTTCGTTCCACAAACACAACATTCACAACGACAAGGACGCTTTTGGCGACAAAATAAATTGTTTTTTAATAAAAATGTCACTTAATATTAACGCCTTGATATTCATTCACTACCAGAAATAGAAGACAGACTGAAGCAGAATTGTGACTTGCACTCAATGTGTCCGATATTCAGTAGTTTCATAAAGATATTTTTAGTTTTCTTCATTAAAACTAAAATAATTATATTTTATTATATATCATGAGACATCTTTTCGATCAATTTCAACAGTAATCCAAATTCCGAGCTCGAACTTACGATCCTTGAAATACGAACTTACGATCCAAAACTCAGAGAAGCGAAGAACCATCATATAATATGATTCTTCACATCTTTCCCCAAATATCGCCGTGACATGATTACCCGACATTTGAGTCTTAATATTTAAAGTGTATGTTATAAGATATTCAATGCACATGTGAATAATATTTATTAAAACATTGTTTTTTTTATTTATAAAAAAATATTTTCACCTCGCTCCGGTAAGTTAAAGTGCAGCGTTAAGTTCACCACTCAAGACGCAATGTCTGGAATTCGGTGGAAAGCAAAGTATGGAGTTATTTGACACTAGGTACTTTCTGTCCACTCTGCTATGCCGGATAAAAAGCGTGAATTTAAGCGTTAATTTAAGTCATTAAATGGAATTGTACAACAACACTTCCTGAGACAAACAACAATTTACGATCACATCAAATGAAAAGTACATCGTGTATGGAGAGTGAGGGTATTCAAAATTAGGAGAAACCATCAGCGATTCAAACTTCACAATTATTCAGATTGGATGTAAATGAACACTCCAAATATATTTTGGCAAGGGAAATTTATTTTATCTAAAGCGGTTTGTATAGAAAATGTGTTTTTTTTACTTTGGTGCAAAGGTGAAACTCACGAGCCCTAAACAAGAGCGCAAAAGTACAATCCAACCACATTCACAGGTTTCATTATGAACATATGTTACTAAGATATTCAGTAGTTTAGTGGAATAAATAATGTGTAGAATTGCATCTCAAGATATTCTTGCAATAACTGAATTTTATGTCATTTATTCTAGTAGAGTACGATTACTTTTACTGCTTTTGGGAAACTAAGATGAAAGTCTGCACGATTGCTTCAGTTCTGATGAACTCAAGACTCGTCGTAAATGAGACGTTAATAAACAAATTTGGAGAAACAGGAATGGTGAATAATAAAAGGCTAAAACAATTATACTATAATATATGCCAACTGATCATCATTGACTGACGCAACCTCTGTAAAATACACTATGGCGCTCCAAGCCATCAATTTAAAGTTAACGATATTGTACAGATGACTGTATACTCTAAATGAGGCTTGCGATGGAATATCCTCAGCTACGTGTTGCAACCCCACATACATAAAAGACGAGTAGTCAAGAGTAAGAAGATCACAAACAGGTCTTTTTCTTTCCAGCGTACAGGATTTCACTCAAATATCCCTAAATAAAGACAAAAACATAATTTTATAGTCCCCATTCCTTTAATATATAGAGTAAAGACATCCAATTATCTTTTGAACGCAGAAAACACTTTACATCGTCCTCCCTTGAGGAATTGTTTCATATTTAAAAATAATGGCATTCCATAAAACTTCATCAAAATAGGTCTCATTAATTGGTTTGATATTTTAGAAAAAGTAGCTCTTGACTTTATTCAGCCGTAGACGTCAATGATGTAGTAATAAAAATAAGGAGGAGATGCCGAAGAATAACTGAGGATTTATTTAGGTAATATTGAAACTATCTAAACCTTAAAATTACGTCAAGGCACTTCACATGTAGTGTGTAAGTTGGATATTCATTAATACCAACCAACAACACAACCAACCAATCAACTAATGCTGAAACTCAAATCTACGGTGAATCTCCAATGGCAGAAATATCTTTTTCAACAATAAGTTTTGTTTTCAAAGAATCTAGTAGTTCTTAGATACAGTCAATCAAATATTAGAGCTTTAAAACATTATACGAGCCTACTGAATACTGAGATACGCCTATAGTTTATATGATGTCCAACAAATTAGATGCTCTTACTAATAGAAACTGGGAAGAGTGTCGTAATACATTATCTAAATCACCAAGTTTAGCTCAGTTTTGAACCTTCGTAAATAATAAGGCTGATTTATTGGAAACAATTGAAACTTAAGCCATTAAAAAATTATCAATGAATAAAATAAAAACTAAATTCAAGAGTTTTATAATAAATGCAAATTGTAGTAATCATTATAATAATCTTTTAAAAAATCAAAATACATATAGTGATAACAAAGTACAGTGTCCATTATGTAATAGCAATCATCTTTTAAATACTTGTCAGTCTTTTAGAAGATTACCGATTGACATGAGAATTTCTAAAGTATGGGAGTTAAAGGTTTGTTTTAATTGTTTAAATATTATAAAGGCCGTCATAATACGCTTTTGCATGTTGATGTCGATTCCAGAAAAACTGAATTACAAGATCCTATGCCTAGTGGAAACTACACTAATGCCAGTAAAAATTGCTCGAAACACTTCACCTACTTATTCACAAAACAATGTTGTACTATCAAGTAACACTCTAATACATACAAGCATTTTTTGTGTTTTATTGTCCACAGAATCAGTGAATGTGGTGAGCGACAAAGATGAGAAATTGAATGTAGAGTTCTTCTCGACTACCTTAGTATAGCCAATTTTATTACTGAAGATTGGTTTAACAAATTGGGTTCGAGGTAGCATAAGTTTCGTGATAACAGGTATTAATGGTCATCTACTAGTACACAATCTTCTAATTTTGAAATCGAGTCTCTCAATGATCAATATACGTTTAACGTTAATTGTTTTATATTGCCAGAAATTACTAAAGTTTCGCCTACTTTTTTAATTAATATAAATAAATTTACCTCCACACATACAACTAGCAGATCCTTCTTTTTGCATACCGTCAATAATTGATATTTCTGGTAGGAGCCGAGTTGTTTTGGAATGTGGAACCAATGTAGAATATTTTTTACCTCCCCATGGAGTCTTGAGAGAATCAAATTTAACAACTGAACTCCGGGCAGTCTTCGGGCATGCCTCAGCGGCAACCACATCTGGAGTGTCCCTTAATAACATCCAGATGGTGGGTTTAACTGTCCAAGAAGTCTTACTCTCTATCTTACTACACTTATGACAACATAAATATGCGATGATGTAGAGAAAATGTATAGAGCAATTAATATAAATCCCTCTCAAGGATGTTTGCAACAAATTATTTTCAGATCAGACCCAAATTGCCATTAAAAACCTTTTACGGAACGGCTTCTACACCCGACTTAGCAACTGAGTGTTTGGTAAGTTTAGCATGTACCATCCATAAAGAAAAAGTCATAAATTGAACGTGATTTTTACGTTGACAGTTATCTAAGAGGTGATAACTTTCTTGATGAGGTAGTAGAGTTAGCTAAAGAACTTAAGTCAGTTTTAAGCGCTGCACATTTTCATTTAGGAAAATTTCAGTCTAACAGCAGAGAAGTTTTAAAACAAATTTCAGACACTGTTCAAAGTTCAAACAGTTTGGACTTGGCTGAAAATAAAACCGTATCTCCAAATACATTAGGCTTGCTCTGGATTTGCGATTCCGGGATCATTAAGTTTTTCTGTTGGTCTTGATGAAAAATGTGGAGATGTTAACAATAAAATAACTAGACGTCGTATACTTTCTATAACTAACCAAATTTCAGATCCGTTTGGCCTGGTAGGCCCTTGTATTATTGAAGCAAAAATAATCATGCAAAAATTATGGATTTCAAAGATTGACTGGGATGGTCCAGTTCCATCTGATGTACATAGCTTATGGCAATCATTTGAAAACACTTCAATTTTCAAAACACTATTTTAAATACGTTGAGGATTCCTAGATGGATGTTGTATGATAATAATTCTATAAATAATGAAATTCATATTTATACAGATGTATCTGAGAAGGCGTATGGCGCTTGCGTCTACGTTCGGTCTATGAATAATGATGAATTTTTGGATCAAGATTGTATACTAAGGTTTTAGACTCTCTTACAATACCTTTTAGTAGTTCTAAGTTTTGGTGCGATTCGACCATAGTTTTGAGTTGGCTTTCTATGACACCGAATATTTTAAAACCTTTAGTGCAAAACTGCGTTATAGAAATACAAGAATCGTTATACGTGGAGATATGTGCCGTCTCGAGATTATTCGGCGGATCTTGTTTTTCGTGGAGTGAAGGCTGACCTTATCAGCGATTACGTTTTGTGGTGGTCAGGTCCCACTTTTTCATTTAAGGATAAACACAACTGGCCTAAAATGCTAGGTAAAGTCAAGAAACAGGATCCGTCTCACTTAACTAATCATTCGTCTCATCACTCACATAATAAATCATCCATCTCATCAAAACCCACATTAAAATCATTAGAACCGTGTAGTATTGAATCATTAATTTATAAATATTCTAATTTTAAACATTTAAAAAGAGTTGTGGTTTACGTACTAAGATTACGAAAATAAGAAATAAAAAAAGTCACTATCTATTCAGGAATTATGGTTCATTCAAGTTTATAATAAAATTTTCGCAACAATATATATATAGAAGAAGTATAAACTATTAAAATTAGATAAATCTTTACTACGTAATAATAGAATTTCTTCTTTAAGTATTTTTGTTGAAAGCGACATTATCATCCGTTTAGGCGGCAGGCTGGATAACTCTCCCTACGGCTATAATATTAAGCATCAGATTTGACCCAAGGAGGTAGAAATTTGTCACAAAAGATACGTAATCAGTGTATGAAATGGTTTAAATACAAGTGTCAGAGCGTGCAATCTTTGATATGCTGCCTATTTCTAGAACACATTCAGAGTTTTCATTTCCTAATTCAAGTGTCGACTATACCAGGCCAATATTATTAGATGACCGGAAAGGCCGAGGATGCAAGCTTTTATAATGTAATTTATGTATTTTGTTTGCCTCGCAGTTAAAGCTGTTCACCTAAAGCTTGTCACAGATCTCACAGGAAGCATACATAGCTGCCTTAAACTTAAATCGATTTATTGCTCGTCGTGGCAAGCCCAAAAGCATGTATTCAGATAATACTACGAATTTTGTTGGAGCATGTGACGAGTTATCAGAATTTTTAAAACAAGCAAACATTACTCATTTTCATGGCATCGCAGAGGCGGCAGTTAAGTCTACCAAATACCATCTAAAGAGGTTACTTCATACTCATTTAACCTACGAAGAAATAGCAACAATATTAGTTCATATAGAATCCATTTTAAATTATCGTCCTCTCACTTCATTGTCATCTAATCCTCCAGATTTAACTACCCTTACTTCATCTCATTTTTTGATTGGAGGACCTCTAATGTCAATTCCAAGCCCGCAGGTTGCTGACGTCAACGTTACAAGAGAGTAGAACTAATTAAGCAACATTTCTGGAATCACTTTAATCTTGAGTATGTTTCTCTGCTTCAGCAAAGACAAATGGTGCACATCCACAGGGCATCTCACTGAGGGTGTTCTCATCCTCATCAAGGAGGAGGGAGCGCCACCCTAGCTGTGGCCATTGGAACAAGTCGTGAAAGTCACTTTCAGTCAAGTTCACTGGACCTGAGGGAGGGTTACGGGTCAACCTGGGGAGTACGGCTGGCACTGGCGGATGTTCTATGCTCGAACAGGTTTAAAGCTCCAGCGTTTCGTTACTCTTAAAACGTCAATAAATAAAATAATCCATCTGATTTGCACTGCCTTTGAATTGACCATAAAAGTACATGAAATCTCACTTTAACTCACAAATCTCATACAGGAAGTGGAAATAGGCAAGCCACAAACATAGTTGATTTTCAAGCGGCGGCTCAAAAATTCTAGTTATTGAGTAGGATGAATTCTACCAAATATATGATACTTGAATCTACCAAATATATAATAAACTAATAATTGACAAAATGAATGTTCCTTTGAAGATGGTCGCTGATACTCCCACTTTACTAAAGATCCATGTACGCTAATATGATACAAAGCAGTCAAGGCAATAAATATCAAGAGTTACAATTTAAACACTCATACAATTTATTAAGGGCATATTTTTATATTCAAACTTAAAGAGCTTTGTTGGTCCCTTACAAGAGTACGTCGCCATTGGACCGATGTTTAACGAAATCATTTGAATTAAAATATAACATGATCAGTTTGTAAAGGTTTCAAGATTCATCTAAAAGAGACAAAGGCAAGAACACTGTCGATTAATAACTTCTCGTTAGTCGTGAACATTGAACTATGTCAACAAAATTTCCCTTATTACTGCCAAACCAGCTTATTTTTATAGCGAGCGCCAAAAACATGGCAGAAACGACCTTTTGACTGTCCAAGTTAAAGCTTACTGAGAATATTACTCAATGAAGTTTCTTTGTTCCCCCGATTTAACTTAAATTGTCACAAACAGCCTGGACATGTTAATCAGAAGAAAGTAATAAATGAAAATAGGCAAAGGCACAAGCAGTTTTAATTCCTTCTAATCATCCAAATATATAATCAACACTAGATGCAATCGAAAAGAAAGATTACAACTTGAATGCAACGCTTATATATAATATAAAATAACGAATAATTCGTTAAGTTACCTTAATTATGTATGTCATATTATGTTTGATTGATTTCCAACATCAATTGATTAGAGTAGAATAAATGTCGTATATGGAAAAATGATATTAGATAAAGACTTGTAACTGTTCCATCAGTACAGAAATATCAAGATGAAGTTGAGAGTCTCGACATTGAGCACATGTCCCTGTATTCCATTTATAAATATTCTAATTTTAAACACTTAAAAAGAGTTGTGGCTTACGTACTAAGATTACGAAAATAAGAAATTAAAACACTATCTATTCAGGAATTTTGGTTCGTTCAGGTTTATAATTAAAATCCCTGGGAGTATAAACTATTAAAATTAGATACATTTTTACCAAGTAATAATAGACTTTCTCCTTTAAGTATTTTTATTGATAGCGACAATATCATACATGTAGGTGGCAGGCTTGATAACTTTATAACTTTATAACTTGATAACTTGTTAAAGCTATTCACCTAAAGGTAGTCACAAATCTTACCAAGGAAGCATATATAGCTGCTTTAAACCGATTTATTCCTCATCGTAGCAAGCCCAAAAGCATCTTATCGGATAATGCTACGAATTTTGTTGGGATATGTAACGAGTTATCAGAATTTTTAAAACAAGGAAATATTACCTGCCATGTTGCACAACAAGGTACTGAATTTACTTTTGCGCCTCCTTATTCTTCTCATTTTAATGGCATAGCAGAGGCGGCACTTCATATTCATTTAACCTACGAGGAAATGGCAACATTTTCAGATAGAAGCCATCATCTGATCCTCCTGATTTTAATAACCTTACTGCATCCCATTTTTTGTTTGGACGACCATTAATGTCAATTCCAAGTCTGTAAGTTGCTGACGTCAACGTCAATTGTCGGGAGCGTTAAAAGAGAGTAAAATTTGTTAAGCAACATTTCTGGAATCACTTCAATCTCGAGTATGTTTTTCTGCTTCAGCAAAGACAAAATAGTGCACCTCCACAAGGCATCTCACTGAGGGTGTACAGGCCCTCATCAAGGAGAAGGGAGCGCCACCCTTGCTGTGGCCATTGGGACAAGTCGTAAAGGTCTTCACTGGACCTGATGGAGCGTTGCGGGTAGCAGAACTCAAAACGAAGAAAGGAATTGTACATAGGGGTTTCAACAACATCTGTCCACTTCCTCTCTCTTGGAAATTTCAACCCAGGGAGTAAACCGGCACCGGTGGATGTTCGATGCTTAAACAGGTTTTAAACTCCAGTGGTTCGTTACTCTTAAAATGTCAATAAATAAAATAATCCATCTGGTTTGCACTGCCTTTGAATTATCACAAATCTACTAAATAAATATCACAAATCTACTAAAAGAAGTGGAAACAGGCAAGTGAAAAGCATAACATGATCAATTTGTAAAGGTTTCAAGGCTTATTTGAAATAGATAAAGCCACTGAACAAGAACTCTGTTACAGATGCTTTTCTAAATCTGAATATTAAGTCAATTAATAATAAAATTTAACTCTTATTCTCGATAAAAATTTAACTATGTCAAAGACCAGAAAATTACCCAATTAGTATTCTAAATCTGAATATTAAGTCAATTAATAACCTCTCGGTAAAAAATTAACTATGTCAAAGACAGTCAAAAGCAAAATTACCCAATTACTGCCAAACCAGCTTATTTTTATAGCGCCAAAAATATGTCAGAAATGATCTTTTGACTGTCCAAGTTAAAGATTACCGAAAATATTGCTCGATGAAGTTTGCATGTTCCCCCAACATTGTCACTAGCAGCCTGGACATGTTAATTAGCAGAAAGTAATAAATGAAAATGGGCAAAGGCACAAACAGTTTTAATTCCTTCAAATCATCCTATTTGGATGATATAATCAACACTAGATGCAATCGAAGAGAAAGATTACAACTTGTATGCAACGCTTTATATAAAACAAAAAATAATTCATTAAGTTACCTTAATTTTGCAAGTCGTATTATATTTTATTGATTTCCAACGTTAATTGATAAGAGTAGAATAAATGTCGTCTAAGGAAAAAATGTAATTAGATAAAGACTGGTAACTGTTCCATCAGTACAGAAATATCAAGATCTAGTTGATAATCTGTACATTGTGAACATGTCCGTTCATATATCACGGACACAACACGGTCATTGTTTTGGTAATTATAGAGATATTTTAAAAATTCAGATTTGAAAAATACGTGAATATAAAAATATTCTAATATTAGACAAAAATTGACGGAAAAAGAGGTTGAAAACCACTTCACATGCGCGTTATGTCTGTCACGGTAACTTAGAGGCATGTGGTGTGTGATTTAGATATTCAGTAGTTTAATGAAGACAAATCTAATATGTTTTCATTGTATTTAAATAAAAATAAGTAATTATTTTATTATAGAAGGTAAGGCAACATTTTAACTGAATTCTAAAAGTAATCCTTATTTCGTTTTCCAAATACTTTATTTATAACGACAAGGACGTGACGAAGAGACAACTTCTGGCATGAAAATGCGTTGTTTTAATAATCATTTTACTCAATATTAACGCCTTGATATTCATTCACTCTCAGGAATAGAAGATAGACAGAAGCAGGATTATAACTTGCACTCAATGTGTCCGATATTCAGAATTTTCATAAAGACAATTTTATTTTTCTTCATTAAAAAGAAAATAATTATATTATATTATATATCATGAGACATCTTTCCGATCAAGTTCAACAGTAATCCAAATTCCGAGCTCGTTCTTGAAATACGAACTTACGATCCTAAACTCAGAGAAGCGAAATGCCATCATATAAGATTGATTCTTCACATCTTTCCCCAAATATTCAAAGACATTTGAATTTTAATATTTGAAGTGTATGTAATAAGATATTCAAGGCACATGTGAATAATATTTATTGAAACATTGTTTTTTTAATTTACATAACACTTTTTTTATTTACAAAACACTATAACAATGGCACATTCGTGGCGTGGTGAGACACCGTCTGACTATTGCGGGTTCGACCCCCACTCAGGGGGTGATTATATTTTCATTTCTTCGCTCTGGTAAGTCAAAGTGCAGCGCTGAGTTTCACCACTCAACAACAATGTCTCAATTTCATTAAAAAGCGAAGTACGGAGTGTCTTGAAACTAGTTACTTTCTGTCTACCCTGTTATGCAGGATACAAAGCGTGAAGCTAAAAAAAGAACAACACCACCACACCAATTTAGAGTTACATCAAATGAAAACTTACAATACTATTAAGATTTAACTGCAGAAGTGCATGGAGAGTGAGAGTATTCAAACAGTTAGGAAAAACCATCAGCGATTCAAACTTCACAATTATTCAGATCGCATATAAATGGACAAGCAACAATTTCAACTTGCAGGAGATTTGTGATTATAATATGAACATGTAGCATCAAATTATCCTTGTATATTATATTATGGTAACGATACATATGATGACGAATTAAAAATTTGCGAAAGTTTCAATAAGTACTTTAAGATTGTCTTTGTTAACTCTGCATCGACTTAATACCAAAAATACTATCTCTTCATCTTCTTTTTAAGAGTCAGTCAGACATATCATAAATTAACTATCAAAAATATTGAAAACATATTTTTTTGGTTATGAAAACCATTTGCACTATGTAAGTGCAACGCCATGTGGTAAATGTATTAAGAACCGAAGAAAAAATTTCATTGCAAGTGGCAAGTTGGCAAGTGCTCCTCAACAGTATACTACGTTTTTTATGAAGTAGAGTAATACTGATTGACACCTGGAAGAGTATATACGAACATTATGCGAAATACAAACCCAATTTTTATTATTTGACTGTGAAAACCCGCGGCTGACGATGATGTTCCTGTAAACCCTCTGACCAGACCAGATATTCAGTAGTTTTCTGTAGATATTATGGTAACTAAAGGACATGAAAGTTTTCTGTAGATATTATGGTAACTAATGGACATGGACACACATGGAATGGGATTGGAATGAGACTTTTTATTACAAAGGTGTGACACACATTCCTTAAACTAAAGGGCAAAAGTACAATCCAACCAGATAGGTTTCATTATAAACACATGTTACTAAGATATTCAGTAGTTTATTGGAACAAATAATGTGTAGAATTATATCTTAAGATATTTTTGCAACAATACCCTTTTTGTTTTCTACATTTAGTTTATCAATGCAATATTCATTTTATATTAAAACTGCTAAGGTGAAAAAAATGACTGTAATCAGGAAAAACTTCCGAAGTAAGATCGTCTTTACTTGCGTTTGGACGCTAAGAGAAGAGCAGTCGTAGATTGCTCCAGTTTTCGTGAAAGTACATTTGAGAAAGGCCCACAAAACTCTATAGTGGATGAAGTCTCATGCACTATGGGTCTGATGAATAATTTGGAGCAATAAGAATGGCGATTACATTATCAAAGTCCAAAACAATTATACTTGTCGGAAACATAAACCAATTGATCTTCATTGACAATGCAAATTCTGTAAATTTCTTTAAAGCGTTTTTAAATGAAAATATTTTAATCAGATTAATCGTGTATATTTTGGTATGCAAACCTACATTTTTGGACACCTGACTGAGGTGGCATTCGTCTGTCAGTTGATACAAACCGCCATCTATTTTTTAATTGGCACTCGTACTACCCTGGATCCTTGCAGAATGAGCTGACTGTATCTTTGTCTCTGGTGTGGTGGATTTAAGAGTTTAATCTTTTTCTAAGTGGTTCCCAGGTGGATGAGAGATTCCAACCACCTTCTCTATCGAAATTTGGATATTTTGAATTTCAATAGCCTCGCGGATCATTCTAGGAATATTTCTGCTTTCCTTGGCGAGGATAGATAGCGAGATAATTAGCTCTTGTTTTTTTTCAATCGTAGACTTAATTATGAAGAAATAAATAAATGAAAATATTATTTATGTAATGTTAAAATCATGCAAAACTTCAAATTACGTCAAGGCACTTTACATGTGGTATGTAATTTAAATATTTAATATATTTAATACTTTCCTAAAGACAATCTTTAATAATGTTTAAGAATTATGATATTCATTCGGAAGTTATGGGGAAGTTAAAAACTGCGGACGAGAGACTTAAACTTTTGGTAACTGGTTCTAATGGAAGATAGCTTTTTATTCTAAATTAAAAAGAACAAAAATGCATAATGAAATGATGACAAAGTATTGGTTTTAAATCACTTGGACTATCAAAATCGGGATAAAATTTTAGATGGTACTCCACAACTAACTTACCAACCAACCAACATACCATCCAACTATCCAACTAATGTTAGATTTTAAAGAATTCATGATGAATTTCTTAAAGGGAAAATAGCTTCTTTAACAAACTATACCAAAGACCCTTATCTGCTTATAGTTTTTTAAAACGGTCGTATAATTTATCAAGGACAAAATTTTTGCAAGTTGAACAATATTGACAGATTAGAAAACGCAAACGCAAAAAAATATAGAATATCCATAACATATTTATAACACGAGAACCAAGGGACAATTTCGCACACCCTGAGACAATCGTTCGGTTATTATACTAGAAAACGTTTAGACAATGACAGAATAAGTTAGGTATAATTTCCATTGGTGTACGTGGTTTCATTACCGCTAAAAAAAATCTAATTTAGATTTCCATAAATTTCTAGTAACAACAGGCAAAAAAAGTTCTAATATAGAGGAAGTAACAGAGTGCATGTCGAGAGTGCCGTCTGCAGCAAAATGGAAACGAAATAGACAGACTGCAGTAAAAAAAAGCACAGAAAAAACACTAAACATACATATTTATGTGAAAATAGAATTAATATTACGAACTGCGCAATTTATCTATTCCACTAAAATAATAACGTGTTTATTGACGTAATGTTTTTTATCAATTGATAAGGAATTGGAAGGGAATTAAAGTCAAACAAAATTATAGGTAAAATACTATATGCGTACTTCACACCTGACCTTCAATAACTACTAGCTGCGAATCCTTCTACAATTGAATTGTCCTGATTTTTTTTTTGTTAATGAGTAAAATGCTGTTGACCTTAATGGTCTTTACAGCGACACCGGGAGGGGGACGGAAGAGGGTGCTCTAGCCCTGCAAAATATTTAGCAAGCACTGACGTGGCTGCTTGAGAGGAAGCCGACGACCGCGAGGGCGCCTCCTGAGGGGCTCGAACCTCGGCTTGCGGTCGGCGAGCGGGCGGGGAATTGTTCTGATGCAAGCCACAGCTTATATGAGGCGTGGGTTCGCATTCCGCTGCGTTCAAATTTATATACGTTTTTTCAAAAATGTTTTCTAATTCTAAGTGTGGAATAACACTTTAAAAATAACAAACATTGTAACCTCTTTTATCCTGTATTTGTATTTTTGTACTTTTACCTACCACTCTTATACCTTTAACTGCTTAGTTCAGTTTTAAGGAGATAATTTTTAGGAGTCTTCATGAGAAGACTCCTAAAAATTATCTCCTTAAAACTAAAAGTCACCGCTTCAAATTGTCATATGTAATAGGAGAAATCAATCTTATTGGTTTGGCTGGTCGTATGGAAGTTGATAGCATTCATTATCATCATATTCAACATTACCATCATCGGGCAGACCATGAAAAGCCATTATATGGTAGTAAATGGGATACGATAGGAATTTTGACTCCTGAGACTTAGAGATACAGTGAAGTCAAACAATGTCAAATCAGCAGAATTCGCAAAGGAACACCCATGACCCAGCCTACAGGCGACCTTCCCTAACAGAGACCAGTAACGGTTACAGTAGGAGGGCGTCACGAAAAACGATAGGTAGCCCCTTTCACTCGTATGACCACCAGAGCGATTCATTTGGAAGTTGTCCACAATTTATCTACTGTCTCAGCAATAATATGCCTCAGACGTTTTATATCAAGACGTGGCTCCCCGAATACATTTTTATCAGACAATGTTAGATATTTAAAGTTACGTACTTAAAAAATTCTTTGGTCATAACGTTGAGATTTTTTGAGGGAATAAACGAATTGAATGGAAACTTATACGATTATGATGTTGGGACAGATTAGTACGCAGTGTAAAAACAGCATTAAAAGCCACATTTTAAGAACGAGCACCAGAATAGGAGACCTTAATAACACTAATGTTAGAAGCAGAAGCTATTGTCAATTCACGACCCGACGGCGCTCATCCCAATTTATTCCATTATTTACATACAGATACATCTTTGGCACAAAATATTCAACTATTATTACAGGACTCCCATTTTATAGGCCAGTCAGAATAGAGAAAAGCGATGAGATTAGCTGACCACTTTTGCACTTATGCAAATTCGGAATACAACCAAGGAGGTGAAAGACAAGATAAATGATCTAGTATTTTTTTATGGACGGTGTTCTTCCACACGGAATATTGCCGCAAGGATGGATTGTTGTTATATATCCAGGAAGAGAAGGGGGAGGGGGGTAGTAGAGTAGTAGACGCTGCCACCTCGCCGGACACACTACGCCGGACGGAAATAATAAGTGAGCCTAGACCTAAGGCCTACTATCTCCGGTGTAGCATTCATACAAACGAATAAATCTTCAAAAGATTTTATTTAATTCTTGAACTCCTAAACAAACAAAACCAAACAAAACAAACAATCACCAATTTGTTAAATTGTCGCCCATTACAAGTCTTCTTTTTTTACTATTCGAATTTAAAAAGTAGATATAAGAGTCCATATACTGGGACATAATAATAAAAGGAATTAGAAAGAGATACTGGCAGTAGAGATAAAGAGATACCGTTGTAGCTGTAACAAATCAATTACATACATATTGCCAAATACTCAATTAGATTGCTATTTGAAAAGTTTACGAATAGATGTATTTGATATACATATATGCACATAAATTACACATATTATAGACATGACACTGTTGATACTGATCTTTGTCTGATAATCACTTACACATTGTAATAATTCATAAATGGAGGCCTCCAACCTCCCTATAGCCACCCCGAATCTCTCACAGTCTAATCTATTCTGATAATTTCACGCTTTTTATACCGCATAACAGGGTATACAGAAAGTCCTAAATTCAAGACACTCCGTACTTCGCATTCCACCGAATTCAAGACATTGCGTGTTGAGTGGTAGAACTCAACGCCGCACTTTGTCTTACCTGAGCGTATACGTGAGGAGAACACTGATATGATTCCACTTACTTGATATAACCAGCCACACCAGGCTGCCTCTCATTCCCTCACCTTTACCACTGTTCACCGTCTGTCTCTTGTTTCTTCTCCAATCTCCTTGTGAAGCCGCCGACATCCTCTGCCATCCACCTTTTCTGACCTATTATAAATTTTGTATTTTATACGTTTGGTTCCTATGGTATACGCGTCGCTCTCCACTCGAAAGATGAAAAAACTAAATAAAACTAAATGAAATAATTTATTATTTATACAATAATTTATTAATTATCCCCAATTGTTACAATACTAATGGTGATTGAATAAATTGAATATTACCTGTGCAGAACGTTCTTTCAATTTCCTGCTAGTTCCCTAGCTAATGCCCACAATCTAGTTCAAGATAATCGATCAGATTTAGCCGATTTGTCTTCTGAACTAACACTGTTATCATTTTATGTTCAATTTCTAGCGGATGTAGTTGACTAACAAATTAATTTGACACCTCTCATTTTGGCGTAAATATTTTAGATACTTTGGTTGGAACCCTTCACTAGTTAGTCAATGATTCCAATCAGATTATCTAAAATAAAGAACTGCTTAATTCTATTAACTTTCCAACTTCTACTTCCATTAGCTTTAATTTGTACTCTCCAACTTTTGGAATTCCATCACCAACGAATCTTGGCTTTCAATGCTTATTTTTTTTCACGCAATTTAAGTACTATTGCTAAACACCTTTACCTCTTGTCCAATGATTTGACCACGCATTCTTAAGTCTATTATTATTTTTGCTTGTCGTATTGTGTGTACGACATACTGATTCTTCCAGAATATTAAGGAATCTGAAGACGTCAAAACTTGTTCTAATGCAGCCCCTACTGATGGTATTGATCTAGCTTCAATCACAGCTTCAATTTCTTTTAATATTGAGTATTTTTATTTATAATTAAGTACGTTTTTTGTTTGTCCGTCAATCTTTGGTAAAACCATCATGCCAAGGGACTAATTCTATTATAAATATCGAACATATTTTATTCTGTATACAATAATCAGCTGATGGTACTTATTTATTTTTTACAGTTACGACTATATTTTTCGTCTGTGTAGCATCACCAAGTTTTGGAAGAGGCCGAGCTTGAAGAACTCTGACCTTGGCGTGGAGACCTCGAGAAGAAACTGTCAACTTAGAACACAGTCACAAGGGCGCCTCCTGTGAGGTATGAACCACGGCTTGTGTACACCGTTTGCAGTGGGGGACTTGCCTGTCCGGACATGTACCACGGCGCGTCCGTGGCCATGCGTATTTGTTCTGGAGGACTTGGAAACGTCCGAGATCTGTGTGTGCCAACATAATATTGGCATACGTGAAAATTGGCCTGATACACGTCGTATTTAAGCGGAAGCGTCGTACTTTTGAGAGACATTTTAATTTTGGCGCAGGTCAACGGGAAGAGTCTACTGAGGACGAAAGCCACTTTGCGGTAGACGTAATCTATGTGGGGCTTGAAGGACAACTACTACTTCTAGGTATTTGGCGGATTTTGACTGTCGGCATTACCTCGTGTCGACGATGAGGGAAGAGAACTGAGACGCTTTTCTCGGGGTTGACCTCTATGCGCCATTTGGTGAGCAATTGGCCCAGATGACAGGGATAGTATTATATTTCTGTTACAAGGCTGATATTTAGTTGTAAAAACAGATTGAAACATACAAAAAACTTTTACATATCACGGCAGTTTGGAATATAAAAAACATGTAAATATAAAAAATTATATATATATATATATATATATATATATATATATATATATATATATATATATATATATATCTATATATATATATATATATATATATATATATATATATATATATATATATATATAGATAGATAGAGTCCTATTCCTATTTCCTATGAACGGGGTCACTAGACTGTACTATAGCGTCATGCCAAAAAAATAGACAAACAAAAATAGCAGTTCCATGCAAATTGGAAACAGTTGTCTTTTAAAACAATTTATAATATTTAATATCAAAATATACTTTTCTATTGACAAAAGTAAATTGTGTCACTAATTATCAACATATTAAACGCGGGTCAGCACTGACTGACTGACTGACTGACTGTCATGGCCGGAACGGAGAGTTTAATTGTCGACAGTCACTGACTGACGCCGAGAGATACATATTTTTCTTGGCGTTTAACGTGTTAAATAATTAAGTATTGTTACAAAAATAATCATTTTAAATCAAAACATCAAAAACCGGTGCAAATTTGATAAGAAAATAATGTGAAAAGCATTTATAATTGGTCGAATTAAAAAAGAAAAGGTATATATAAAAACCCCTTTGATGTTTTTGTACCAGTTTCAATGGAAAAACTTGTAACTATTTTAAGCTAAACTTCTGAACATTAAACTCTTAACAAGTTAAAAGTTTGAAATGAACAATAATTAAATAATTTTCACATAAGAAAACGTTCTTTAAAAAACGTACACAAAAAATTTAAACGCCGCACGATTCGAACCCCGCACCTTTTGGAAATAGTTCAAGCGCTTTTGACCGCTAAGCCATGTGTTCTTCATCAATAAATTGTAACAAACGTATAAGAAAGACGCAGATGAATGTAGAAGGAATGGCTTAGCGGTCAGAGCGCTTGGACAGGTAACAAGAGGCGCAGCTTCGAATCTTGCTGTGTTAATTTTTTTAGTATACGTTTTTTAAAGTATGTTTGTTAGCTAATCCCTAATGTGGAATAACACATTAAAATAGTAAAATAATTTTTAAATGACTACCATAAAGTATGTTAACATTTTAGGATTTCCTACAGTTAGACCTTTTACAAGTGACATATAGATTATAATTAAAAAAAAAACAGATTATTTAACGAAAACCATCCTACTTCTACTAATTTACACAATATGCATAAACAAATCACTCAATATCATATTGCTTGAGAATAAAAACGATTACAGAAAACAAATCAACATGTGTCAAATTGGTAATGGAAAAAAAGATAACGTCGGTTGGTTGGTTGGTTCTTAGCTTATGGCGTTTCGAGTATGCCAGTAGAACATAAATCACTTCGCCAATGTCACGTTGATAGGAGAACACACGACGGAGGTTGTACGGTAAGAACGTGAATTGAAACACTCCTAAATATTTTATTCATAAAGAAGTGATCCCGTAAAAAGTCTGCATCTACAACAACACAACACAAAATACATACTTACATAATCTACACAAAAACTGGTTAGTAAGAAAACAATATATAACACATTAAGTACATCTACAATTTAATCAAGTTTTTTTTAATATATTTACAAAGAAATTTACACAGAGGACTAAACACAAACATTAATAAAGAATTTACACTTATAGGATGAGGAACTTTAAGTGGGAGGATTTCATAGAGGGGATAAAGGAGATTAGGACAGCTAAAAAGGATATGGGAGGGGGTGCCTTCATCGAGGCCACACTCACACAGAGAATGGTCCCTGACTTTGATCTTAGCCAGATGTACAGGTGTACATGAGTGTCCAAAGCGCAAACGACAGACAGTTGAGATAACCCAACGATCTGCATGTTTTAATCTATAAAACCACGGTCGTTTTGGGATCTTTGCTTGAATGAGTGCATAATTTTTACCTTTTAGTCGATTGGACGACTCCCAATAACGATTCCAAGAACTATCCAGATGAGTTTTTGCAAGAGACAACAGATCCTGGGCCAAAATAGAGAAATGTTCGAGTGTTCCGCACTGAACAGCTGACTTAGCACAGTTATCAGCTGTAACATTACCTCCAATCCCAGAATGACCCGGGATCCAAATCAATGAGATATCCAAACCCTTACAATGACATGCAAACAAAGCCTCACGAATCCTTAAAATAATAGAAGATACTAGCTTACCATGAAAAGGTTTTTGTTTGATGGCCAATAAGCAACTTAGAGAGTCTGTAAAGATAGCAGTCCGTGGGAAGTCATGTGAAAGCGTAAACAGGATATCTTCCAATAGAGCAACAGTCTCACCTGTAAACACTGATGATTCGGGGGGGCATTTAAATTGTAAGATAATTTTGAATTTTGGGATCCAGCAAGCCGCACCAACACAGCCTTCTATTGAAAGCTTGGAAGCATCGGTAAAGATGAGAAGATGGTTAAACCAATTTCGCTGAATTAACGAATTAAAATTTGTGTTGGCACCCGGATCATCTTTGGACAAGCCAATATCCGTGATAATGATTGGGGAATGAATTAGGGCCTGATAAGGAGTACAATAAAGTGGATTACATGGAAATCTTTTCAAGGGATGAGGGAGATTGGTAAATCTAAGGAAGCTGATGAGTAAATATGATACCGATTTATCACGATTACAAAGGTTGGATAAAGTGGATAGTTTAGACAATAGGGGATGGGAAGAGAGCTGTAACAATTTACCTATAAATCGATCTGACAGGAATTGACGCCGGAGAGGAAGAGGAGGATCAACACACTCCACTTGAAGTGCGTTCGTAGGAGTAGACTTCATTGCACCTAAAACTATTCTAAGGCATTTGTATTGTATTCGATTTAATTTATCATTAGCAACCTTATTAAAGGGGTCTAAAACAAATAAGCTGTAGTCAATGTGACTACGGACTAAAGAATTGTACAATAGTTTTTGAGTATAGGGATGTGCACCCCACCATACACCAGATACTGCACGTAGAGTATTAATAGCTTTTTCACATTTTTTGCTAAGATATTCAGAATGTGCCATTCCGTTCAGACGTTTGTCAAGAACCATGCCTAGGAATTTAATATTATCAGAAAAAATAATAATTTCATCACCAAAGTAGATTCGAAAATTTGGAATAACTCTTTTTTTTGTGAACAAAACAGCCTTGCATTTCGGTACCGACAATGAAAGACCATATTCAGAGAGCCATTGGTTTAGATAATGCAAAGCAGTGTTTAAACGAAAATTGATGTCCTCTACTGAATTTGAACTATAATAGAGAACAATGTCATCAGCATACTGGAGAATGTTGCAAAAATTGTTTACAGACAATTCAAGGTCATGCGTATAAATATTATATAGCAGAGGACTAAGAACCGAACCCTGAGGAATACCCTTCCAGACACGTCTGGGAGGAATAGTAAGGAGAGGATGTTTTACAGAAATAGTCCTGCCGGTAAACAGACTGCATATGAAATGAGTCAACCTCGTGGGAATATCCAGTAACGGAAGAAGCACATTATCATATGCGGAGGCTATATCTAGAAAAACACCAACTAAGTACTCTTCCTTGGCAAAGGCTACTCGGATGTCCGTAGTGAAGATGCTGAGACTGTCAATGGTACCCATCCCCCTTCTGAATCCAAACTGAGAGGGAGCTAATATATTTTTGCTTTCCACTATCCATTCCAAACGATTTTTTAAAAGCCGTTCAGCAATTTTTGCTGATCTGATACTGAGTGAAGTGTTTTTTGGGGATATTATGACTAGCAGATAATAAGATAGCATCAACAAACCGACCATAGCAGACAGTTATATTCTCATTACTAATAGACTCAAGATGAGAACCCAACATGTTATCAACAGAGGATGCATATTCTAACCAATTTGCATTTTTAAGATTGTATTTAGTAAAAGGATAAGGGGAGGGAATAGGTGCCTGACGATTAGCTAAGGACAGAAGAATAGGAAAGTGATCACTACCATAGGAGGAGGAAAGTACAGACCATGATAGTTGAGAGGCAAGGGAAGGAGAAGAAAGGGAAAGGTCTATAGCAGTCTTAGGATTCTGATTAGGATTAACACTACGAGTCGGTGAGCCATCATTGAGGACGCAAAGACCAGCATCATCAATCATTTCCACCAACGAAGGAGAGAATCCATCACAATAATAACACCCCCACATCGTGTGATGAGTGTAAAAATCTCCCAAGACTAGCACAGGACTAGGGAGAGAAGAAATAATAGAATTTAACTCAAGAAAGATGGAAGAAGATGGACGGGGGATGTAAACAGAAAGACAGGAAATATTAAGGACTCTCACAGCAACAGCATTAAAATGAGGACTGTGATTAGAAAGAGGAATCAAGGAATATGGAGTGGAGTGCTGGACGAGGATAGCACTACCTCCATACCCGTCACTCCTGTCCTCCCTCAAACATGAGAAACCCGGGACCCTAAAACGGGATTCCGGCATTAACCATGTCTCCGAGAGGGCAACAATGACAGGTTTATATAGTGAAATAATAGAAAGCAATTCATGTTTTTTAACACGAACACTCTTACTATTCCACTGGAGGATGGACAGAGGGGCCATATTTAAGAATATTAAAGATTTTTGCTAGATTTTGGGCAACGTTGGACGGTAAAGGAACATCATCTAATGGAGTTAAAATACTTATAAGGGTTTCAGTCAAAGCAACTAGCAGATCTTTTCTGGATTCTGATGGTCTATCAGGTAAAGCACAGCCATTAGGAAGGGAAGAAGGACAGTCCCCAACAATTGCTTGATGAGTGAGGCTATCATATCCCTTTTCAAGAGGAGCTTGGGGACGGGGAGAGCGGGTAACAGTTTTGCGATAGGATATTGTGGGAGAAAAAAGAGCTTTCCCCATGACAGCTTTTGGTTTAGAGGGAATTGGAGTGGAAAACATTTCCTTAGTTACATCAGCATAAGAACGCTGAGCAAGCGGTAGTCGGGAGGATGCATCAATGTAAGAGATATTCTCTTGAGTCATTAAAATTTTAATAGCCTGTTGTCTTGCAAACTCAGGACAGCCCTTGTCCATGTCGTGGCAAAGTGTTTAGAAGTACAATAGAGGCAAGTAGAAAACTCTTCAATTATCTTGCACGAGTCACCAATGTGCGATTGCGAGCATTTGTAACATCTGGAACTAGACCGACACTGTGCTTTGACATGACCAAATCGACAACAATTTAGGCATTGGATGGTTGGAAAGTAGTATGATTCTACACGAAGGGAGGAGCAATAAGAAAAGACTCTCTCAGGCAACAGTTGTCCTCGGAATGTTACTACAACTGACTGAGTCGGGATCCATGTAGTAACACCCTCACTCACATTTTTTCTGTTTAATCTTCGCGCTTTCACTACTTCACCACATCCAGATGGGTATTTTAATGATTGAACAAATTCTTCCATTCCCCAATCAACAGGAACTCCTCTTACAATACCCATTCTTGTTATATTAAAAGTTGGTATAATACAAACATACTTACATAGACTTAGAACTGGATTAATCAAAAAATTATTTGCAGCTTCTGCAGACGCAAATTGGACGCTAATTTTATTGCGGCCAACATTTTTTACACCATCATTAACTATGTCTGTAATTTTATTTGTATGGAGGAACTGACCAAATTTATTAGCTTTCATAGAGGTCCCTGAAGTAGGATCAGGAGTATCCCTTGACACATATACTATAAAAGGGCCTTTGTCGGAATTAATATAACATTTTGCACCATCAGACAAGGAGGGATGAACATACACATTTTGGATAGACGGAGTAGCAGAGGAAGGATTCACAATAGTTTTTTTGTTAGCAGGGACAATATTAAAAGAGGATGAATCATCCCCTTGGCGTTTTCTGGAAATTTGATTTAGGGAAGGATCATCACCGGGATCCGGAGGATCCGGCGGGCGATCGTTATCCATTTATATAACCTTAAAACACTAATTAACTTACCTAATATGACGATATAAAACTAACATTAACTAAAAACCCAACACCGTGTTAAAAGAGATCAATTCAAAGAACTTAAACTTCAGAGATTATTAATTAAAATATGAAACCTCACTAATACGTGTGTCAACCAATACAAACGTCAAGCGAGTCCAAAAAAAGATAACGTCAATAATTACACTTGCATGTGTCACGGTGTGACAATGACGTTAAAGACGTTGACGTACAAACACTGTGACAATGATTTTTTAAATTATAATTTATATATTAAAGTAGCTCTTATATCAAATAGTTTGATAATCATATTAAATACAAACTCCATTTAAAAGAAACACACAAGCGTCAAGTAGTTGCATGACAAAAATGTGACGTCATAGCATATGACATAAAAACATTTGCAATCAATTAGCCATAGTAAAAAACAATAAAAAAGTACGTCATTTCTGTTCTTCAATGGATATAATGACGTCATCATTCATATTCACTTCAACATAACAATGACGCTGATACAATGTCATATAGACATGTGAGAATTTTGACAAACACGATGACGCCAAAACACGACGGTCACTTCACGACACCGCGTCACGACTACTTCAACGCGTCAATCAGCCCCGGTGCGTCAGCGTCATACATTCCAAAGCCGATTTCCTTGCAGTTCGTCACTTGCAGCACTCCACGACCTTCCTCATCAGGCTCCATGAAGGAAACGGCTTTTGCTAATGTCATTTGTTGCGTTTTGGGGGAAACCTGCGGGAAAACCCTATAGTTACTGAAAATGTATGAAATATATATACATATATGAAAAAGACAATGTCTGATCGTATGTCATAATAATAATAAAATAAAAATAATAAAATAGTGAAGAATAATTAAATCAACAACTAAAAATTATTTTAAATACAAACTATCAGTATATTTAAAGATTTTTAATTTTCACACATCTTGAATGAAAATAAGAAAATAAGTAGTGTACGTCGTATAATAGGAAAGTGTGTGTCCAACACGTGGTAGTGTGTGTTAAAATAATTTGTGCCAGTGACAATATAAACGTAGTGACACATCACTACATCTCACCTCGTATGTTAACGTGTAGTGACAAAGCCGGCAACTCTATGAACTCCAGCAGCATTTTCCTGATACTCTTGACGTCAACAGTTTCCAGGTTACCGTAATCAATGTAGCAGAGTCGAACCTGCGACCCGCTGGGACCACCGACTTGCTCACAGAGGACCGCACGGAACCACTAGGTGTCTGTGATGAAAAATACTTATTATATTTCACAAATTTATATAAAAACGTATAAAAATTTGAATGCAGCGGGATTTGAACCCGCGTGTTTCGTTCCGCATCCGAGCGCCCTAATCACTAAGCCATAAGCTATATGTGCTTGTTACAAAGTTATTTATGTTGTTAGAGTCTATATTACATTTTCTTTATTAACACGTAAAAAGCTTTGACGCTTTCCAAGCATACGGCATACCTTCCAAATGAATACCAAACTTGGACGGTTTACAAGAGGCGCGGGTTCAAATTCTGCAGCGTTCAAATTTTTATACATTATTTTCTATTTTTTTCTTATCTTATCCTTAGTGTGGAATAACACCTTAAAACATTAAAAGATTTATATACATTTTTGCTACACAAAGATTATTTCCAAGAAAAAATCGTAGAATAATATAAATTTATTAAAAATATTATATCTACTCAAGTAAATAAAGAACCTATACAGTCTACCGTCAAAGTTTTTTTTAAGTCTATACTACAGAGATACATTTTAACAATCTTTCATAAGCATAATTGTATTTTTTCAACTTCACGCTTCTATCCCGCGTAGCAGGGTAAACAGAAAGTACTTAGCGTCAAGACACTCCGTACTCCGCTTCCCACCGCTTTTGAAACATTGCGCGTTGAGTAGTGGAACTCAAGGCCGCATAATGTATCACCAGAACGGGAAAGGGAAAAAAAATATATATAATCACTTCCTCGAGTGGGCATCGAACTCATGACCGATCACGCAGTCAGACCGCAACAATTATAAATTTATATATAACGAGACTATTTACGTATAATACTAGACTATTTATATGTAATATTTATTATTATTATTATTATTATTATTATAAAATAATTACAAGGCGGACATTGCGCTATGCATAATTCTTCACGCGCAGGCAAGTACGCCTCTTTGCCGAGATCACTTTGACAGTACTGGGCCATCTGTGACAAAAAAATGATAAATATAGAAAATTACATGTAAATATGTACGTGACGTCAAATATAGACGTGTGAAGACAACATAATATAATGTGTTCACGATTCATTCATCCACATGATTTCACCCGTCATATGTAGCCAGGTGAAACATGTGTGGACGAATGAAACAATTTCACATATGAATATGGACACGTGTTTGGCGTGTCTAGACTCTTGACACTAAGTTCTCTCTAACTACCTCGCTATGTAGGTTTATTAACCATTAGTATGCAAGAAGTCCACTTGAGTAACGTTCTACTTGCACATATATCTTTACTTTTAGTCTCTCTCCATCTCACTCTCGGCAACAGAAACAAAAGTCACTAAATATTAAAATTATATTTTACTTTACTTAATAAATTTACCTAAAGGGACTGTAAATGTACTATCAATAAACATTCTTAAAATAAATTTCCTTACAAGTTTAGATTAAAATAAAAACACAAATTACTTCTAATTTATTTGCTAAGATTTTAAAACCAAGATATTAATAAAAAAATGTATGAACGCGTGTTCACACATTATTGTGTATTAGTGTACACACGTAAGAAGGGAAACTAAATAATGACGTCGTTTGTAGAAAAACGATGCACTATTTACAACTTTAACGAAATTGGTTAAGTAAAGCTAAATTAGATAAAGTTTAATATAGTTCAAAATAAGTATGATGTGATTCAAAAACAAAGAAAGCGTAACAGTAAAAAAGTAAAATATTTTTACATTGCTATGAACCTTCTTTTAATAAGATCTTTGATTTTCGCGATTTTTACGTATTGCGTATCGCGTATATTTTGGTAGACGTTCAGTTGAGTCTACCTGTTACCATGGACTACTGTAAAGTGTTCAAAACGTCAGGTTTCTAAAAACGTATTTTCGAATACCAAAATGTACGCGATTATTCCGTTTAAAATAGTTTCATTTAAAAAGTATAATAAGTTTATCAAAATCAATCGTCTCGATGTTCGACCAAGATTCAGTTAAGGCAATCAGTTCCGCGCACAGTATGGAAGCTTTGCAACTATTTCGTAATCTCATATTCCAAATTAATTATTTTCAATTGATGCATCGGTATATTTTTTTTGTTTTTATTTAGCTTCACGCTTCAATACCGTATAGCAGAGTATATAGAAAGTACGTAGTGTCAAGACACTCCGTTTTTCGCTTTCCACCGAATCCGAGACATTGCGTGAATTCAACGTGCAGGTGGAACTCGGTATATAATTAATAATAAATTGAAAATTGTAAAATTAAATAAGTTACACATTTCATACGCATATCAAGTGCATTATAAAAACGTTTAGGTTTATTAATATAAGGAATTTCCACTAAACTATGCTAGAGCTTAAACATATCTAGTAGTTCACTTGTATGTATAGAGTCTCATTACATAATGTAACTAATAACGGTTTCTTCTTTCTGACCCAATATGATGTTTGAAATACAGAGGAGCATTTAAAAAGAAATGTAATGAGAGAACAGGTCTCCAATAACCTTGCTGTGTATATGAGATGTCCTTATAAACGCACCTATAACTCTCATACATTGATTTTGTATAATATCTAACTCAGATGACTGTGAGTGCGGGCAGCGTCCAATAAAAAACTAGCATAATCAATTCCACTTCTTAGTATAGAGACATATAATTTTGTTAAGTATTTGGGATGAATTCCCCAACAAGAACCTGCTAAAACTAAGGAAACTGACGTTAGAACACTATGAACCACTCACTCTCTCAGAGAGCTCCTCCAGTTTCTCCTCCAGCCTCTGCCCTCTGGGTCTCGCACTGTTAGATCCAGGTTTATGAACACATCCAACTCACAAACTAAGCCGGGCAACGTCACAAACTTGATGTCGGCGAGCATCAACCTTGGTAAATCTGCAACTAAATTACATTAAAATCTATTCGGACAGCGCCTGACTGTGAATGCGATCGGTCGTGGGTTCGATCCACACTCGGAGTCAAAGTGGGGCGTTGATCCACCAATCAACACGCAATGTTTCGAATTTAGTGGAAAGCAAAGTCCAGAGTGTCTTGACACTAGGTAATTACTGTCTACCCTGCTATGCGGGGTAAAAAGCATGAATCTAAAATAAAAAAGACAATAATACGTATTTTAAATAATGATATGGAATTTAAAAAAATGCAATACTTGACAGTTTAGAGCTACATCAAATGGAAACTTACAATACTACTAAGATGTAACTGCAGGAGTACATCGTGCATGGCGAGTGAGGGTATTCATGCAGTTAGGAGAAACCATCAGCGATTCAAACTTTACAATTATTCAAATCGGATATAAATGGACAAGCAACAATTCCAACTTGCCGGAGATTTGTGATTATAATATGAACATGTAACATCAAATTATTCTAGTATATTATATTATGGTAACGAAACATATGATAACGAATTAAAATTTGCCAAGGTTTTAATATGAACTTTATAATATACAACATTATACACACATCACATGTTCTTTTTGAGAGGAAAGCTTTAAAACATATTCAAGTAAAATTCTTGTCAGGCTTACCATAATGTCATTGTCAACAAAGCTATACGTTTATCGTTCATGGATAAAAATATCAAAAACATTTTTTCTGGTTATCAAAACTGTTTGCACCATGTAAGTGCATCACCATGTGTTAAATGTATCAAGAGCCCTTGAAATGTAAAAAAAATTTTGAACGTAGACTTAAGAACTTACCTCTTTATTAAAGGCATAGTTTAGTCTCTTGGCAAATACTCCTCAACAGTATACTACGTTTATTATGATGTAGAGTAATAAATACTTGTAGATACCTGTTTGAATATACTCTATATTCAAACATTATGTAAAAATACAAACACGATTTTTTATCATATATAAAGTCAAAGTCAAATTCTCCTCATAAGGGACCAGATATTCAATAGTTTTCTGTAGATACTAAAAGAAATGGATACACATGGCAAATATTGTTTGACAAATGAAAATTAGATTTTATCTACTACTATTTGTATTAAAAATAAATCTTTGGATTTTTTTATTACAAAGGTGAGACACATATACCTTAAACTAGAGGGCTAAAATACAATCCAACCACATAGGTTTTGCAACTCCACATAAATAATAGACCAGTAGTCAAGAGTGAGAAGATCACAATCACCGGACTAGGTCTTTTGGAGGCACTCTTTCAGCGCACAGGCTTTCACTCAAACACCCTTAAACAAAGATAAAAACATAATTTAAAAGTCCCTATTCCTTTAATATATAGTAAAGACATCCAATTTCCTTTTGAACGCAGAAAACACGTCCCATAATCCTCCCTTGAGGATTTTTTTCTTTAATTGTTTTGTAGTTAAAAGTGATGGTATTCCATAAAACTTCATCAAAATAGGTCTCATTCATTCGTTTGATATTTTAGAAAAAGTAGCTCTTGACTTTATTCAGCCGTAGATGTCAATAATGGAGTGATAAAAATAAGGAAGATATGCCGAAGAATAAATGTGGATGCTTTATTTAGGTAATATAGAAATCATCTAAACATTAAAATTACGTCAAGACAGTTCACATGTGGTTTGTAAGTTGGATATTCATTGATACCATCCAACAATACAACCAACCAATCAACTAATGCTGAAACCCAAATCTGCGGTGAATCTCCAACAGCGAAAATATCTTTTTCAACAATAAATTTTGTATTGAAAGAATCTAGTAGTTCTTTGCGTCGTCTCTTAGATACAGTCAATAAAAATATTAGAGCTTTAAAAACGGTAAACGAGCCTACTGAGCACTGGGATACACTTATAGTTTATATGATGTCCAACAAATTAGATGCTGTTTCTAATAGAAACTGGGAAGAATGTCGTAATACATTATCTAAATAACCAAATTTAGTTCAGTTTTGCACCTTCGTAAATAATAAGGCTGATTTATTGGAAACAATTGAAAATCAAGCAATCAATAATTTTCCAATGAATAAAATAGAAATTGAAATAATCATTCTAATAATCTTCCAAAAAATCTAAATACATGTGGTGATAACAAAGTAAAGTATCTATTATGTAAGATGTCCTTTAAGAAGATTACATGACATGAGATTACATGACATGAGAATTTCTAAAGTAGGAATTAAACGTTCTGGTCACTTGATAAAACGTTGTAAATTATCGCAGTGTAAATATTATAAAGGTCGTCATAACACGCTTTTGAATGTTGATATTAATTCCAGAAAAACTGAATTACAAGATCCTATACCTAGTGTAGCTTTTTAACTACAGTAGTGCCAATAAAAATTGCTCCAAACACTTCACCTACTCACTCACAAAACAATGTTGTACTATCAAGGTACACTCCAATACATACAACTACTTCTTGTGTTTTACTGTCCACAGCATTAGTGAATGTGGTGAACGACAATGATGAGAAATTGAAGGCCAGAGTTCTACTCAACAAGGGTGGTACAGCCAATTTTATTACTGAAAATTGTTTTAACAAATTAGGTTTATCTCGACGTAGCACAAGTTCCCTGATAACAGGTATTAATGCTTAAGCATCTACTAGTCCACAACAATCTTGTAATTTCCAAATGAAGTCTCAATGGTTGACGTTTAATCGATCTTCGATACCTCAGCGGCAACCACATGTAGAGTGTCCCTTAATAACATCCAGATCGTGGGTCCAACTGTCCAAGAAGATTTACTCTCTAGCTGACTTCGGTATCGACAACATTCATACGTAATACGCGGAGATATTGAAAAAATGTAAAGATCAATTAATATAAATCCCTATCAACGATGTTTGCAACAAATTATATAAATACTCTAACCTACGGAACGGCTTCTGCGCCCTACTTAGCAACTAAGTGTTTAGTAAGTTTAGCATGTACCATCCAAAATCCAAAAGAGTCAAAAATTCTATTGAACGTGATTTTTACGTTGACGATTATCTAAGTGATGGTAACTCGATTGATGAGGTAGTAGAGTTAGCTAAAGAAGTTAAGTCAATTTTAAGCACTGCACATTTTCATTTAAGAAAGTGGCAGTCTAACAGCAGAGAAGTTTGGAAACAAATTTCAAACACTGTCCAAAGTTCAAACAGTTTGGACTTGGCTGAAAATAAAACCGTGTCCTCAAAGACATTAGGCTTGCTCTGGATTTGCGACACGGATTCGTTAATTTTTTTGTTGGTCTTGATAAAAAACGTGCAGATGCTAAAAATAAAATAACTAAACGTCGTATACATTCTATAATTAGCCAAATTTTCGACCCGCTCCACCTAGTAGGCCCTTGTATTACTGAAGAAAAAATAATCATGTAAAAATTATGGGTTTCTAAGATTGACTGGGATGGTCCAGATCCATCTGATGTAGGTAGCTTATGGCAATTATTTGAAAACACTATTTCATACTTAAACACGTTGACGATTCCTAGATGGATGTTGTATGATAATTCTACAAATAATGAAATTCACGTTTTTACAGATGCATTTAGGAATGCCTGTAACGATTGCGTCTATTTTGAGTCGAATTTTGGGAACAAGATTGTGTACTAACGTTTTAGATTTTCTTACAATACCTTTTAGCAGTTCTAAGTTTTGGTGCGATTCAACTATACTTTTTCGTTGGCTTTCTATGGCATCGCATGTTTTAAAACCTTTAGTGCGAAACCGCGTTATAGAAATACAAGAATCCACCGCAGCTTATATGTGTCGTCTAGAGATAACACGATGGATCTTGTTTCTCGTGGAATGAAGGCTGACTTTATCAGCGATTCCCTTTTGCGGTGGTCAGGTCCCATTTTTTTATTTAAGGATAAACACAACTGGCCTAAAGTGCCAAGTAAAGTTGAGAAACAGGATTTATCAGAAGTAGTATCACCTCACTTAGCTAATCATTTATCTGATCACTCACGTAATAAATCATCCATCTCATCAAAACACACGTTAAAATCATTAGAACCATGTAGTATTGAATCATTAATTTTTAAATATTCTAATTTAAATCGTTTAAAAAGTCGGCTTACGTACTAAAATTTATAAATAATTTAAAACATAAAAATAAAAAATTAAACAATTTACTATATATTCAGGAATTAGATAATAAATTTAAGTTTATAATTAAATTTTCACAACAATATATCATCCCTGAGGAGTATAAACTATTAAAATTAGATAAATCTTTACCAAGAACAATAATAAAAATTAGTCTTTTAAATATTTTTATTAATAGCGACAATATCATCCATGTAGGCGGCAGGCTTGATAACTCTGCCTACAATTATCAGGCATAACATCATATCCCAAAAATAAGCATCACATTTTACTTTGTGTTAACATCACGTAAATGAAATAATTTTCCGACAATATCACGTAGGTTTTTTACATGCAGGTCCTCAGTTGCTCTTAGCGAACATAAGACAGTTATTTTGGCCTCTAGGAGGTAAAAGTTTGTCAAAAAAGATATGTAATCAATGTATGAAATGCCTTAAAAACAAATGTCAGAGCGTACTAGCTTTGATGAGATAGCTGCCTATTTCCAAAACACATTTAGAGTTTTCATTTCTTAATTTAAGTGTCGACTATGCCGGGCCAATATTATTAGATGACCGGAAATAGGCGAGTCAAAAGCATGGTTGCTTTTCAAGCGGCGGCTTAAAAATTCTAAAGTTATTGAGTGGGATTAACTCTACCAAATACATGATACGTGCATATCCTATGTTAAACTAATAGTTGACAAAATGAATGTTCCTTTGAAGACGGTCGCTGATACTCCCGCTTTAGCGAAGACCCTTGTATGCTAATATGACACAAAGCAGTTCAAGGCAATAAATATCAAGAGTTACAATTTAAACACTCACACAATTTATTAAGGACATATTTTTATATTTAAAATTAAAGAGCTTTGTTTATCCCATATAAGAGTACGTCTCCATCGTACCGATGTTTAACAAAATAATTTGAATCAAAATATAACATGATCAGTTTGTAAAGGTTTCAGGGTTTATCCGAAAGAGATGAAGAAAAGAATCGTGTTACAGTTGCCTCTCAAAATTTGAATATTAAGATGATTAACAATCTCTCGTTATCGGTAACCATTTAACTGTGTCAACGTCTACAAAATTGCCAATTACTGTCAAACCAGCTATTTTTATAGCCCCAAAAATATGGCAGAAACGACCTTTTGACTGTCCGAATTAAAGAGTACCGAAAATATTTCTCGATAAACTTTACTTGTTCTATCAAAATTGTTACTTACTAACAGCCAGCCAACGTGTTAATCAACAGAAACTAATAAATGAAAATGGGCAAAGGCACAAACAGTTTTAATTCCTTCAAATCATCCAAATATATTATCAACACTAGATGCAATCGAAGAGAAAGATTACAATTTGTATGCAACGCTTTATATAAAACAACGAATAATTCATTAAGTTACCTTAATTATGTATGTTGTATTATGGTTGATTGATTTCCAACATCAATTTATAAGAGTAGAATAACTGTATTGTAAGGAAAAAATGTCGTTAGAGAAAGACTGGTAACTGTTCCTTCAGTACAGAAATATGAAGATGTAATTGAGAGTTGAGAACATGACCGCTTATACATATATCACGGACATAACATGGTCATTTTTTTGGTAATATTGAAATATTTTAAGAACTTAGATTTGAAAAATACTTGAGTGTAAAAATCTTGTAATATTAGACAAGAAGTGGCGGAAAAAGAGGTCGAAAACCACTGCACACGCACGTTATGTCCGTCACGGTAACGCAGACGCATGTGATGTGTGATTTAGATATTCAGTAGTTTAATAAAGTCAATTTTTCATTTCATTTAAATAAAAATAAGTTAGTACTATTTTTCATCCATGGCTCCTTATTAATCCATGGCTCCTTATTAAGATGGGTTGAATCACACTTAGATAGAAGAACTCAATTAGTTGTAATCAAAGGGTACACTTCCTCCCAGGCAACAATTACATCTGGGGTAACACAGGGATCGAACCTTGGACCTTTATTTTTCATATTATTTATTAATGACCTAGCTAAAGACTTATCGTGTCAATTTTTACTATACGCTGATGATCTCAAAATGTATTCTTCGATTAATAACATCAAGGATGCTATATCTCTTCAAAAGGACTTAGATGCTGTTTCCAAATGGTGCACTAATAATCATATGACGTTAAATATAGAAAAGTGCTTTGTAATAAGCTTTACACTGAAAAGAACGAAAAAAATACTTTTTTATTTACACATTAAACAAACAAATACTTTCACGCAAATCCACCGCAAAAGACCTAGGCATAATATTTAACGAAAAACTCTCTTTTAGAGATCATTACGACTACATTATTAACAATGGAAACAGTTTGTGTGGATTCATAAGCAGGAGCACTAAAAGTTTTAACTGTTCCATGGTTCACAGTATTTTAGAATATAACTCGGTCATATGGTCACCAAACTACGCCACTCACTGTGAAAAGGTAGAGGCTGTACAGAAAAGGTTTTTACGATTACTCAGTTCTCGCTATCAGTACGGACGTAAACTCGAATGCTACAATGACAGACTTAAACATTTTAAATTACAAACATTAGAAATGCGTCGTAAGGCATATATCTTAAGTATTATAATTAAATTATATATAAAAAAATTCGTCGTAATTCTACATCAATTGATAAGAGTTGAATAAATTTCGCTTAAGAAATAATGTCATTAGATAAGGGCTTATAATTGTAACGTCAGTATGTAAATATCAAGATCTAGTTGACAATTTTTACATTGAGATCGTGTCCGGTCTTATACCACGGACACAACATGGTCATTGTTTTGATAATTATTGAGATATTTTAAAAACTTAGTATTGAAATATATGTGAGTGTAAAAATCTTGTAATATTAGACAAGAAGCGGAAAAAGGGGTCGAAAGCCACTTCACACTTCATTTATTCTAGTAGAGTACGATTACTTTTACTGATTTTGGGACACTAAGATGAGTATTTACGGTTGCTTCAGTTCTGATGAACACAAGACTCGTCTTGAATGAAACGTTAATAAGCAACTTTGGAGCAATAGGAATGGCTAATTATTAAAGGCCAAAACAATTAAACTGTAATATAAGCCAATTGATCTACATTGACAGACGCAACCTCTGTAAAGTGCACTATGTCGCTCCAAACCATTAGCTCAATCTAGAGTTAACGAGATTGTACAGATGTCTGTATGTTTTAAATGTGGTTTGCGATGGAATATCCTCAGCCACGTGTTACAACTCCACATACATAAAAGACCAGTAAGTAAGTCAAGAGTGAGAAGGTCACAATCAACGGACTATCTCTTTTGGAGGCACTCTTCCAGCGTACAGGCTTTCAGTCAAACATCCCTAAACAAAGACTAAAACATAATTTAAAAATCCACATTCCTTTAAAATATAGTAAAGACATCCAATTTCCTTTTGAACGTAGAAAACACTTCACATTTTTTCTTTAATTGTTTCGTACTTAAAAGTCATGCCATAAAACTTTATCAAAATAGGTCTCATTCTTTGGTTTGATATTTTAGAAAATGTAGCTCTTGACTTTACTCGGCCGTAGACGTCAATGATGGAGTAATGCAAATAAGGAGGAGATGCCGAAGAATAACTGAGGATGCTTTATTTCAAAAATATTGAAATCAGCTAAACATTAAAATTACGTCAAGACACTTTACATGTAGTATAAAAGTTGGATATTCATTGATACCAACCAACAATACAAACAACCAATCAACTAATGCTGAAACCCAGATCTATGGTGAATCTCCATCAGCGAAAATATCTTTTTCAACAATAGGTTTTGTTTGAAAGAATCTAGTAATTCTTTGCACCATCTCTTAGATACAGTCAATAAAAATATTAGAGCTTTAAAAACATTTAATATGATGTCCAACAAATTAGATGCAGTTGCTAATAGAAATTGGGAAGAATGTCAAAATATATTATCTAAATCACCAAGTTTAGCTCAGCTTTTCACCTTCGTAAATATTAAGGTTGATTTATTGGAAACAATTGAAAGTCAAAATTAAAAAATTTCCAATGAATAAAATAGAAACTAAATCCAAGAGTTTTATAATAAATGCAAATTGTAGTAATCATTCTAATAATCTTTTAATAAATCAAAATACATATAGTGATAACAAAGTACAGTGTCCATTATGTAATAGCAACCATCTTTTGTAACTTGTCAGTCTTTTAGAAGCTTACCGATTGACATGAGAATTTATAAAGTACGGGAATTAAAGGTATATTTTAATTGTTTACGTTCTGGTCACTTGATAAAACATTGTAAATTATCGCAGAGTAAATATTATAAAGGCCGTCATAACACGCCTTTGAATGTTGATATTGGTTCCAGAAAAACTGAACTACAAGATCTTATGCCTAGTGTAGCTTTGCCAGTAAAAAATGCTCCGAATACTTCATCAACTCACTCACAAAACAATATTGTACTATCAAGTAACACTCCAATACATACAAGTTCTTCTTGTGTTTTACTGTCCACAGCATTAGTGAATGTGGTGAGCGACAAAGGTGAGAAAAGTGAGAGTTCTACTCAACAATATTATTAGTAATTTATTTTATTACTGAAGATTGGTTTTACAAATTGGGCTAATCTTGACGTATCGTAAGTTCCGTGGTAACAGGTATTAATGGTCATCTACAAGTACACAATCTTGTAATTTTCAAACCGAGTCTCTCAATGGTCAATATACGTATAACGTTAATTGTTTTATATTGCCAGAAATTACGAAAGTTTTGTCTACTTCTTTAATTTATATAAATAAATTTAATTTACCTCCACACATGCAGCTAGCTGGTTTTTATTTTTGCATACCGTCAACAATTGATATTTTGGTAGGAGCCGAGGTGTTTTGGAATGTTCTTTGTAATACATATATAGAGTTAGGTAAAACTAAGGAAAGCATTTCTTCGAAATTAGTGTGGATAGCATCAGGCTACTTAGCTCTTTCTTACAATCACCCCCGCTACTTTAATGTGACGTTAGTATAAATGAATCAAAATCTAATATAAATAAATTTTGGGAATTTGATTCTGTAGTTTCTGAAAATTCCTTATCCAAAGAAGACCAGGATTGCTACATTAGTTTTCGTCTTAATACAAAACTTGACAGAGATGGTAGGTTTGTCGTAACAATGCCTCTAAAGGATAATCCTAATGCTCTAAGTAAATCTTATGAGTTGACAATACGGCGATTTCTATCTTTAGAGCGGCGATTTCAGAGACATCCTTTCTTTAAAGAAAGATATATAGCATTCATGCAAGAATACGAGCGCCTAGGTCACATGACTGAAAATACTTTAAGACTTAAGCCTTATTGCGGGAACAATGTCGAATAGTTTTTACCCCACCATGGAGTCTTGAGAGTATCAAGATTAACAACTAAACTTCGGGCAGTCTTCGATACCTCAGCGGCAACCATATGTGGAGTGTCCCTTAATAGTATCTAGATGGTGAGTCCATGTGTCTATCTTACTTCGATGCGATTCCGATTCGTTAACTTTTTCTGTTGGTCTTGATAAGAAATATGGAGATGTTAACAATATAATAAATAAACGTCGTATACTTTCTATAACTAACCAAATTTCATATCCGCTCCGCCTAGTAGTCCCTTGTATTATTGAAGCAAAAATAACCACGCAAAAATTATGAATTTCTAAGATTGACTAGGATGGTCCAGTTCCATATGATGTAGGTAGCTTATGGCAATCATTTGTAAACACTATTTCATACTTAAATACGTTGAGGATTCCTAGATGGGTCTTGTGTGATAATTCTACAAATAATAAAATTCACGTTTTTACGATTTTACTTAATATTAATGCCTTGATATTCATTCACTCTCTGGAATGAAAGAAAGATAGAAGCAGAAATGTGACTTGTACTCAATGTATCCTATATTGAGTAGTACTCATTTTTTTTTCATTAAAACGGAAATAATAATATTGTATTATATATCATAAAACATTTTTCCGATAAAGTTCAACAGTAATACAAATTCCGAGCTCCTTCTTGAAATACGAACTTACGATCCTAAACTCAGAAAAGCGAAATACCATCATATTAGATTGATTCTTCACATTTTTCCCCAAATATCGCCGTGACATGATTACCCGACATTTGAATCTTAATATTTAATGTGTATGTTATAAGTTATTCAAAGCACATGTGAATAATATTTATTGAAATATTGTTTTTTTTTTATTTAAGAAACACTTCTATAGCAATGGCACCGTCGTGACGCGGTGAGATAGCGTCTGATTGTTGTGAATTCGGCCCCCACTCAGGGAAGTGATTATAATATATTCACTTCGTCGCACTGGTAAGTCAAAGTGTGGCGTTGAGTTCCACTACTCAAAACACAATGTCTCAAATCGAAGTACAGAATGTCTTGACACAAGGTAATTTCTGTCTACTCTGGTATGTGGGATAAAACGTGAAGCTAAAAAATGTCATCAAACGGAATTGTACGAAAACATTGCAATTCTTGACGCCAACAACAGTTTAGAGTTACATCAAATGGAAACTTACAATACTATTAAGATGTAACTGCAGGAGTACATCGTGCGTGGAGAGTGAGGGTATTCAAGCGGTTAGGAGAAACCATCAGCGATTCAAACTTCACAATTATTCAGATCAGTTATAAATGGACAAGCAACAATTTCAACTTGCAGGAGATTTGTGATTATAATATGAACATGTGGCATCAAATTATTCTTGTATATTATATTATGGTAAAGGTATATACGATGACATATTCAAATTTGCCAAGGTTTTAGTAAGTACTTTCAGAGTGTATTTGTTAACTCTGCATCGACTTGTTATCAACAATAATCTATCACATTCTTTTTTTAAGGGGAAAGCTTTAAAATATATTAAGTTAAATTCTTGATGGCCATATAATGTATAATAATATATTAATCAATGGAACGAAAATTACCTTCAAGTACAAAAATATCAAAAATTTTTTTTTGATTATCAAAACCATTTACACAATGTAAGCGCAACACCATTTGTTAAATGTATCAAGAGCCTTTGAAATATAAAGAAAATTTTCACTATTCATCTGAACGTAGACTTAATATCGAGATTGAAGACATAATTAACTCTCGTGGCAAGTGCTCCTCAACAGTATACTACGTTTATTATGAAGTAGAGCAATACTTGTCGACACCTGAAGCAGTATATTCAAAGATTATGTAAAATACAAACAGGATTTTTATCATTTGAGTGTGAAAACCCGCTTCTGACTCAGTAGATATTATGATAAATAAAGAATATGGACACACATGGAAAATATCTTTAGGCAAGTGAAAATTAGATTTTGTCGACAATTATGTGTATTAAAAATAAATGTTATGATTTTTTTATTAAAAAAATAAGACGCATTCCTTAAACGAGAGGGCAAAAGTACAATCTAAACACATAGGTTTCATTATGAACACATGTTACTAAGATGTTCAGTAGTTTAGTGGAACGAATAATGTGTAGAATTAAGTCTATTTATTAAGATATTTTTGCAACAACACCCTTTTTGTTGTCTATATTTAGTTTATTAATAAAATATGAATTTTATATTGAAACTGCTGAGGCGAAGAAAATTATTGTAATCAGGGAGGACTTCGGAAGTAAGATCACCCTTACTTGCATTTGGAACAGCTAAAAGAAGAGTCTGTACGATTGCTCCAGTTCTAGTAAAAGTGCATTTGAGAAAGACTCACAAAACTCATAGTGGATGAGACGTTAATGAACAACTTTGAAGCAACACGAATGGCGATTATATTATCAAAGGTCAAGATAATTATACTCTGGGTAATCTTTGATAATTGATCTTCATTGACAGACGCAGCCTCTATGCAAACGCATTATATCGTCGGAAAAGAGTAAATCAGTCTAGAGCTTACGGGATCGTACAGATGATTGTATGCTTTAAATAAGGTTTTGCGAGGGAATAATCTCCGCCTCCACATACATAAACGACAAGTTGTCAAGAGTGAGATGACCACAGTCATTAAACTAGTTCTTTTGGAGGCACTCCTCTAGCCTCCAGCCTGTGGCTCAAACACACTTAAACAAATACAAAAATATGATTTAAAAATCCACATTCCTTGTAAATATAGAAAAAAGATATCCACTTTCCATCTACACGCAGAGAAAATTTCACATCGTCTCTCCTTCGAGAACGGTTTTGTTTAACGTTTTGTTGTTAAAAGCATAATTAATGTAATAGTTCGTCTTTTATCCGCTTCTAGAAATAAAAGAGAAGAAGAATTTTATCTTAAACACAATACAGACGCGCTTCTAAACAGTAATACCAACATCTTGTTTTAACATCGCTGATAGCATTCCCGATACAGGATACCCTTGATTACAAACATGCACGGTGATCAACGGTAACGTTTTGTTATTTAAATATTAGTAAGTTTCAGTAGTCTTTTAAAAATAATTATTTTAATATGTGAGCATTTGTTAACTCAATGATATCAAAATTTGAGCAATGTTAAATATTTTCATTCATGTCCAAGCATTAATAATAATTAAAAGTCTAAAAAATCTTTGTGCAGAATCAAAATAACCAAAGAAATGGGCAACAGTGAAATTAAAGTATTGCTAAATACATTTGAATTGCACAAGACATTTATATATGAGAATATATTTTAAAAATTCAATCTTTTAACAGATTAGAAGTTTCGATAGTATTCCCGATACATGGTCGAGTTGTTCCGAGAACACTTCACACGTATGTATGTAATATATATAGTAGTTTTTTGAAGACAAATTGTATCTTCGTTGTTGTAATAAGGAATTAAGTTTTATAAAATATCAGCCCATCCTTATTAGACAGCAGAAATGAGAGAAAACGACTCGTAATAGTAAGAAGGCAAAGTTTGCATTAAAATAAAAGTAATTTGGGAAAGGTCAAAACATCAAGTCAATCAAAAAATGAGAAATCCACAGTCTTTGGGCTGATGAAGACGTTCTTATCGAAACCCTCCTTAGATATTTACCTCAAAACAAGCAAAACAAGATCCAAATATAAATAGATATGAAATTGTATTTCAGTTTTGAATTATGTTTGTACTCTTTGAATTAATTCGAACAACTCCGACATAGTCATTTTACAATTTAATGTATAAGAAAATAACTGGTTAGATAAGATCTAGTTAACAATCTACACATTTGAAACTATTAGTTATTGGAATATATCATACAGCGGACATTACAGAATTATTAAAATATTTCATTAATGATTGAATTAGAGATATAGAACGTGCATAGAAAATGAAGACGTTAGTAGTTTATTTAATAGATTCAGTTTACTTGAGGATAAAAATATTCAAACTTCTTACTTCTTACAGACCAATAGCTTTGATATTGTACCCGTTACATGGTGAGACTATTTAGAGAACGCTTTAAGCCTGTGCAATAACTGTCAAAGTAATACAGAGGCATGTGCCAATACAAGAGATACCCAGCAGTATATGAGAACATTACGTAGTTAAATAAAACATCAAATAGAAGAAACAGCTTTCTCTATGGATACAAGTTTTACAAACATTAAAATCAAATACAAACAGGCAATTAATAAGATGAACCTGTCGTACAATTATGATAATAATCAATTCAAAAACCATTTCCCGCAGCTCCTAAATGAGAGTAACATTTCAAACAAACGAGAAAGAAGTTACTTTGAACACGTATTAATAAGATATTAAGTAATTATGTCCTTGCTAACGAATCTAATATCAAAAGCTTGATAAGAAAAATGATCATAATAAGAAATTAAATAAATAAGGACTTGTTACTTGTTGATTGCCCAAATATGGCACGCGCTAATGTCAGCTAGACACATTCAAGAACCCAGATATTTAAGAATTATTGTAAGATATTCATAATTTAATTATCATCCTAAAATATGGGACGTCATCTTTAATTAAATTGTTCAACACCAGTAGATATTATCTTGGCTAGAATTCGTATAAAACTTTACAGAGACATTGACAATGCGTATTGCAATAGATCTGGTGATCCCAACAGCTTCAATTACTTTAAACGAATCTAAAAATATTCCCAAAACTCCATAGATCGTATACAAATTAGATCACAGCTTGTACATGTCTCGCTTTATGTAAAGTAACGATATTTATGATTAGTTGTTGTATTATATCATTAATAGTGTGATAAGGAGTACAACAAACATCAATTGATAAGAGTGGAATGACAGTCGAGTAAGAAGCAATACCATTAGATAATTACTTACAATCCATCAGTATAAAAATATCAAGATCTAGTTGACAATCTGTACATTCAGAACATGTCCGTTCATATATCACGGACACAACATGGTCATTGTTTTGGTAATTATTGAGATATTTTAAAAATTTAGTATTGAAATATACGTTAGTGTAAAAATCTTGTAATATTAAATAAGAAGTGGCGGAAAAAGAGGTAGAACACCGCTTCACTCGCGCGTTATGTCCGTCACGGTATCGCAGACGCATGTGCTATGTGATTTAGATATACAGTAGTTTAAAGAAGATAACTCTAATATTTTTTCATTTAATGTAAATAAAAATGAGCAATTATTTAGAGGGTAACTATAGAGAGGTCAACGTTTTATTTTAACTGCGCTCCAGAAGAAATACTTATTTCGTTCTCTAAATACTTGATTTATAACGACAAGGACGCGAAGAAGGGACAGCTTCTGGCATGAAAATTAGTTGTTTTTAAAAACCATTTTACTTAATATCAACGCCTTGATATTTATTTAATCAAAGCAGCAGAATTGTGACTTGCACTCAAGGTGTCCGTATTCAGTAGTTTCATGAAGACATTTTCATTTTTCTTCATTAAAACGGAATTAATTGTATTTTTTTATATATTATAAGACATCTCTCCGATCAAGTTCAACAGTAATACAAATTCCGAGCTCGTTCTTGAAATACGAACTTACGATCCTAAACTCAGAGAAGCGAAATACCATCATATAAGATTGATTCTTCTCATCTTTCCCCAAATATCGCCGTGACATAATTACCCGACATTTGAATCTTATTATTTAAAGTGTATGTTACAAGATATTCAACGTACAAGTGAATAATAAACGTTGGTACATTGTTTCTTTATTACAAAACATTTGTATAACAATAATTTGTATTCTAAACAATTAAATGGATTTTTCCTTGTGAAGGGACGGGATAGATTATAATTCCTCTCTGCTGTTGGGTAACGTGCTGTGAGAGGCGGGTGTATTAGTAATTTGGTGGTAGGAGGTCAGTCCTCCGACTGGCTCGCGACCACCATCATGATAAAAACGATCCACCAAATATTTGACGACGTGTCGGAACACATCATACTGAATTACAATTTTAAAAAACATTGTAATACTTGACATCGACAACAGTTAAGAGTTACATCAAATGAAAACTTACAATATCATTAAGATGTAACTGCAGGAGTACATCGTGCATGGAGAGTGAGGGTGTTCAAACAGTTAGGAGAAACCATCAGCGATTCAAACTTCACAATTATTCAGATCGGATATAAATGGACAAGCAACAACTCCAACTTGCGGAAGATTTGTGATTAGAATATAAACACGTAGCATCAAATTATCCTAGTATATTATATTATGGTAACGATACATATGATGACGAATTAAAAATTGCGAAAGAGTGTCTTTGTTAACTCTGCATCGACTTATTACCAACAATAATGTATCACATCTACTTTTTAGAGGAAAACCTTATAAGGTATTCAAAAAAATTCTTTTCAGACATATCATAATTTCATTATCAACAATTTTACACATTTATGAATAAAACGTAAATTACCTTTTAGAACCAGAAAAATAAATTACCTGGTTATCAAAACTATTTGCCACTTGTAAGCGGAATACCATGTATTAAATGTTTTAAAAGCTGTTGAAACATTAAGAAAATTTTCACTATTTACTATTTTTAAAGTGTTATTCCACACTTAGGATTAGAAAACATTTTAGAAAAAACGTATAAATATACGTTTACGTTTACGTTATACGTTTTTTCTAAAATGTTTTCTAATCCTAAGTGTGGAATAACACATTAAAAATAGTAAATATTGAAATAAAATAGCAATCTCTCCTGTTAAACGATTATTTCTTAATAATCTTTAAGTAGTAGAAATTTGTAAAAATCTCTCTACAGAGATGCTAACAATATGAATAAGTTGTAACAAAAACGTACAAGAATTTCGACGCAGCTGGCATGGCTTAGCGGTCAGAGCGCTTGGACGGTATCCAAGAGGCGCGGGTTCGAATCCCGCTGCGTTCAAATTTACACTAACACTTTAAAAATAGTAAATATTGAAATAAAATAGCAATATCTCTTGTTAAACGATTATTTCTGTAAAATACTTCTATAACAATTGTACGGTCAAATGGTGTGATGAGCGTGTGACGCTAAGGCGGTTTTAGGTTCGACCACTACTCAGATGAGTATTTATTTTTATATATTTTCACACTGGTAAGATAAATTGTTTATTGAGTTCCACTACTCAACACACAATGTCTCGAATTCGGTGAAAAGTGAAGTAAATTCTTAACACAAGGTACTTTCTGACTACGCTGCTGTGCAGGATAAAAAGCGTGATGCGAAAAAAAAAGTATTCTAAGTAATTAAACAGAATTGTACGAAAACATTGCAATTCTTGACACCAACAACAGTTTAGAGTTACATCAAATGGAAAGTTATATTATTACAGTTTATTTGAGTTCTCTGTAGTCCTTTAACAAAGTCTGGTAGTCTACACTTTGTCAATGTTTTTTATCTTAAGGTGCAGTACGCCATTTCATATCCTAGCCATGACCTTGCGGCTCTTGTTTCGGCTAGAGTGCATGTTATTTCCTATTTGGCCCCTTACAATTTTCCCGATACCTTTTCATCTGCGGTTTTGCTGTTTGTCCTATTTTCCGACATTTATACGTCAGTTGAATTTTTTATTGTTCAAATTTAGTAAATGCTTTGCAACGAATTAACATAATGTTTATCTTTTCTTAATTCTGAACTCTTTCGTTCCGCTAGTGTTCTGTGTTTTCATGAAGTCTCAAGTAATAAAGCGCTAGTGATTTGGAGGTCTATCCCATTGATTATATTGTCATGAGAAAAACAACCAACACCAATTGATAAGAGTGGAATAACAGTCATGTAAGAAGAAAATATTATTAAATAAAGACTGTAGATATTAGTAATTTCTACGTCTGTACAAAAATATCCAGATATAGTTGACAATCTCCACATTGAGGACACGTCCGTTCATATATCTCGGACACAATATGACTTTTATTTTAGTAATTATTAAAATGTTTTAAAAGATCAGGATCGAAACATATATAAGTATAGAACTACTTCTCATGCACGCTATGTCTGTCACGTTAACATAGACGCATGTGAAAATTTCACTTCATCTGTCCTTACGACGATGATGGTATGCAGTACATTCATCTCACTTCATATCTGTTTACCACATATGATTGCTTTGTAACGCTTCATCGATAACAGTTTAAAATAAATATTAAATGATCAGCTTTTAAAGATTCCAGGGTTCGTACAGACCAATAGCTTTGATATTGTACTCGTTACATGGTGAGACTATTTAGAGAACGCTTTAAGCGTGTGTAATATCTGTCTAAGTAACACAGAGGCATGTGCCAATACAAGAGATATCCAGCAGTATATGAGAACATTACGTAGTTAAATAAAACATCAAATAGAACAAATAGCTTTCTCTATGGATACAAGTTTTACAAACATTAAAATCAAATACAAACAGGCAATTAATATGATGAACCCGTCGTACAATTATGATAATAATCAATTCAAAAACCATTTCCCACAGCTCCTGAATGAGAGCAACATTTCAAACAAACGAGAAAGAAGTTAATTTGAACATGGATAATAAGATATATATATGAAAATATGAAAAGCTTGATAAGAAAAATGGTCATAATAAGAAATTAAATATATAGAGAATTGTTACTTGTTGATCGCCCAAATATGGCACGCGCTGATGTCAGCGGGTCACAGTGAAAAACACAGATATTTAAGAATTATTTTAAAATATTTATAATTTATTTATCATCATAAAATATGGGACGTAATCTATAATAAAATTAATCAATACCAGAACATTTTCTCTTGGTCAGCATTCGAATAAAACTTTACAGAGACATTGACAACGCGTATTGCAATAGATCTGGTGATCCCAACAGTTTCAATTACTTCAAACGAATCCAAAAACATTACCAAAACTCCATAGATCGTATACACAACAGATCACAGCTTGTACATGTCTCGCTTTATGTAAAGCAACGATGTTTATGATTAGTTGTTATATTATATCATTAATAGTGTAATAAGGAGTACAACAAACATCAATTGATAAGTCGAGTAAGGAACAATACCATTAGATAATTACTTAACATTGTTTCATCAGTACAAAATATCAAGATCTAGTTGACTGATCTGATCTGTACGTTGAGAAAATGCCCGTTCATATATCACGGACACAACATGGTCATTGTTTTGGTAATTATTGAGATATTTAAAAAACTCAGAATTGAAATATACGTTAGCGTAAAAATCTTGTAATATTAGACAAGAATTGGCGGAAAAAGAGGTCGAAAGCCACTTCACACGCGCGTTATGTCCGTCACGGTATCGCAGACGCATGTGCTGTGTGATTTAGATATTCAGTAGTTTAAAGAAGATAACTCTAATATTTTTTCATTTAATGTAAATAAAAATGAGCAATTATTTAGAGGGTAACTATAGAGAGGTCAACGTTTTATTTTAACTGCGCTCCAGAAGTAATCCTTATTTCGTTCTCTAAATACTTGATTTATAACGACGAGGACGCGAAGAAGGGACAGCTTCTGGCATGAAAATTAGTTGTTTTTAAAAACCATTTTACTTAATATCAACGCCTTGATATTTATTTAATCAAAGCAGCAGAATTGTGACTTGCACTCAAGGTGTCCGTATTCAGTAGTTTCATGAAGACATTTTCATTTTTCTTCATTAAAACGGAATTAATTGTATTTTTTATATATATTATAAGACATCTCTCCGATCAAGTTCAACAGTAATAAAAATTCCGAGCTCGTTCTTGAAATACGAACTTACGATCCTAAACTCAGAGAAGCGAAATACCATCATATAAGATTGATTCTTCACATCTTTCCCCAAATATTGCCGTGACATCATTACCCGACATTTGAATCTTATTATATAAAGTGTATGTTACAAGATGTTTAAAGTACAAGTGAATAATAAACGTTGGTACATTGTTTCTTTTTTACAAAACATTTGTATAACAATAATTTGTATTCTAAACAATTAAATGGATTTTTCCTTGTGAGGGGACGGGATAGATTATAATTCCTCTCTGCTGTTGGGTAACGTGCTGTGAGAGGCGGGTGTATCAGTAATTTGGTGGTAGGAGGTCAGTCCTACGACTGGCTCGCGACCACCATCATGATAAAAACGATCCACCAAATATTTGACGACGTGTCGGAACACATCATACTGAATTACAATTTTAAAAAACATTGTAATACTTGACACCAACAACAGTTTAGAGTTACATCAAATGGAAACTTACAATACCATTAACAGGTAACTGCAGGAGCACATCGTGCGTAGAGAGTGAGTGTATTCAAACAGTGAGGAGAAACCATCAGCGATTCAAACTTCACAATTATTCAGATCGGATATAAATGGACAAGCAACAATTCCAACTTGCCGGAGATTTGTGATTATAATATGAACACGTAGCATCAAATTATCCTTGTATATTATATTATGGTAACGATACATATGATGACGAATTAAAAAAGCTATTTATTCTGCATCGACTTTTTACCAACAATAATGTATCACATCTTCTTTTTGGAGGAAAACCTTAAAAAGTATTCAAAAAAAATATTTTCAGACATATCATAATTTCATTATCAACAATTTTATACATTTATCAATGAAACGTAAATTACCTTCAAGTATAAAAATATTGAAAAATAAATTATCTGGTTATCAAAACTATTTGCCACTTGTAAGCGCAACACCATGTATTAAATGTATTAAGAGCTGTTGAAACATCAAGTAAATTTTCACTATTCATCTGAACCTAAACTTAAGAACGTACCTCAAGATTAAAGACATAATTTATTATATCTCCTGGCAAGTGCTCCTTAACAATATACTACGTTAATTGTGAAATAGAGTTATACTTGTCACCTGAAAGAGTATATCAATCATTATTTGAAATACAAACACGATTGTCATTTAAAAAGAGTAAACACCACAACTGACGATGATGTTCAGTAATTTCCTGGTATATTTGGTAGTGGTTTATTTCCCTTTTTGAGGTCATATGTAGTATGATGTAATTTAATAACTTTACATAATTATGTATATGTTTTGTGTGTAAGCTATTTAATTCCATTTTATTTCTTAATATTGTTCTGAATGTTCCCCAATTAGCTTTATTTGTATTGTATTTCAAGATGGTTCGTTTCCTTTTTTTGTTTATTTTATTCTTATTATTTAAAGTAAGCGTAAATTCTATTGATTTTATTGTAATGAGTGACATGCATATGTGTTTATTTTCCAGTTATTGATAAATTCGGATATGTGATTTGTGAAAATACTAAGGTCTATAATAGAGGTCCTGGGAATGTTATGTGTTTTTATTTTAAACGGATCGGTTCCTACGTTGCCAATTATTAAATCATTACTGGTATTGAGCTTAATTAGGTCTTTACTACTGAATAATAGAACCTCCTCAAAGATTGTTATATGTGCATGTGGATGGTGTTTTAAAAACAATTCAAGTTTATTTAGAGCATTGTCTGGATCTTCTCTTGGTTCAATGTAAACACTAATTATATGTATCTTAAATTCAAATTTGCCAAGGCTTTAATATGTACTTTCAGAGTGTCTTTGTTAACTCGGCATCTATTTATTACCAACAAAACTATATCACATCTTTTTGATAGGAAAACTTTATAATATATTTAAGTAAAATTCTCGTCAGACATATCATAATTTCAATGTCAAGATTTTTTACATTTATCAATGGAACGTAAATAACCTTTAAGTATAAAAATATTGAAAAAAAAAATTTGATTATCAAAACCATTTGCACCAAGTAAGTGCAACACCATGTGTTAAATGTGAGATATAAAGAAAATTTTCAATATTCATTTGAACGCAAAAAATCTTTCATATCTCATGAGGAGTATTTACCTCGACCCTTGAAACAGTATGTTCCTGAAATCCCTCTCACCAGACAAGATATTCAGTAGTATCCTGAAGATATTATCTTACGACAAAGGAAGTAAAAGGAAATTTCTTGGCAAATGAAAATAAGATTTTATCTACTATTTTTATTGGAAATAGATATTCTGATTTTTATTACAAAGGTGGGTGTGTCCCACCTCCCTAACTCCAAACTAGACCGCAAAAGTTCCAAATAGGTTTAGTTATGAACACATGTTACTAAGATATTCAGTAGTTTAGTGATACATATAATGTGTAGAATCATATCTTAATATATTCTTGCAACGACACCTTTTTGTTGTCTACATTTAGTTTATTAATGAATTATTAATTTTATATTGAAACTGCTGAGGCGGAGAAAATTATTATAATCAGGGAGGACTTCGGAAGTAAAATCACCTTGACTTGCCTTTGGAACAGCTAAGAGAAGAGTCTGTACGATTGCGCCAGTTCTAGTGAAATGCATTTGAGAAAGACACACTAACCTTATAGTAGATGAAACCTATTGAGCTTCAAGGATAATCCCAGGCCTTTCAAGTGGTCATTAAAGTTCACTTATTAAAGTATAAAAATCGTGCAGCGCCTACCAACTACTAACTCTGTGATGCTCTTTTGAAATCAAGATTGTGTAATAACGTTTTAGATTCTCTTACAATACCTTTTAGCAGTTAGTTTAGGTGCGATTCGACTATAGTTGTTCGTTGGCTTTCTATGGCGTCGCATATTTTAAAATCTTTTATGCGAAACCGCGTTATAAAAGTACAAGAATCCACCGCAGCTTATACGTGGAGCTATGTGTCGTCTAGAGATAACACAGTGGATCTTGTTTCTCGTGGAGTGAAGGCTGAATTTATTAGCGATTCCCTTTTGCGTCAGGTACCATTTTTTATTTAAGGATAAAAATAAACACAACTGGCCTAAACTGCCAGGTAAAGTTAAAAACATGATTTACCAGAAGTAGTTTCATCTCACTTAACTAATCATTTATCTCATCACGTAATAAATCATCCATCTCATCAAAATACACATTAAAATCATTACAACTATGTAGTATTGAATCATTTATTTATAAATATTCTTATTTAAATCGTGTAAAAACAGTTGTGGCTTACGTACTAAAATTTATAAATAAATTTTCACAACAATATATGTTCATTAAGGTATAACTATTAAAATTAGATAAATCTTTACTAAGAACAATAATAAAAATTATTCTTTTAAGTATTTTTATTTGGTATGGATGGTATTTAACTATATTTGCACAGATAATTGACATTTGTATAAATAATGCTTGGTTATTGTACCGCCAAAAGCATTTCGGCAACGTGAAATCTAAAGAACCTTTGAAAGCATTTAGATATGATATTTACGACTTATTGTGCAAGGCAAGCAGGTCTGCTAAAAGAAAACAGAGTGAATCCATCAAAGTAAAGAAACCGCATGCACCGGGCCCTTTAAGCCCATTAAAATACGATAGTATAGGACATTTCCCTTCGACCATGGAAGAAGGACGCTGCAGGTTCTGCCAAAAGAAAACTGTCATGTATTGCATAAAATACAACTCAAGATTGTTTCGTGACAGTAAAAGCCCCTAGAATTTTATGTTAAATTTGCATACAAAATAAACTGTACTTCGTTATCAATTAGTTCTGAAATCTTCGTTTCCGTATTTTTTTTAATAAAAAAAAATAAAAAAAATTTGGTTTTTATTTTGCGTAATTTGGCAGTGTCCGACTCACCACACTTATAAATGTGTTAAATTTCACAGTAATTGGCAAGGTCCGCTGTGACGGATACCACTTTTCCCAGCAGTGGGCTATTGTAGATTTTTTCATTTTCCTAGGACTTTATGACATAACCCTGAAGCCACAAAATTGTCTAATTCATATATTTTGAATATTTTTATTAGTGCCAAATTAAAGGTTAATTTCACCAGTCATCCTTATTTCGTTCCACAAACACAACATTCACAACGACAAGGACGCTTTTGGCGACAAAATAAATTGTTTTTTATTAAAAATGTTACTTAATATTAACGACTTGATATTCATTCACTCTCTGGAATAGAAGACAGACAGAAGCAGAATTGTGACTTGCACTCAATGTGTCCGATATTCAGTAGTTTCATGAAGACATTCTCATTTTTCTTCATTAAAACGAAAATAGTTATATTTTATTATATATCATGAGACATCTTTCCGATCAAGTTCAACAGTAATACGAATTCTGAGCTCGTTCTTGAAATACGAACTTACGATCCTAAACTCAGAGAAGCGAAATACCATCATATAAGAGTGATTCTTCACATCTTTCAACGCACATGTGAATAATAAATATTACTATATTGTTTCTTATTTACAAAACATTTATATAAGAATAATATGTATTCTAAATAACTAAATGGACTTTTCCCTATGAGGGGGATAGAATATAATTCCTCTCTGCTGTTGGGTTCCGGAAGAGGCGGGTGTACCGGTAATTTGATGGTAGGAGGTCAGTCCTACGACTGGCTCGCGACCACCATCATGATAAAAACGATCCACCAAATATTTGACGATGTGTCGGAACACATCATACTGAATTATAATTTTAGAAAACATTGCAATTCTTGACACCAACAACAGTTTACAGTTACATCAAATGGAAACTTACAATACCTTTAAGATGTAACTGCAGGAGTACATCGTGCATGGAGAGTGAGGGTATTCAAGCAGTTAGGAGAAACCATCAGCGATTCAAACTTCACAATTATTCAGATCGGATATAAATGGACAAGCAACAATTCCAACTTGCAGGAGATTTGTGATTATAATATGAACATGTAGCATCAACTTATCCTAGTATATTATATTATGGTAACGATACATATGATGACGAATTAAACATTGCGAAAGAGTCTCTTTGTTAACTCTGCATCGAATTATTACCAACAATAATGTATCACATCTACTTTTTAGAGGAAAACCTTATAAGGTTTACTATTTTTAAAGTGTTATTCCACACTTAGGATTAGAAAACATTTTTGAAAAAACGTATAAAAAAATAAATTGTAACAAAACGTATAAGAATTTCGACGCAGCTGGTAGTAGAACGCATAGCTTAGCGGTCAGAGCGCTTGAACGGTATCCAAGAGGCGCGGGTTCGAATCCCGCTGCGTTCAAATTTTTATACGTTTTTTCAATAATGTTTTCTAATCCTAAGTGTGAAATAACACTTTAAAAATAGTAAATATTAAAATAAAATAGCAATCTCTCTTGTTAAACGATTATTTCTTAATAATCTTTAAGTAGTAAAAATTTGTAAAAATCTCTCTACAGAGATGCTAACAACATAAATAAGTTGTAACAAAACGTATAAGAATTTCGACGCAGCTGGTAGTAGAACGCATGGCTTAGCGGTCAGAGCGCTTGGACGGTATCCAAGAGGCGCGGGTTCGAATCCCGCTGCGTTCAAATTTTTATACGTTTTTTCAAAAATGTTAACCTTATAAGGTATTCAAAAAAATCCTTTTCAGACATATAATTTCATTATCAACAATTTTATACATTTATGAATGAAACGTAAATTACCTTCAAGTATAAAAATATTGAAAAATAAATTATCCACCCACCAATAAGCCACCCACACTACATCAGGTATGATAAGCCACATATCCTCGCTAGGGAAAGTAGATATGTTCCTAGAATGATCCTATTGCTATTGAAAGGCTATTGAAATTCAAAAACATCCAAATTTCAATAGAGAAGATGGTTGGAAACTATCTACCACCTGGGACCCACTTATTAAAAATTTAAAGTCCCAAATCCACCACACCAGAGACAAAAATACAGTGAGCTCATTCTGCAAGAATCCAGGGCAGTACGCGAGGCAATTAAGAAATCGATGGCGGTAGTTTGATATAATTAATTTTTTGTATCAACTGACAGACGAATGCCAACTCAGTGTACCCGCAAGTGTGACCACGGACTGCTGTAAAGTGTTCGAAACGTCAGATGTCCAAAAATGTATTTTCGAATACTAAAATATACGCGATTAATCCGGTTAAATAGTTTCATTTAAAAAATTAAAGACATAATTTATTATATCTCTTGTGGCAAGTGCTCCTTAACAGTTCAAGTTTATTTAGAGCATTGTCTGGATCTTCTCTTGGTTCAATGTAAACACTAATTATATATATCTTAAATTCAAATGTGCCAAGGCTTTAATATGTACTTTCAGAGTGTCTTTGTTAACTCGGCATCGATTTATTACCAACAAAACTATATCACATCTTTTTGATAGGAAACCTTTATAATATATTTAAGTAAAATTCTCGTCAGACATCATAATTTCAATGTCAAGATTTTTTTACATTTATCAATGGAACGTAAATTACCTTTAAGTATAAAAATATTGAAAAAAAATTTGGTTATCAAAACCATTTGCACCAAGTAAGTGCAACACCATGTGTTAAATGTGAGATATAAAAAAAATTTTCACTATTCATTTGAACGCAAAGAATCTTTCATATCTCTTGAGGCGTATTTACCTCGACACTTGAAACAGTATGTTCCTGAAATCCCTCTCACCAGACAAGATATTCAGTAGTATCCTGAAGATATTATCGTAACCAAAGGAAGTGAAAGGAAATTTCTTGGCAAATGAAAATAAGATTTTATCTACTATTTTTATTGGAAATAAATCTTCTGATTTTTATTACAAAGGTGGGTGTGTCCCACCTCCCTAACTCCAAACTAGACCGCAAAAGTTTTCCAAATAGGTTTAGTTATGAACACATGTTACTAAGATTAGTGGAACATATAATGTGTAGAATCATATCTTAAGATATTCTTGCAACAACACCCTTTTTGTCTACATTTAGTCTATCACTGAAATATTAATCTAATATTGCAACTGCTGAGGCGAAGAAAAATACTATAATCAGGGAGCATCTTCTTGACTTGCATTTGGAACAGCTAAGAGAAGAATCTGTACGATTGCGGCAGTTCTAGTGAAAGTGCATTTGAGAAAGACACACTAACCTTATAGTAGATGAAACCTATTGAGCTTCAAGGATAATTCCAGGCCTTTCAAGTGGTCATAAACTGATAGATTTGTTTAATTTAACCTCAATCCGCAATCATAGAAAGTTATTTTCGCTTCATTATCAGATTCAACTGGCGTTCACGAACATAATACGTCTTCGACATCAAAATTGTCGGATTGAAATTTAGTTATCCAGTTTGGGCACTGGCACACACCTTCTCCATACTCATTGTTCAACTCTTTTCTGGCTTGAACAGCATTTTTATTTTTTTGGTAACAAAACAGTAAGGTATGTTAAAAAAGCTGTCACTCTGCGTATTCAAAAGGGCACCAATTAAAAACCACTGCGTAGATTACATTGGAACTTTTTTACACACAAATCCGCCTAAACACACACACCTTCCCCATACCTACCTACACATAAATCCGAAATTATACGCCTGAAGTGTGAAATTGATCGTATAAAAAACACTTAAATTTTTGTCCGGAAAAAAACGAAATTTCTTTTCGAACAACCCAATAGGTATTCATTGGGTACACACAGGAAAGATAATTCTTGATTTTATTCGGTCGTAGATGTCAATGATCCATCATTGACATTAACAGAAAATAAGGGGAAATAGCAAAAAATACTTTGACTCCATTATTTATGTAATATTTTAATTATCCAAATTAATTATTCAAATTTGGACAAAAATTCTACATGATACTGTCCAACAAACCGTCCCACAAACCACTGATAGCTATTTCAACAATAGGTTTTAAACTCCTTCCATCTACTTTGCACTGTCGTCTCATGGGACGATAAGAAATGGCAAAGAATACCTTTGCCAAACAGCTTCAATTCATCCAAATATCAACACTAGATGCAATCGAAAAAAAAGATTACAACTTGTATGCAAGGCTTTATATAAAACAACGAATAATTCGACAAGTTATCTTAATTATGTATGTTATATTGTGTTTGATAGATTTCCAACATCAATTGATAACAGTATAATAAATTTCGTATAAGAAAAGTCATTGGATAAGGGCTTATAATTGTTACGTCAGTATACAAATATCAAGATCTAGTTGAAAATCTTTACATTGAGACCATGTCCGCTCTTATACCAAGGATACAATATGGTCATTGTTTTGGTAATTATTGAGATATTTTAAAAACGCAGTATTGAAATATACGTGAGTGTAAAAATCTTGTAATATTAGACAAGAAGCGGAAAAAGAGGTCGAAAGCCACTTCTCACGCGCGTTATGTCTGTCACGGTAACGCAGACTATGTTATGTGTATCTTGTGTGATTTATATTTTCAGTAGTTTAATGAAGACAAATCTAATATTTTCTCACTTTATTTAAATAAAAATGAGTCCCTTTCTTACTATGGATGATAACGTTCACTTCGTTTAATTTCAACAGTAATCCTTATTTCGTTCCACAAACACAACATTCACAACGACAAGGACGCTTTTGGCGACAAAATAAATTGTTTTTTATTAAAAATGTTACTTAATATTAACGCCTCCATATTCATTCACTCTTAGAAATAGAAGACAGATTGAAGCAGAATTGTGACTAGCACTCAATGTGTCGGATATTCAGTAGTTTTATAAAGACAATTTTGTTTTTCTTCATTAAAACTAAAGTAATTATATTTTATTATATATCATAAGACATCTTTACGATCAAGTTCAACAGTAATCCAAATTCCGAGCTCGTTCTTTAAATACGAACTTACGATCCTAAACTCAGAGAAGCGAAATACCATCGTATAAGATTGATTCTTCACATCTTTCCCCAAATATCGCCGTGGCATGATTATCCGACATTTGAATCTAAATATTTAAAGTGTATGTTATAAGATATTCAACGCATATGTTTTTTATTTACAAAACATTTATATAATAACTATATGTAGTCTAAATAATTAAATAGATTTTTCCCCATAAGGGGACGCGATAGAATATAATTCCTCTCCTCTGTTGGGTTACGACCCGTAGAGGCGGGTGTACCAGTAATTTGGTGGTTGGAGGTTAATCCTCCGAATGGTTCGCGACCATAATCATGACAAAAACGATTCGCCAAATATTTGATAATGTGTTCCGGTTCGATGTCATGTAAGCCAGCTTTAAGTATTTTCTCCCACCCTTTCCCTTATCTACCTTCACTTCTATCCCAAGGCCAGCAACGCATCAATAACTCTATTGTTGTGGATGTCTTTGGGCGGAGGCGACCACTTACCATCAGGTGGCGTTTCTGTTCGTTTGCCTCCTTACTCAATTAAAAAAATGTAAATTTAATTTTGAAAAACATTGCAATACTTGACACCAACAACAGTTTACAATTACATTAAATGAAAACTGACAGTACTACTAAGATGAAACTGCAGGAGTACATCGTGCATGGAGAGTGAGGGTATTCAAACAGTGAGGAGAAACCGTCAGCGATTCAAACTTCAATAATTGTGTAATTCAGATTGGATATAAATGGACAAGCAATAATTACAACCCGCTGGAGATTTGTGTTTATAATATATATCATGAAATTATCCTTATTAATTATCGTATATTATATTATGGTAACGATATATATGATGACGAATTTCGCAAATTCGTTATCTTTTTGTCGGTTGTAAAATAAAAAACATGATTTTTTATCATTTAAAAAGTGTAAAACCCACGGATGACAATGATGTTTCGGTAAACCCTCTGATCAGATCAGATATTCAGTAGTTTCCTGGAGCATTTGCAAATTTCTTGGCAGATGATATTTTTAAATGAAAATTTAAAGTATTAAAACCCAAACTAGAGCATCGAAGTAGAATTCAAGAACGAACGTCAAACACAAGACTGGTGAACAGAAACTAATCTTTATTGACAGATGCAACCTCTGTAAAATTTGTTCTATCGCCCCAAACCATTAAATCAGTCTAGAGCTTACGAGATCCTACAGATGTCTATATATGAGCTCTGAATGAGGTTTGCATCGGACTATTCGCAGCCATGTGTTGCAACTCCACATACGTAACCGTCAAGTGGTCAAGAGTGAAAAGACAACAATTACCGGATTAAGTCTTTCTTTTTTTGTTCCATGACCTCTTGCGTGTGACGTTGTTGTACGCAACCCATTTTTAGTCCTCAGTACTGATGCGCTTCATAAACGAATCAATTCGTGACGTTTGAGAAGCGAATCGCAGACATCAATGTGGCAACAATGATCTCTTTCTGTGAGAACATGGTGAACCTAATGAGCTTTGAGGATAATTCCAGGCCTGCCAAGTGGTCATAAACTGTTAGATTTGTTTAATTTAATCTCAATCCGATCCGAACGTGTTGTTATTCACCTGTTTGCGTCAACTAATGCCTGTTTCGCGTCATTATCAGATTCAACCGGTCTTCCCGAATATGATGCATCTTCGACATTAAAATTGCCTGATCGAAATTTAGCAATCCAGTTCTGGAACTGGCGTACTATAAACACAATTTTTTCACAATTTTTTTCAGGCTTGAACAGCATTTTTACCCTTTTAGTAGCAAAACAGTAAGATATGTCAAAAAAGCTGTCACTCTCCGTATCTAAAAGGGCACCAATTAAAATCTACTGTGTAGATTTCATTGGATTTTTTTACACATAAGCCTTGCTTTGTGAGCTCTCAAAGCATATAGAAATTATATGCCTTAAGTGTGAAATTGGGTGCAATAAAATATACCTAAGTCCTTTGTCCGGAAAAAAACGAAATTACTTATCGAAAAACTAAATAGATATTCATTTTGTATTACAGGAAAGATAGTTCTTGATTTTTTTAGACTGTAGGTGAAACATGAAAATAAAGAGGAAACAGCAAAAAAATACTTTGACTACTTTATTTATGTAATATTTTAATCATCCAAACCTTAAAGTTGCGTCAAGACTTCACATATGGTATTTAATTTGGATTTTCAATATTTTGCTAAAGATAATTTTATATCTTCGTTTTAAAGAAATATAATATTCCTCCAGAAGTCTTGTATAAAAAAGTTATGTATAAGACTGCGGAAGTAGTAAAAGAAGTATGCACACAAAATCTTAAAATTCACAAGCAATATCTATGGCAACTGGTTCTGTTAAAGACAGCTTCTTCAATCAAAATGTAAAAGAACGAAAATGCATTATGATCACAAAGTATTAATTTTAAACAAAAATAAGGTTTAACGAGACAAACCAAATATTACGCAAAACACTTGGGCTTTCAAATTTGGACAAAAACTCTACATGATACTGTCCAATAAACCGACCGACTAACCACCAGTAACTTTTTCAACTCCTAGGTTTTAAACTCCTTCCATTTTTCTGCCTTGCGCTGTCTTTTCATGGGACAATAGGATTTGCAAAGAAAATCTATGAAATGTAACATTAACTATCGGATCTCCTAAAGGAAGTGGAAATAGCCAAGTCAAAACATGCCTTTCAAGCGGCGGCTGGTAATAACACTTCTAGATCTATTAAGTAGACCGAACACTACCAATTTATGATAATCCTATTTTAAGCTAGTAATTGGCAAAATTATTGAAGGGTTCTGATAATACCGCTTCATCGAAGACTCTTTTGCGCTTATTGTATGATAAAAAGCAGTTTGAGGCAATAAATATCAAAGTTACAATTAAAACATTCATACAATTTATTCCGGAGATATTTTTATATTCAAACTTAAAGTGCTTTGTTTGTCCCTTACAAGAGTCCGTCGCCATCATACCGATGTTGAAGAAAATAATTAGAATTAAAATATAACATGATTAGGTTGTAAAAGTTTCAGGGTTTATCAGAAAGAGATGAAGGCAAGAACAATGTTACAGTTGCCTCTCAAAATCTGAATATAAAGTTTATTAATAACCTCTCGTTAGCGGTAAACATTTAACTACAAAATTGCCCAATTACTGCCAAACCAGCTTATTTTTATAGCGCCAAAAATATGGCAGAAATGACCTTTTTATTGTTCAAGTTAAAGAGTAAAACACTAGATGCAATCGAAAAGAAAGATTACAACTTGTATGCAAGGCCTTATATAAAACAACGAATAATTCGTTAAGTTACCTTGATTATGTATGTGTTTATATTTGATTGATTTCCAACATCAATTTATAAGAGTAGAACAAATGTCGTCTAAGGAAAAAATGTCATTAGATAAAGACTTAATTGTTCCATCAATAGAGAAATATCAAGATGTAGTTAAGAGTCTCTACATTGAACACATGTCCCTTCACATACGACGGACAATTATTGAGTGAGTAAAAATTTTGTGATATTAGAAGACAAGAAGTGGTGGAAAAAGAGGTTGAAAGCCACTTCTCACGCGCGTTATGTCTGTCACGGTAACGCAGACGCATGTGCTGTGTGATTTAGATATTCAGTAGTTTAATGAAGACAAATATAATATATTTTCATTGTATTTAAATAAACATAAGTAATTATTTTATTATAAAAGGTAAGGTAACATTTTAATTGAATTCCAAAAGTAATCCTTATTTCGTTCTTCAAATATTTGATTTATTACGACAAGGACGTGATGAAGAGACAGCTTCTGGCATGAAAATGTGTTGTTTTTAATAATAATTTTACTCAATATTATCGCCTTGATATTTATATAATCCCACGAATAAAAGACGAACAGAATTTTGACTGGCACTCAATGTGTCCGATATTCAGAATTTTCATAAAGAAAATTTTATTGTTCCTCATTAAAACGAAATTAATTATATTTTATTATATATCATAAGACATCTTTCCGATCAAGTTCAACAGTAATCCAAATTCCAAGCTCGTTCTTGAAATACGAACTTACGATTCTAAACTCCGAGAAGAGAAATACCATCTTATAAGATTGATTCTTCACATCTTTCTTCAAATATCACCGTGACATGATATTTGAATTACCCCACATTTGAATCTTAATATTTAAAGTGTTTGTTATAAGATATTCAACGCTCATGAGAAGAATAAACATTGGTACATTGTGTCTTATTTATATAACATTTGTATAACAACAATATGTATTCTAAAGAACTAATAGATTTTTCCCTGTGAAAGGACAGGATGGAATATAATTCCTTTCCGCTGCTGGAAAACGTCCCATAAGAAGCAGGGGTGCCAGTAATTTGGTGGTTGGAGGTTAATCCTCCGACTGGCTCGCGACCACTATCATGACAAAAACGATCCACCAAATATTTGTTGATGTGTTCCGGTTCGATGTCTTATAAGCCAGCTTACAATATTTCCCACACATCCTTTCCCTCATCTACCTACACTTCCTTCCTAAGGCCAGTAACGCATCTACAACTCTAATCTCGTGAATGTCTTTGGGCAAAAGCGACCACTTACCATCAGGTGGCGTTTCTGCTTGTTTGCCTCCTTAGTCAATAAAAAAATATAATTATGATTTTAAAAAATATTGCAATACTTGACACCAATAACAGCTTAGAGTTGCATCAAATGGAAACTTACAATACTATTAAGATGTAACTGCAGGAGTACATCGTGCATGGAGAGTGAGGGTATTCAAACAGTTAGGAGAAACCATCAGCGATTCAAACTTCACAATTATTCAGATCGGATATAAATGGACAAGCAACAATTTCAACCCGCTGGAGATTTGTGATTATAACATGAACATATAATATCACCAAATTATCCTAGTATATTATGTTATGGTAGCGGTATATACGATGATGAATTCAAATTTGCCAAGATTTTTATATATCATATTTTCTTTTTAAGGAGAAGCTTTAAAACATATTCAAGTAAAATTCTTGTTAGACATATCATAATTTCATTGTCAACAATTTTATACATTTATCAATGGAACATAAATTACCTCCAAGTATAAAAATATTGAAAAAAGAAATATGTGATTATCAAAACCATTTGCAACCAAGTAAGTGCAACACTATGTGTTAAATGTAACAAGATATGCGAAGAAATATAAAAAAAAATCACTATTCATTTGAACATAGGCTTTCTTATTCTCCTTTAGTTCTTACTTACCTTGAGATTATAGACATAATGTACTCTCGTGGCAAGAGCTTCAACAATATACTACGTTTATTATGAAGTAGAGTACTTGTCGACACCTGAAAGAGTATATTCAAATATTCTATAAAATACAAACAGGATTTTTTATCATTTATAAAGATAAAGACTAGATATTCAGTAGTTTCCTGGAGATATTCTGGTAACTAAAGGACATGGACACTCATGGAAAATGTTTTTTTGCAAATGAAAATTTGATTTTATCTACAAATATTTGATTAAAAATTAATCTTTTGATTTTTTTTATTACAAAGGTGAGACACACATTCCTTAAACTAGAGTGCAAAAGTACAGTCCAACCACATAGGTTTCATTATAAACATATGTTACTAAGATATTCAGTAGTTTAGTGGAATAAATAATGTGTAGAATTGCATCTCAAGATATTCTTGCAATAACTGAATTTTATGTCATTTATTCTAGTAGAGTACGATTACTTTTACTGCTTTTGGGAAACTAAGATGAGAGTCTGCACGATTGCTTCAGTTCTGATGAACACAAGACTCGTCGTGAATGAGACGTTAATAAACAACTTTGAAGAAACAGGAATGGAGAATTATTAAAGGCTAAAACAATTATACTATAATATAAGCCAACTGATCATCATTGACTGACGCAACCTCTGTAAAGTACACTATGTTGCTCCAAGCCATTAGTTCATTCTAAAGTTAACAATATTGTACAGATGACTGTATACTCTAAATGAGGCTTGCGATGAAATATCCTCAGCTACGTGTTGCAACCCCACATACGTAAAAGACGAGTAGTCAAGAGTAAGAAGATCACAACCAGGTCTTTTTTGGAGGCACCCTTTCAGTGTACAGGGTTTCACTCAAATATCCTTAAACAAAGACAAAAACATATTTTTATAGTCCCCATTCCTTTAATATATAGATTAAAGACATCCAATTATCTTTTGAACGCTGAAAACACTTCACATCGTCCTCCCTTGAGGAATTGTTTCATATTTAAAAATCATGGCATTCCATAAAACTTCATCAAAATAGGTCTCATTCATTGCTTTGATATTTTAGTAAAAGTAGCTCTTGACTTTATTCAACTGTAGACGTCAATGATGGTGTATTAAAAATAAGGAAGACATACCGAAGAATAACTGAGGATGCTTTATTTAGATAATATTGAAATCATCTAAACCTTAAAATTACGTCAAGGTATTTCACATGTAGTATGTAATGTGAATATTCATTGATACCAACCAACAATACAACCAACCAATCAACTAATGCTGAAACCCAAATACGGTGAATCTCCAACAGCGAAAATATCGTTTTCAACAATAAGTTTTGTTTTGAATAAATCTAGTAGTTCTTTGAGCCGTCTCTTAGATACAGTCAATAAAAATATTAGAGCTTTAAAAATATTAAAGGAGCCTAATGAGTACTACTACTACTGGGATACACTTATAGTTTATATGATGACCAACAAATTAGATGCTATTACTAATAGAAATTGGGAAGAATGTCGTCATCCATTATCTAAATCACCAAGTTTAGCTCAGTTTTGCACCTTCGTAAATAATAAGGCTGATTTATTGGAAACAATTGAAAATCAAGCAATTAAAAAATAATCAATGAATAAAATACAAACTAAATCCATGAGTTTTATAATAAATACAAATTGTAGTAATCATTCTAATAATCTTCTAAAAAATTAAAATACATATAGTGATAACAAAGTACAGTGTCCATTATGTAATAGCAATCATCTTTTATATACTTGTCAGTCTTTTAAAAGCTCAATTGACATGAGAATTTCTAAAGTACGGGAATTAAAGGTATATTTTAATTGTTTACGTTCTGGTCACTTGATAAAACGTTGTAAATTATTGCAGAGTAAATATTATAAAGGCCGTCATAACACGCTTTTGAATGTTGATATTAATTCCAGAAAAACTGAATTACAAGGTCCTATACCTAGTGTAGCTTTTTAAGTACAGTAGCGCCAATAAAAATTGCTCCAAACACTTCACCTACTCACTCACAAAACAATATTGTACTATCAAGTAATACTCTAATACATACAAGTGCTTCTTGTGTTTTACTGACCACAGCATTAGTGAATGTGGTGAGCGACAAAGGTGAGAAATTGAAGGCGTTAGAGTTGTTCTCGACAATGGTAGTACAGCCAATTTTATTACTGAAAATTGTTTTAACAAATTAGATTTATCTCGACGTAGCACACGTTCCCTGATAACAGGTATTAATGCTTAAGCATCTACTAGTCCACAACGCTTAATCGATCTTCGATACCTCAGCGGCAACCACATGTAAAGTGTCCCTTAATAACATCCAGATAGTGGGTCCAACTGTCCAAGAAAATTTACTCTCTATCTGACTTCGTTATCGACAACATTCATACGTAATACGCGGAGATATTGAAAAATAGGTAAAGATCAATTAATATAAATCCCTATCAACGATGTTTGCAACAAATTATATAAATACTCTAACCTACGGAACGGCTTCTGCGCCCTACTTAGCAACTAAGCGTTTAGTAAGTTTAACATGTACCATCCAAAATCCAAAAGAGTCAAAAATTCTATTGAACGTGATTTTTACGTTGACGATTATCTAAGGGATGGCAACTCGATTGATGAGGTAGTAGAGTTAGCTAAAGAAGTTAAGTCAATTTTAAGCGCTGCACATTTTCATTTAAGAACGTGGCAGTCTAACAGCAGAGAAGTTTGGAAACAAATTTCAGACACTGTCCAAAGTTCAAATAGTTTGGACTTGGCTGAAAATTAAACCGGTCCTCAAAGACATTAAGCTTGCTCTGGATTTGCGACACGGATTCGTTAATTTTTTTGTTGGTCTTGATAAAAAACGTGCAGATGCTAAAAATAAAATAACTAAACGTCGTATACATTTTATAATTAGCCAAATTTTCGACCCGCTCCACCTAGTAGGCCCTTGTATTACTGAAGCAAATGGTCCAGTTCCATCTGAATTAGGTAGCTTATGGCAATCTTTTGAAAACTCTATTTCATATTTAAATACATTGAGGATTCTTAGATGGGTGTTGTTTGATAATTTTACAAATAATAAAATTGACGTTTATACAGATGCATTTAGGAATGCGTGTGACGCTTACGTCTATTTTGGGTGGAATTTTGGGATCATGATTGTATACTAAGGTTTTAGACTCTCTTACAATACCTTTTAGCAGTTCTAAGATTTGGTGCTATTCGACCATAGTTTTGAGTTGACTTTCTATGGCACCGAATATTTTAAAACCCTTAATGCGAAACCGCGTTATAGAAATATAAAAATCGCTATACGTGGAGATATGTGCCACCTCGAGATAATTCGACGGATCTTGTTTTTCGTGGAGCGAAGGCTGACCTTATCAGCGATTACCTTTTGTGATGGTCAGGTCCCACTTTTTCATTTAAGGATGAACACAACTGGCCTAAAATTCCAGGTAAAGTCAAGAAACAGGATCCGTCTCATCACTCATATAATAAATCATCCATTTCATCAAAACACACATTAAAATCATTAGAACCTAGTATTGAATCTAGTATTGAATCATTAATTTATAAATATTGTAATTTTAAACATTTAAAAAGAGTTGTGGCTTGCATATTAAGATTACGAAAATAAGAAATTAAAACACTATCTATTCAGGAATTATGGTTCGTTCAGGTTTATTATTAAACTTTAGCAACAACATATGTTCCCTGAGGAGTATAAACTATTAAAATTAGATAAATCTTTACCACGTTATAATAAACTTTCTCCTTTAAGTATTTTTATTGATAGCGACAATATCATCCATGGAGGCGGCAGGCTTGATAACTCCCTTTACGACTATAATGTTAAGCCCATTTTACTTTGTACCAAACATCACGTAACTGAAATAATTTTCCGACAATATCACGTAGATATTTTACATGCAGATCCTCAGTTGCTCTTATAGAACATAATACAAATATTTTGGCCCCTAGGAGGTAGATATTTGTCAAAAATGAAATGTAATCAGTGTATGAAACATTTTAAATACAACTGTCAAAGCGTGCAAACTTTAATGGGACAACCGCCTATTTCTAGAATACATTTAAAATTTTCATTTTGTAATTCAAGTATCAAATATGCCGGGCCAATATTATTAGCTGACTGGAAAGTTTATAATCTTTTTTAAGTATTTTTGTTTGCCTCGCAGTTAGAGCTGTTCACCTAGATGTTGTCACAAATCTTACCAAGGAAGCATACATAGCTGCTTTAAACCGATTTAATGCTCGTCGTGGCAAGCCCAAAAGCATCTTATCGGATATTGCTACGGGTTTTGTTGGAACATGTAACGAGTTATCAGAATTTTTAAAACAAGCAAATATTACCTGTGATGTTGCACAACAAGGTATTGAATTTACTTTTACGCCTCCTTATTCTCCTCTTTTTAATAGCATCGCTAAGCACCAAATACAATCTAAAGAGGTAACCTCTTCATACTCATTTAACCTACGAGGAAATGGCAACATTTTCAGATAGAAGCCGTCATCTAATCCTCCAGATTTTACTATCCTTACTTCATAGAGCGTTGCGGGTAACAGAACTCAAGACGAAGTAAGGAATCGTACTTAGGGGATTCAACAACATCTGCCCACTTCCTCTCTCTTGGGGATTGCAACCCTGGGAGTACGGCCGGCACCATGTTCAATACTCGAACAGGTTTAAAACTCCAGCATTTCGTTACTCTTAAAATGTCAATAAATAAAATAATCCTTCTGGTTTGCACTGCCTTTAAATTTGGCAATGATAGTCCATGAAATGTATCACAAATCTCCTAAAAGAAGTGGAAATAGGCAAGTCAAAAGCATAACATGATCAATTGTAAAGGTGTTCAAAGCTTATTTGAAAGAGATAAAGCCACTGAACAAGAACACTGTTACAGATTCTTTTCTAAATCTGAATATTAAGTCAATTAATAACCTCTCGGTAAAAATTTAACTATGTCAAAGTTCAGAAAATTACCTAATAACTGCCAAACCAGGTTATTTTTATAGCGCCAAAAATATGTCAGAAATGATCTTTTGACTGTCCAAGTTAAAGATTACCGAAAATATTGCTCGATGAAGTTTGCTTGTTCCCCCAAAATTGTCACTAACAGCCTGGTCATGTTAATCAGCAGAAATTAATAAATGAAAATGGGCTAAGGCACAAACAGTTTTAATTCCTACAATTCATCCAAATATATCAACACTAGATGCAATCGAAAAAATGATTACAACTTGTATGCAACGCTTTATATCAAACAACGAATAATTTATTAAGTTACCTTAATTATGTATGTCATATTATATTTGATTGATTTCCAACATCAATCGATAAGAGTAGAATAAATATCGTCTAAGGAAAAAATGTCATTAGATAAAGACTGGTAACTGTTCCATAGGTACAGAAATATCAAGATGTAGTTGAGAGTCTCTACATTAAGAACGTGTCCGTCCATTATCAAGGACACAACATGGTCATTATTTTGGTCATGATTGAGATATTTTAAAAACTCAGTATTGAAATATACGTGAGTGTAAAAATCTTGTAATATTAGATAAGAATTGGCGGGAAAAGAGGTTGAAAACCACTTCACATGCGCGTTATGTCCGTCACGGTAACGCAGACGATGTCTTGTGTGATTAGATATTCAGTAGTTTAATGAAGACAAATCTAATATGTTTTATGTTTTCATTGTATTTAAATAAACATAAGTAATTATTTTATTATAGAAGGTAAGGTAACACTTTAATTAAATTCTAAAAGTAATCCTTATTTCGTTCTCCAAATACTTGATTTATAACGACAACGACGTGACGAAGAGACAGCTTCTGGTATGAAAATGTGTTATTTTTAATAATCATTTTACTTAATATTAACGCCTTGATATTTATTTACTCCCACGAATAAAAGACAAACAGAATTGTGAGTGGCACTCAATGTGTCCGATATTCAAAATTTTCATAAAGACAATTTTATTTTTCTTCATTAAAACTAAAATAATTATATTTTATTATATATCATGAGACATCTTTCCGATCAAGTTCAATAGTAATCCAAATTCCGAGCTCGTTCTTGAAATACGAACTTACGATCCTAAACTCAGAGAAGCGAAATACATATAAGATTGATTCTTCACATCTTTCCCCAAATATCACCCTGTCATGATTACCCGACATTTGAGTCTTAATATTTAAAGTGTATGTTATAAGATATTCAACGCACATGTGAATAATAAACATTGAAACATTGTTTTTTTTATTTATAAAAAAATATTTTCACCTCGCTCCGGTAAGTCAAAGTGCAGCGTTAAGTTCACCACTCAAGACGCAATGTCTGGAATTCGGTGGAAAGCGAAGTACGGAGTTGTTTGACACTAGGTACTTTCTGTCCGCCGTGCTATGCGGAATAAAAAGCGTGAATTAAAGCGTTAATTTAAGTCATTAAATGGAATTGTACAACAACACTTCCTGAGACAAACAACAATTTACAATCACATCAAATCGTGAAAAGTACATCGTGCATGGAGAGTGAGGGTATTCAAAATTAGGAGAAACCATCAGCGATTCAAACTTCACAATTATTCAGATTGGATGTAAATAAACACTCCAAATATATTTTGGCAAGGGAAATTTATTTTTATCTAAAGCGGTTTGTATAGAAAATGGTTTTTTTTTACTTTGGTGTAAAGGTGACAAACTCACAAGCCCCAAACAAGAGCGCAAAAGTACAATCCAACTACATAGGTTTCATTATGAACATGTGTTACTAAGATATTCAGTAGTTTAGTGGAATAAATAATGTGTAGATTTGCATCTCAAAATATTCTTGCAAATACTCAATATTATGGCATTTATTCAAGTAGAGTACGATTACTTTTACTGCTTTTGGGAAACTAAGATAAGAGTCTGCACGATTGCTTCAGTTCTGATAAACTCAAGACTCGTCGTGAATGTGACGTTAATAAACAACTTTGGAGAAACAGGAATGGTGAATAATTAAAGGCTAAAACAATTATACTATAATATATGCCAACTGATCATCATTGACTGACGCAACCTCTGTAAAGTACACTACGTCGCTCCAAGCCATCAATCTAAAGTTAACGATATTGTACAGATGACTGTAAATGAGGATTGCGATGAAATATCCTCAGCTACATTTTGCAACCCCACATACAGAGAAAACGAGTAGTCAAGAGTAAGAAGATCACAACCAGGTCTTTTTTGGTGGCACCCTTTCAGTGTACAGGATTTCACTCAAAAATCCTTAAACAAAGACAAAAACATATTTTTATAGTCCCCATTCCTTTAATATATAGATTAAAGACATCCAATAATCTTTTGAACGCTGAAAACACTTCACATCGTCTTCCCTTGAGGAATTGTTGCATATTTAAAAATCATGGCATTCCATAAAACTTCATCAAAATAGGTCTCATTCATTGCTTTCACATTTTGGTAAAAGTAGTCTTGACTTTATTCAGCTGTAGACGTCAATGATGGTGTATTAAAAATAAGGAAGACATACCGAAGAATAACTGAGCATACTTTATTTAGGTAATATTGAAATCATCTAAACCTTTAAATTACGTCAAGGTATTTCACATGTAGTATGTAAGGTGGATATTCATTGATACCAACCAACAATACAACCAACCAATCAACTAATGCTGAAACCCAAATACCAACAGCGAAAATATGGTTTTCAACAATAAGTTTTGTTTTGAATAAATCTAGTAGTTCTTTGAGCCGTCTCTTAGATACAGTCAATAAAAATATTAGAGCCTTAAAAACGTTAAACGAGCCTACTGAGCACTGGCATACACTTATAGTTTATATGATGACCAACAAATTAGATGCTGTTATTAATAGAAATTGGGAAGAGTGTCGTCATGCGTTATCTAAATAACCAAATTTAGTTCAGTTTTGCACCTTCGCAAATAATAAGGCTGATTTATTGGAAACAATTGAAAATCAAGCAATTAAAAATTTTCCAATGAATAAAATAGAAATTGAAATAATCATTCTAATAATCTTCCAAAAAATTTAAATACATGTGGTGATAACAAAGTAAAGTATCTATTATGTAAGATGTCCTTTTAGAAGATTACCGATTTGGAGTTAAAGGTTTGTTTTTATTGTTTACGTTCTGATCACTTGACAAAACATTGTAAATTCTCGCGGTGTAAATATTGTAAAGGCTGTCACGATACGCTTTTGCATGTTGATATTGATTCCAGAAAAACTGAATTACAAGATCCTATACCTAGTGTAGCTTTTTAACTACAATAGTGCCAATAAAAATTGCTCCAAACACTTCACCTACTCACTCACAAAACAATATTGTTCTATCAAGGAACACTCCAATACATACAAATGCTTCTTGTGTTTTACTGTCCACAGCATTAGAGAATGTGGTGAGCGACAAAGGTGAAGGCCAATTTTATTACTGAAGATTGGTTTAACAAATTGTGGTTATCTCGACGTAACACAATTTCCGTGATGACAGGTATATATGGTCAAACATATACTATTATTATATTAATATTTAAAAGTACACAATCTTGTAATTTTCATATCGAGTATAACAATGGTTAACATGCGTTTAACGTTAATTGTTTTATATTGCCAGAAATTACTATAGTTTTGCCTTTTGGTAGGAGCCGAGGTTGTTTGGAATATTCTTTGTAATACATTTATAGAGTTAGGTAAAAATAAGCGAAGCATGTCTTCGAAATTAGGATGGATAGCATCAGAGTACTTAGCTCTTTCTTCACAATCGCCCACGCTACATCAATGTAATATGAGTATAAATTAATTGAATTCTAATATAAATACATTTTGGGAATGAGATTCTGTCGTTTCTAATAATTCCTTATCCAAAGAAGAACAGAATTGCGGAAATGGTTTGCGTCTTAATACAAAACGTGTCGAAGATGGTAGGTTTGTCGGAAAAATGCCTCTAAAGGATAATCCTAACGAGCGCGTAGGTCAGTTGACTGAAAATACTTTAGTACATAAGCCTCTTTGCGGGAATAATGTCGAATATTTAGACCCCAAATTGCCATTAAAAACCTACTATTTAAACGGAACGGCACTCTACTTAGCAACTAAGGGTTTCGTAAGTTTAACAAATACCATCCATAAAGAAAAAGTCTAAAATTCTATTGAACGTGATTTTTAGGTTGACAATTATCTACGATGTGATAACTCTATTGATGAGGTAGTAAAGTTAGTTAAAGAAGTTAAGTCAATTTTAAGCGCTGCACAATTTCATTAAAGAACGTGGCAGTCTAACAGCAGAGAAGTTTTGAAACAAATTTCAGACACTGTCCAAAGTTCAAACAGTTTGGACTTGACTGAAAATCAAAACGTGTCCCCAAAGACATTAGGCTTGCTCTGAATTTACGATTCCGGGATCATTAACTTTTTCTTTGTCGTTGTCGGTGGCATAAACCAATGTTGTTGGGCGTGGGTCGCCCGCCTAAGAGAAGTAGACGTTGCCACCTCACCGGACACAATACGCCGGACGGTAATTTTAAGTGAGCCTAAACCTAAGGCTCACTGTCTCAGTTGTAGCATTCATACAAACGGATAAATCTTCAAAATAATTTACTTAATTTTTGAACTCCTAAACAAACAAAACCAAACAAAACAAACAAACACCACCTTGTTAAATTGTCGCCCATTACAAGTCTTCTTTTTTTACTATTCGAATTTAAAAAGTAGATATATGAGTCCATATACTAGGACATAAAATAAAAGAAATTAGAAAGAGATACTGGCAGTAGAGATAAAGAGATACCGTTGTAGCTGTAACAAATCCATTACATACATATTGCCAAATACTCAATTAGATTGCTATTTGAAAAGTTTACGAATAGCTATATTTGATATACATATATACACATAAATTATACATATTATAGACATGACACTGTTGATATTGATCTTTGTCTAATAATCACTTACACATTGTACTAATTCATAAATGGAGGCCTCCAACCTCCCTATAGCCACCCCGAATCTCTCACAGTCTAATCTATTCTTATAATTTCACGCTTTTTATACCGCATAACAGGGTATACAGAAAGTCCTAAATTCAAGACACTCCGTACTTCGCATTCCACCGAATTCAAGACATTGCGTGTTGAGAGGTAGAACTCAACGCCGCATTTTGTCTTACCTGAGCGTAGACGTGAGGAGAACACTCATATGATTCCACTTACTTGATATAACCAGCCACACCAGGCTGCCTCTCATTCCCTCACCTTTACCACTGTTCACCTCGTTCTCTTGTTTCTTCTCCAATCTCCTTGTGAAGCCGCCGACATCCTCTGCTATCCACCTTTTCTGACCTATTATAAATTTTGTATTTTATACGTTTGGTTCCTACGGTATACGCGTCGCTCTCCACTCAAAAGATGAAAAAACTAAATAAAACTAAATGAAATAATTTATTATTTATACAATAATTTATTAATTATCCCCAATTGTTACAATACTAATGGTAATTGAATAAATTTAACATTAGCTGTGCAGAACGTTCTTTAATTTCCTGCTAGTTCCCTAGCTAATGCCCACTATCAAGTTCAAGATAATCGATCAGATTTAGCCGATTTGTCTTCTGACACTAACACTGTTATCATTTTATGTTCAATTTCTAGCGGATGTAGTTGACTAACAAATTAATTTGACACCTCTCATTTTGGCGTAAATACTTTAGACACTCTGGTTGGAACCCTTCACTAGTTAGTCAATGATTCCAATCAGAGTGTCTAAACTAGATCTGCTTAATTCTATTAACTTCCCAACTTCTACTTCCATAAGCTTTAATTTGTACTCAACAACTTTCGGAATTCCGTCACCAAGAAATCTTGGCTTTCAATGCTTATTTCTTTTTTCACGCAATTTAAGTACTATTGCTAAACACCTTTACCTCTTGTCCAATGATTTGAGCATTCATGAGTCTGTTAAGTTAGATTTACTTGTCGTGTCCTGTTTACGATGTTTTGATTCTTCCAGAATGATGACGTCAAAACCTGTCCTAATGCGGCCCCTACTGATGGTAGTGATCTAGTTTTGATCACAGCTTTAATTTCTTTTAATATTGAGTATTTTTGTTTATAATTAAGTATTTTTTTTGTTTGTCTGTTAATCTTTCGTAAAACTACTAATATCGTAAACTATCATGCCAAGGGACTAATTCTAATATAAACTTCAGACATATTTTATTCTGTATACAATAATCAGCTGATGGTACTTCTTTATTTTTTACGGTTACGACTATTTTTTTCGTCAGTGTAGTATGCTGTTGGCCCTGCCGGCCTTGACAGCATCACCAGGTTTTGGGAGAGGCCGAGCTAGAAGAGCTCTGACCTTGGCGTGGAGACCTCGAGAGGAAACCGCTAACTTAGAACACATTGTCACAAGGGCGCCTCCTGTGAGGCATGAACCTCGGCTTGTGTACACCGTTTGCAGTGGGGGACTTGCCTGGCCGGAACAGGCCTATTGGAATATGATGAGTACGAAACTGGGACCTCGTCTCCATCGGCGGGGACGTTGTGAGTGGCGTGTTCGCTTGCGTGTGCGTCAGCTTTTTCTTATAGAACGTGTCGAATCCTGCGAGGTCCCCATAATTGTCGGCTCAGGCGCTTACCACCGCCGGTTTGGATGAGTAGCAGCTACTAGAAAGTTGTTGCGACAGAGCTCTTTGATGGAGTTTAGTCTAATGTCTCTGTGGAGATCTACATTACGCATGTACCACGGCGCGCCCGAGTACATGAGTAAGAATTTTTCTGGAGGACTTGGAAATATCCGAGATCCGTGTGTGCGAACACAACACTGACATACGTGAAAATTGGCACGTCGGTAATACACGTCGTATACAGGCGGATAGAGAGAGTATCAACGGGTAGAGTCTACTGAGGACGAAAGCCGCTTTGCGAATAGGTCTAGTTGAATCCCTGGAAAAATATTAAAATTCAAAAAAAAATGTGAGATGTTCAATCTAAGAATCTTAAGATACTATTGATCACAGCCGGTGCGACTTGTCTAGTCTTGATAACATTATTGAAAGAGATACATATATATACTTACTTTCACACTTATAATATCCCATTGACATATACCAATTATAATTTATATTATCCCATATTCCATATCCCGTTTAACATTATAACATATCCTATTTATATTTTATCAGGATAGTATTATATCTCCCTTGCAAAGCTGATATTTAGTTGGAAAAATAATTTGAAAAAACTAAATTTGGCTGATCACTTTTGTACCTCAATACATACATTCAACAAACTTTTACATATAACGCCAGTTCGGAATACAAAAAAAATGTAAATATAAAAAATTATACATTTTTTATTATTGATAGAGTCCTTTCCTATGAACGGGGTCACTGGACTGTACTATAGCGTCTTGTGAGAAAAATAAACAAGCAAAAATAGCAGTTCCATGCAAATTGGAAACAGTTGTTTTTTAAAAAAACTTTTAATATATAATATCAAAACGTACTTTTCTATTGACAAAAGTAAATTTTGCCACTAATTATCAACATATTAAACGCGGGTCAGCACTGACTGACTGACTGACTGACTGACATGGCTGGAACGGAGAGTTTAACTGTCGGCCATCACTGAGCGACGTGGAGAGAAAAAGTATCCAATTTTTTCTTGGCATTTAAGTTGTTAAATAATTAAATATGTTTGTCCAACTTTTACATCGAAATTGCATATAATATGAAAAAATGGAATAGAATATGAAAACATATGTTAAATCGGGGGTCGTTATAAAGGAGTTACACTGTCTAAATGTTTAGTGATTTTTTACACTGATTTCAAAAATTATGATAAATGAATAGTAAATGAAATTCGAATGGAATTCGTACCCACCACTCTTGTTCCTTATACAAGCACTCTAGGCACCAAGAACGCTAGGCTTAGCGGTCAGATTCCAAAAGACGCGGGTTCGAATCTCGCTGCGCTCAAACTATATACGTCTTTTCAAATTGTTTTCTAATGCTAAGTGTAGAATAGCACTTTTAAATTAAAAAAAAATCCAATAATATTTTTGTTTATATTAAATACATCAAATTAATTTAAAATCAGTATAAATGATTACTTTCAATTGACACAGCGCGGTTTGATGCGCGTGTTCGTACTCTTAACATAATCAAAACCAACAAGATGTTTTCTGTATTCAGTTATGATAATATTTTAAAACAGTATACAAACAGTATATACATGATAACAACATATTTATGTTAATATTTTCATTCCCAATCCCTATTAATATTAATTTCACACATTTTTCTAATAAATACACATAAAATAAATAAAAAAGAAACAAATTAAAAAAAACTTTATTTCCCAAAAAAAACAATAAACAAAAGCAGATAGCAAAAAAAATAAGGAAAACATGTGAAAATATATAACAATAACATATAACTAATATAACCACAAGGTATACTATGTACACAAAAGTCAAACGCATGTTCAAATGTTCATGAAATAATTATTATTTTACATATATATATAAATCGCCGGTCATAGCGCAGTGGAACAGCGTCTGACTGTAAATACAATGGGTTGTTGGTTCGATCCCCATTCGGGAAAATGAGTATATTTAAATTAATTTCATTTCCTCGCTCGTTCTGGTTCTGCCACCCAACGGAAAGCGGAGAACGGAGTGTCTTGACACTAGGCATTTCCTGTTTTCCCTGCAGTGCGGAATAAAGGCGTGAAACTAAAAAATCTGTTCTGTTATTACTATCAGTGTGAGACAAACAACTCACAAAAAAGTAAGTAACAGAAGGAGAGTATGGAAAGAGATGAATTCCCTAAAATCTCACAGGAGAGATGTCATATCAACTATTTAGTATTCAATCAGATGCGTAACTTAACGCCGCGTACCGCCATTCTAATCAAATCACAATGCGTTTGTGATAGACTGTAGAGACATTCTTATACCCTATTTGAGGCATAAAGAAGAGAGAAGAAGAGAAGGGAAAGAGGGTTAGTGTCTAAAATGCCAAGTGAATGGCAGACTAACCAACCCTGAACCGAATCCACGTCCTTTACTCACAATTTGTATTGAAAATAGATAACATCTAAGAAAATACACTATTAATGATGATTGTGAATAATATAAAACACTCAATTACTGCAAATACTACAATTATTTAAGTTAAACCATAAATTGTTTGGCGTAACTTAACGCCGCTGCCTTACCAAAATGGAAAATAGCTAATAGCAATAGCTTAAAAGGTAATCTATACCTCCGAGAATCGAAGTCACATTCTCAAGAAGAAGAATTTGCATACTAAAATATAATATATAATTTTAGTATGAAAAATATTTTTTTAGGAGATGAGAAAAAAGAAAGGGAATTCAATAATTGAATTTCAATTGAATTCGACAAGTTTCATTTCACACAAAACAAGCACAAGACGTGTAAAAATATGAAACTTACACACATCGCGAATATCAAATCGATCAAATCAAATCAATGTACGTTTTCACACAAAACAATGCTTTATCGAATACCACTCGATCTATATCAAAACATTGTTACACAAAAACAATCATTTTAAATCAAAACAACAAAAACCGGTGCAAATTTGATAAAAAAACAATGTGCAAAGCATTTATAATTTGTCTAATTAAAAAAGAAAAGGTATACGTAAAAAAAACCCTTCGAAGTTTTTATACCATTTTCAAAGGAAAAATTTGTAACTATTTTAAACTAAACTTCTACAGATTAAACTCTTAACAAATTATATCAACAATAATTAAAATAAGTTTCACATAAGAAAACGTTCTTTAAAAAACGTACACAAAAAATTTAAACGCCGCAGGATTCAAACCCGCACCTTTTGGAAACAGTCCAAGCGCTTCTGACCGCTAAGCCAATAAATGTGTTCTTCATCAATAAAATGTAACAAACGTATAAGAACGACGCAGATGGATGTAGAAGGAATGGCTTAGCGGTCAGAGCGCTTGGACAGGTAACAAGAGGCGCAGGTTCGAATCCCACTGCGTAAATTGTTTTACGAATGTTTGTTTGTCTAATCCCTAATGTGGAATAACACATTAAAGATAGTAAAATAATTTTTAAATGACTACCATAAAGTATGTTAACATTTTAGGATTTCCTATAGTTAGACCTTTTACAAGTGGCATTATGGTTATAATTAATTAAAAAAAATTACACAGATTATATAAAGAAAACCATCCTTCATCTACTAATTTACACAATATACACGAAAAAAATCACTCGAACTAAAACAATGAGGCGATTGAGAAAAGAATCTTATCAATATACAAGACACATTGCTTGAAAACAAAAACGATTACAGAAAACAAATAAACATGTCACAAATTGGTAATAGATAAAAAATAACGTCAATAATAACACCTGCGTATGTCGCGGTGTGACAGTGACGTTAAAGACGTTGACGTACAAACACTGTGATTGTGACAGAGTTACACTATGACATACATACACCGAAATACGCCAAAAATATAATGTCAGTATTCAAAATATATTATTTTTAAATTATAATTTATATATTAAAGTAGCTCTTATATCAAATAGTTTGATAATCATATTACATACAAACTCCATTTAAAAGAAACACACAAGCGTCAAGTAGTTGCATGACAAAAATGTGACGTCACCGCACTATGACATAAAACACAATTAATTACCCATAGTAAAAATCAACAAAATATTACGTCATTAACGTTCTTCAATGGATATAATGACGTCATCATCCATATTCACTTCTACATAACAATGACGCTGATACAATGTCATATAGACATGTGAGAATTTTGACAAGCACGATGACGCCAAAACACGACGGTCACGTCACGACACCGCGTCACGACTACTTCAGCCCCGGTGCGTCAGCGTCATACATTCCGAAACCGATTTCCTTGCAGTTCGTCACTTGCAGCACTCCACGACCTTCCTCATCAGGCTCCATGAAGGCAACGGCTTTTGCTAATATGTCATTTGTTGCGTTTTGGGGAAAACCTGCGGAAAAACGTATAGTTACTGAAAATGTATGAAATATATATACATATATGAAAAAGACATTGTCTGATCATTTGTAATATGTTTAGAAAACGACTATTAAATAAACAACTAGAAATTATTTAAATATAAAGTATAATTACTATATATTTTAATAAGATTTTTGAAATTCGCGATTTTTACACATATTAAATGAAATTGTTTTAACGCGATTAATCGCGTATATTTTGGGGGTTCGAAAATAAGAAAATAAGTAGTGTACGTCATATTATAGGAAAGTGTGTTTCTAACACGTGGTAGTGTGTGTTAAAATTATTTGTACAATATAAACGTAGTGACACATCACTACATCTCACCTCGTATGTTAACGTGTAGTGACAGAGCCGGCAACTCTATGAACTCCGGCAGCATTTTCCTGACACTCTTGACGTCAACAGTTTCCAGGTTACCGTAATCAATGTAGCAGAGTCGAACCTGCGACCCGCCGGGACCGCCGACTTGCTCACAGAGGACCGCACGGAACCACTGGGAATCTGTGACGAAAAATACTTACTTATTATATTTCACTAATTTATAAAAAAACTTGTAACAATTTAAATGCATCAGGATTTAAACCCGCGTGTCTTGTTCCCCCTCCGAGCGCTTTAATCACTAAACCATAAGTACTATGCGTTTGTTACAAGGTTACTTATGTTGCTAGTATATATATAGATATTATATTTAAAAACGCGTAAAAATATTAGACGGTTTCCAAGCGTTCAGTGTACCGTTAAAGTCAATCCCAAACTTGGACGGTTTCCAAGAGGCGCGTGTTCAAATTTTCATATATTAATTTCTTATTTTTTGTAATCCTTAGTGTGGTATAATACTTTAAAGCAGTAAAAGATTTATATAAATTTTTTCTACACAAAAACTATTTCCAAAAAATAATCTAAATTTATTAAAAATATTATACATATGGTAGTAAATAACACATCTATACAGTCTCCGGTCAAAATCAATCCAGCCGTTTCAGAGATAAGACGCGGAACAAGTAAACAAACAAGCAGACAAACGAACATACAAAAACAATGTAAAATATGCTTATTTAAGTGTATGTTACAAACATACATTTTAATAATTTTTCATCCCGCATAGCAGGGTAGACAGAAAGTACCTAGTGTCAAGACACTCCGTACTTCGCTTCCCACCGACTTCAAAACATTGAATGTTGAGTGCTAGAACTGAACACCGCATTTTGACTTACTAGAGCGAGAAAGTGAAAAAAATTAAATATAACCCCGAGTGGGGATCGAACTCACAACCGACCGCGTTTACAGTCAGACCGCAACAATTATACATTTATAAATAAAGATAAAATCTATGTATATATAATATTTATTCTTATTATTATTAAATAAATAAATTAATTAAATTTATTAAATAAATAAATAAAAATAAATAAATACTTACAAGGCGGACATTGCGCTATGCACAGTTCTTCGTGCGCCGGCAAATACGCCTCTTTGCCGAGATCACTTTGACAGTACTGGGCCATCTGTAAGGAAAAATATGATTAGTATAGGAAATATATAGATATGTACGTGACGTCAAATATAGACGTGTGGAGACATCGTAATATGATGTGTTCACGATTTACTCGTTCACACATGACTTCACTGGTCCACACATGACTTCACTGGTCCACACATGACTTCACTGGTCCACACATGATTTCACCCGTCCACACGTGAATTCATCCGTCCACACATGAATTCATCCGTCCACACATGATTTCATCCTTCCACACATGATTTCACCCGTCCACACATGACTTCACTGGTCCACACATGACTTCACTGGTCCACACATGATTTCACCCGTCCACACATGAATTCATCCGTCCACACATGAATTCATCCGTCCACACATGATTTCATCCGTCCACACATGATTTCACTCGTCCACACATGATTTCACCCGTCCACACATGACTTCACTGGTCCACACATGACTTCACTGGTCCACACATGATTTCACCCGTCCACACATGAATTCATCCGTCCACACATGATTTCATCCGTCCACATATGATTTCATTCATACGTGTCTGAGAGATGGCGTGGAACGACACGATCTCCATTGTTTTCGTACTATTCCATGAATGAGAAATAATTTAAATAACTAAAAGTCCATGTCAACGTCATGTCAATTGCCTCCCTTTGTCCGGCGTCTAGTCCCACCACGTCGCTCTGCCCCACTCACCCTCCCAGTCAGCTCCTCCAGCCGCCCCTCCAGCCCGCGCCCCCTGGGCCGCGCGCTGACCGACCCCGAGCACAGCGCCGCCAGGTCCACGAACACGTCCAGCTCGCACGCGCCGCCCGGCAGCGACACGTACCTGATGTCGGCGAGCGTCAGCCTTGGGAGCTCTGGAGGCAACTGAATTACTTTACAAGCGCAGTGGCCAGCGCCTGACCGCGAACGCGGTCGGCTATGGGTTCGATTCCCACTCGGGAGAATAATTATGATTAAATTCTTTTCATTTCCTTGCTCTTGTAAAACAAAGCACGACGTTGATTTCCACTATCCAACACGCAATATCTCCAATTCGGTGGAAAGCAAATTACGGAGTGGCTTAACACTACATACTCCTGTCCCTGATACCACCCTGCTATGTGAGATAGAAGTTTGAAGCTTAAAAATATATATATATATATATATATATATATATAACCTACCAACTACGTCTCCCCCTCGCTGTTCCAATTTCTTCCACTCCGGAGTACATAGTTCCAGAACCTTCTCATTGACCGACTCCTTGGTCTTTGCGATTCGAAGGTTGACTTCTGATCCAGACGGTGATGATGAAGAGCCGTCGGGAAGTGTCTAGAAATGAGAGAAGGAATTATAACAATAATTATTAAAAATAAGCACAATCGTTTATAAAAATTAAAAAAAAAAAAAAACACTTTTAACGCAGCGGGATTTGAACCAGCGACTCCCTGTACGCCTAAGCTCTCCCACCACTAAGCTTTATTAATATACATACTAAATAGTTTTACTTCAAACGATAATAAGTTACGATTTAAATATATAAACTGACTTCATACTGCTTATACAACTACCTACACACACACACAGCCACACATACATACACACACACGTACACACACAGACACACAGACACACAGCCACACATTCACACATACACACACACGTACACACACAGACACACAGACACACAGCCACACATTCACACATACATACACACACACACACGTACACACACGTACAAACACAGACACAAAGACACACAGCCACACATTCACACATACACACAGCCACACATAGATACACACACATACATTCACACATCCACACAAAGACACACACACAGGCACACATACACACTCACAAACAGCCATACATACATACATACATATCAAACTAATAACTAACTTTTTATTAAGTCGGTTAAAAACACACACACATACCAATATCAATTCAACATTACGATCGCGGAGATTCTGCAAGTAACTCAATGCACCCGATGGCATAGTGGCAGCGTTAAAAATAGCCATATTGGAAGAGGTAGCAGGTTCTTTCAATTTCGCGCAAACGACCGGCGTGGGTCGCGCTAACAAAGATGGCGGACACTCGTATATATCCTCTTTGCTTTGAGTTTCTATGTTACCTGTAAAATTAAAATTAATTTAAAGTTAAAAATTATAGACAGGAAGTACCTAGTGTCGAAAAAAACCTCCTCCTTTTAAAAAAATAAAACTAACGGAGGAGTATGAAATTTGGCACAGTTATAGTTTATGTGGAAAAGGAGTGGAAAATGATTATATATTATTTCAATATAATGCTTTTAAAAATATATTAAATTAATGAATTAAACGCACACACAGACTGTACGTTCGACATATACTTGTGTATAAAGTGACACACACGTTGCTATGGTAACGAGGTGTGTACGCGTTAATTGGATCCAAATGGTTATATTTTTATGTTTACGTTCTTAATAACTAAATACTAAAATAGTCTTCTAATAGTTTCTTACTAACTTCAGATCATACCGTCTGACTGTAAACGCAATTGGTTGCGGGTTCGAATCCCATTCTGGTAAGATCCCTGGTGGTCTCTAACTACGCTGCTGTGCGGGATAACGCGGCGGGACACGGGTTTTTTTTATCAAATCACCACCATAACTCACCATATTCCATATATTCGAGTTGATATTTATTCTGCGAATGGCTCGTCCTCTTGCAAAGCGCTCTATACCACAAGCCGTCGGTGAATCTCGCTATCACTGTTTGCCCTTTGGTCGGATTTACTTTTATAGGCTCCGCTATGTAAATATATATAATAAAAAAAATTAAAAATATATATATTAAAAATAATATTTTTATTTAGAAAACATTTATAAAAAAGTGTAAAAATTTGAACGCAGCGGGACTCGAACCCGCGCCCCTTGTTCCCCTTCCCCATCCAAGCGCACTGACTACTACACCATACGTTCTACATCCGGCTGCGTTTGTTTTCAAAAATTTTTTCTAATCCTAAGTGTGGAATATCACTTTAAAATTAGTAAAATAGATAAAACCACACTCATAAGAGGTTGGTTGTTTTTCAGCTTCACACTGTCATCCCGCACAGCAGGATAGACTGGAATTACCTAGTGTCAAGACACTCCGTACTCCGCTTTCGAAAATCGAGATCATTTTCTCTCACTTACCCTTTTTAGCATACAAAAGAATGTCCTCCTGAATGGCATCGAACTCCCTACACGCGTCGTCACCAGATGGCCTCAGGAACACTTTTTCCAACGTCGTACAATCCATGAGGTACATTTTCGTGTTATGTTTAACATCCGGTCTGTTGACTGTTGGTATTGCTTGCACGTGTGCGGCGTTGAGTTCCAGTACTCAACACGACAGCTAAAAAAATAAAAAAATAACCATAACTGTAAGGTATGGGGTTCGAATTCTGATTTATGTTTCCTTATATAGCTTAAAAATGTAAAGTCAATATGGAAAACAAAAACACAACACGCTCTTTTCGTTAATATTTATTCAATACTTGAAATATATATATATATATATACATATATATATATATATATATATATATATATATATATATATATATATATATTTACTAATTATGAATATATTAAACGCGGGTCAGCACTGACTGACTGACATGACCTGAACGGAGAATTCAGTCGTCGACCGTCACTGACCGACGCGGAGAGATGCTACTTCTCTTGGCGTTTAACGTGTTAAATAATTAAGAATGTTTGTCCAACTTTTATATCGAAATTGCATATTACAGGATGTGTTAAATCGAGGGTCGTTATACAGGGGTTACACTGTATAAATGTTTAGTGATTTTTTAATACTGATTTTATATATAACTGGATAGTAAAACATCTTAACGATTTTTTTATAAGTCTCCTTAAAATAAACAATAGTTTAGAGTAAAAAATTGAACGCAGCCGGATTCGAACCCGCGTCTCTTGTTTCCCGTCCAAGCATTCTCGCTGCGTTCATTTTACGTACGTCTTTTTAAATTGTATTCTAATCCTCAGTGTGGAATAACACTTTAAAATTACTAAAATATTCCATTAATTTTGTTTACATGATTGATGACGTCTGTTACTTTCCTGTTTCACGCCAAATTTACTCAAGTAATTTGTATGAACCTTTCCAGTAATATAGAATATACATCATAATAACATATTCATATTATCTTTATTCCCAATTCCTATTAACATTCAAATCACACATTTTCCTAGTAAATACATTGAAAATAAAAAAATAAATAAAAAAAATAAAAATAGAAAAAAAAAATTACTTTATTTCTCAAAAAAAAACAAACAAAATATTAGTACAGATAGCAAAAACACAAAACATGTGAAAAAAAATATAATAATAACATAACTAATATAACCACAAGGTATATTATGTAAACAAGTCAAACGCAGGTTCAAATGTTCATGAAATTATTATTATTATACATATATATGTAGAATATAAAACGCCGGTCATGGCGCAGTGGGACAGCGTCTGACTGTAAATGCAATGGGTTGTTGGTTCGATGCCCATTCGGGAAAATGAGTATATTTAAATTATTTTCATTTCATCGCTCATTCTGGTTCTGCCACCCAACGAAAAGCGGTGAACGTAGTGTCTTGACACTAGGCACTTCCTGTTTTCCCTGCAGTGCGGGATAAAGGCGTGAAACTAAAAAATCTGTTCTGTTATTACTACCAGTGTGAGACAAACAACTCACAGAAAAGTAAGTAACAGAAGGAGAGCATGGAAAGAGAGGTACTCCCTAAAATCTCATAGGAGAGATGTTATATCAACTATTTAGTATTCAATTCAATCAGCTGCGTAACTTAACGCCGCGTACCGCCATTCTAAACAAGTCACAATCATTTATCAAGATATTCAATGCGTTTGTGATAAACTGTAGAGACATTCTTATACCCTATTTGAGGCATAAAGAAGAGAGAAGAAGAGAAGGGAAAGAGAGTTAGTGTCTAAAATGCCAAGTGAATGGCAGACTAACCAACCCCGAACCGAATCCACGTCCTTTACTCACAATTTGTATTGAAAATAGATAACATCTAAGAAAATACACTATTAATTTATTAATTAATTATGTAAGTTAAACCATAAATTGTTTGGCGTAACTCAACGCCACTGCCTTACCAAAATGGAAAATAGCTAATAGCAATAACTTAAAAGGTAATCTATACCTCCGAGAATCGAAGTCACATTCTCAAGAAGAAGTATTTGCGTACTAAAATATAATATATAATTTTAGTATAAAAAATATTTTTTAGGAGATGAGAAAAAAGAAAGGAAATTCAATAATTGAATTTCAATTGAAGTTAACAAGTTTCATTTCACACAAAACAAGCACAAGACGTGTAAAAATATGAAACTTACACACATCGCGAATATCAAATCGATCAAATCAAATCAATGTACGTTTTCACACAAAACAATGGTTTTCGAACACCACTCTATCTATATCAATACATTGTTACAAAAACAATCATTTTAAATCAAAACAACAAAAACAGGTGCAAATTTGATAAAAAAAATAATGTGAAAAACATTTATAATTGGTCGAATTAAAAAAGAAAAGGTATATGTAAAAACTCCTTCGATTTTTTTATACCAGTTTCAATGGAAAACTACTTGGACTTGTAACTATTTTAAACTAAACTTCTAAACATTAAACTCTTAACAAATTAAAAGTTTGAAATGAACAATAATTAAATAATTTTCACATAAGAAAACGTTCTAGACAAAACGTAAACAAAAATTTAAACGCCGCAGGATTCGAAGCGGCACCTTATGGAAACAATCCAAGCGCTTCTGACCGCTAAGCCATGTGTTCTTCATCAATAAATTGTAACAAACGTATAAGAAAGACGCAGATAGATGTAGAAGGAATCGCTTAGCGGTCAGAGCGCTTGGACAGATAACAAGAGGTGCAGGTTCGAATCCTGCTGTGTAAATTTTTTTAGTATACGTTTTTTAAAGTATGTTTGTTATCTCATCCCTAATGTGGAATAACACATTAAAAATAGTAAAATAATTTTTAAATGACTACCATAAAGTATGTTAACATTTTATGATTTCCTATAGTTAGACCTTTTACAAGTGACATTTAGGTTATAATTAATTAAAAAAAATAAGATAACAGATTATATAACGAAAACCATCCTACTTCTACTAATTTACACAATATACACGAAAAAATCACTCGAACTAAAACAATGAGGCGATTGAGAAAAGAATCTTATCAATATACAAGACATATTGCTTGAAAACAAAAACGATTATAGAAAACAAATCAACAGGTCCCAAATTGGTAATGGAAAAAAAGATAACGTCAATAATTACACCTGCGTGTGTCACAGTGTGACAGTGACGTTAAAACACGTTGACGTACAAACACTGTGACAGTGACAGAGTTACACTATGACATACATACACTGAGTCTCGCTTGACGTTTGTATTGGTTGACACACGTATTAGTGAGGTTTCATATTTTAATTAATAATCTCTGAAGTTTAAGTTCTTTGAATTGATCTCTTTTAACACGATGTTGGGTTTTTAGTTAATGTTAGTTTTATATCGTCATATTAGGTAAGTTAATTAGTGTTTTAAGGTTATATAAATGGATAACGATCGCCCGCCGGATCCTCCGGATCCCGGTGATGATCCTTCCCTAAATCAAATTTCCAGAAAACGCCAAGGGGATGATTCATCCTCTTTTAATATTGTCCCTGCTAACAAAAAAACTATTGTGAATCCTTCCTCTGCTACTCCGTCTATCCAAAATGTGTATGTTCATCCCTCCTTGTCTGATGGTGCAAAATGTTATATTAATTCCGACAAAGGCCCTTTTATTGTATATGTGTCAAGGGATACTCCTGATCCTGCTTCAGGGACCTCTATGAAAGCTATTAAATTTGGTCAGTTCCTCCATACAAATAAAATTACAGACATAGTTAATGATGGTGTAAAAAATGTTGGCCGCAATAAAATTAGCGTCCAATTTGCGTCTGCAGAAGCTGCAAATAATTTTTTGATTAATCCAGTTCTAAGGCTATGTAAGTATGTTTGTATTATACCAACTTTTAATATAACAAGAATGGGTATTGTAAGAGGAGTTCCTGTTGATTGGGGAATGGAAGAATTTGTTCAATCATTAAAATACCCATCTGGATGTGGTGAAGTAGTGAAAGCGCGAAGATTAAACAGAAAAAATGTGAGTGAGGGTGTTACTACATGGATCCCGACTCAGTCAGTTGTAGTAACATTCCGAGGACAACTGTTGCCTGAGAGAGTCTTTTCTTATTGCTCCTCCCTTCGTGTAGAATCATACTACTTTCCAACCATCCAATGCCTAAATTGTTGTCGATTTGGTCATGTCAAAGCACAGTGTCGGTCTAGTTCCAGATGTTACAAATGCTCGCAATCGCACATTGGTGACTCGTGCAAGATAATTGAAGAGTTTTCTACTTGCCTCTATTGTACTTCTAAACACTTTGCCACAGACAAGGGCTGTCCTGAGTTTGCAAGACAACAGGCTATTAAAATTTTAATGACTCAAGAGAATATCTCTTACATTGAAGCATCCTCCCGACTACCGCTTGCTCAGCGTTCTTATGCTGATGTAACTAAGGAAATGTTTTCCACTCCAATTCCCTCCAAACCAAAAGCTGTCATGGGGAAAGCTCTTTCTTCTCCCACAATATCCTATCGCAAAACTGTTACCCGCTCTCCCCGTCCCCAAGCTCCTCTTGAAAAGGGATATGATAGCCTCACTCATCAAGCAATTGTTGGGGACTGTCCTTCTTCCCTTCCTAATGGCTGTGCTTTACCTGATAGACCATCAGAATCCAGAAAAGATCTGCTAGTTGCTTTGACTGAAACCCTTATAAGTATTTTAACTCCATTAGATGATGTTCCTTTACCGTCCAACGTTGCCCAAAATCTAGCAAAAATCTTTAATATTCTTAAATATGGCCCCTCTGACCATACTCCAGTGGAATAGTAAGAGTGTTCGTGTTAAAAAACATGAATTGCTTTCTATTATTTCACTATATAAACCTGTCATTGTTGCCCTCTCGGAGACATGGTTAATGCCGGAATCCCGTTTTAGGGTCCCGGGTTTCTCATGTTTGAGGGAGGACAGGAGTGACGGGTATGGAGGTAGTGCTATCCTCGTCCAGCACTCCACTCCATATTCCTTGATTCCTCTTTCTAATCACAGTCCTCATTTTAATGCTGTTGCTGTGAGAGTCCTTAATATTTCCTGTCTTTCTGTTTACATCCCCCGTCCATCTTCTTCCATCTTTCTTGAGTTAAATTCTATTATTTCTTCTCTTCCTAGTCCTGTGCTAGTCTTGGGAGATTTTAACACTCATCACACGATGTGGGGGTGTTATTATTGTGATGGATTCTCTCCTTCGTTGGTGGAAATGATTGATGATGCTGGTCTTTGCGTCCTCAATGATGGCTCACCGACTCGTAGGGTTAATCCTAATCAGAATCCTAAGACTGCTATAGACCTTTCCCTTTCTTCTCCTTCCCTTGCCTCTCAACTATCATGGTCTGTACTTTCCTCCTCCTATGGTAGTGATCACTTTCCTATTCTTCTGTCCTTAGCTAATCGTCAGGCACCTATTCCCTCCCCTTATCCTTTTACTAAATACAATCTTAAAAATGCAAATTGGTTAGAATATGCATCCTCTGTTGATAACATGTTGGGTTCTCATCTTGAGTCTATTAATAATGAGAATATAACTGTCTGCTATGGTCGGTTTGTTGATGCTATCTTATTATCTGCTAGTCATAATATCCCCAAAAAACACTTCACTCAGTATCAGATGCCTTTCAATCCATGGTGGGATCAGGAATGTTCTGATTCAATCAAACGGCGTACATTTGCTGAGTCTTCCTATGCAGCATGTATGACGGTGGAGAACTTTATTGAGTATCAGCGCAGTGACGCGTTGTTTAGAAAATTAATTTGGAAGAAGAAAAGACTTGGATGGATCAATTTCTGTGAATCCCTCTCTCCCCGCTCTTCCTCGTCTATTGTCTGGAATAATGTTAAGAGATTTCGCCGATCTCTTAATATTAATTTCAGCCCTAGCTCCAATAACCCCGCTTTTTGGCTTGACGATTTTACTGACAAATTGGCGCCTCCATTTGTTCCTTGCCATGATTCGTTTTATAATTTCTCCCCAATTATATCCTTAGTGGAAATGGATACATCTTTCTCTTACAATGAGCTTGAGAGTGTTCTTATAGGCTTAAAAGACACTAAACCAGGTGAAGATGGTATTCCATATTCTTTTTTAAGTAAATTAAATAAAATATCCAAAGATTATTTTCTAAAATTAATAAATTGTATTTTTCATTCAGGCAATATTCCCGAATCCTGGAAATCTCAAGTTATCATCCCTATCCTTAAACCAGGTAAAAATCCTTCCGATCCTAGCTCCTATAGACCCATTGCATTATCGTCTACTTTATCAAAAATTGCTGAACGGCTTTTAAAAAATCGATTGGAATGGATAGTGGAAAGCAAAAATATATTAGCTCCCTCTCAGTTTGGATTCAGAAGGGGGATGGGTACCATTGACAGTCTCAGCATCTTCACTACGGACATTCGAGTAGCCTTTGCCAAGGAAGAGTACTTAGTTGGTGTTTTTCTAGATATAGCCTCCGCATATGATAATGTGCTTCTTCCGTTACTCAGGCAGAAAATGAACATGGTCTTTCATTGTCGGTACCGAAATGCAAGGCTGTTTTATTCACAAAAAAAAGAGTTATTCCAAATTTTCGAATCTACTTTGGTGATGAAATTATTAATTTTTCTGATAATATTAAATTCCTAGGCATGGTTCTTGACAAACGTCTGAACGGAATGGCACATTCTGAATATCTTAGCAAAAAATGTGAAAAAGCTATTAATACTCTACGTGCAGTATCTGGTGTATGGTGGGGTGCACATCCCTATACTCAAAAACTATTGTACAATTCTTTAGTCCGTAGTCACATTGACTACAGCTTATTTGTTTTAGACCCCTTTAATAAGGTTGCTAATGATAAATTAAATCGAATACAATACAAATGCCTTAGAATAGTTTTAGGTGCAATGAAGTCTACTCCTACGAACGCACTTCAAGTGGAGTGTGTTGATCCTCCTCTTCCTCTCCGGCGTCAATTCCTGTCAGATCGATTTATAGGTAAATTGTTACAGCTCTCTTCCCATCCCCTATTGTCTAAACTATCCACTTTATCCAACCTTTGTAATCGTGATAAATCGGTATCATATTTACTCAACAGCTTCCTTAGATTTACCAATCTCCCTCATCCCTTGAAAAGATTTCCATGTAATCCACTTTATTGTACTCCTTATCAGGCCCTAATTCATTCCCCAATCATTATCACGGATATTGGCTTGTCCAAAGATGATCCGGGTGCCAACACAAATTTTAATTCGTTAATTCAGCGAAATTGGTTTAACCATCTTCTCATCTTTACCGATGCTTCCAAGCTTTCAATAGAAGGCTGTGTTGGTGCGGCTTGCTGGATCCCAAAATTCAAAATTATCTTACAATTTAAATGCCCCCCCGAATCATCAGTGTTTACAGGTGAGGCTGTTGCTCTATTGGAAGCTATCCTGTTTACGCTTTCACATGACTTCCCACGGACTGCTATCTTTACAGACTCTCTAAGTTGCTTATTGGCCATCAAACAAAAACCTTTTCATGGTAAGCTAGTATCTTCTATTATTTTAAGGATTCGTGAGGCTTTGTTCGCATGTCATCGTAAGGGTTTGGATATCTCATTGATTTGGATCCCGGGTCATTCTGGGATTGGAGGTAATGTTACAGCTGATAACTGTGCTAAGTCAGCTGTTCAGTGCGGTACACTCGAACATTTCTCTATTTTGTCCCAGGATCTGTTGTCTCTTGCAAAAACTCATCTGGATAGTTCTTGGAATCGTTATTGGGAGTCGTCCAATCGACTAAAAGGTAAAAATTATGCACTCATTCAAGCAAAGATCCCAAAACGACCGTGGTTTTATAGATTAAAACATGCAGATCGTTGGGTTATCTCAACTGTCTGTCGTTTGCGCTTTGGACACTCATGTACACCTGTACATCTGGCTAAGATCAAGGTCAGGGACCATTCTCTGTGTGAGTGTGGCCTCGATGAAGGCACCCCCTCCCATATCCTTTTTAGCTGTCCTAATCTCCTTTATCCCCTCTATGAAATCCTCCCACTTAAAGTTCCTCGTCCTATAAATGTAAATTCTTTATTAATGTTTGTGTTTAGTCCTCTGTGTAAATTTCTTTGTAAATATATTAAAAAAAACTTGATTAAATTGTAGATGTACTTAATGTGTTATATATTGTTTTTTTACTAACCAGTTTTTATGTAGATTATGTAAGTATGTATTTTGTGTTGTGTTGTTGTAGATGCAGACTTTTTACGGGATCACTTCTTTATGAATAAAATATTTAGGAGTGTTTCAATTCACGTTCTTACCGTACAACCTCCGTCGTGTGTTCTCCTATCAACGTGACATTGGCGAAGTGATTTATGTTCTACTGGCATGCTCGAAACGCCATAAGCTAAGAACCAACCAACCTACATACACTGAAATACGCCAAAAATATAATGTCATTATTCAAAATATATATTTTTAAATTATAATTTATAAATTAAAGTAGCTCTTATATCAAATATTTTCATATCTAATCTTATATCAAATAATCATATTAAATACAAACTCTATTTAAAAGAAACACACAAGCGTCAAGTAGTTGCATGACAAAAATGTGACGTCACAGAACTGTGACATAAAAACATTTACAATCAGTTAGCCATGGTAAAAACAACTAAAAAGTACGTCATTTCTGTTCTTTAATGGATATGATGACGTCATCATCCATATTCACTTCAACATAACAATGACGCTGATACAATGTCATATAGACATGTGAGAATTATGACAAACACGATGACGCCAATACACGACGGTCACGTCATGACACCGCGTCACGACTACTTCAGTGCGTCAACCAGCCCCGGTGCGTCAGCGTCATACATTCCGAAGCCGATTTCCTTGCAGTTCGTCACTTTCAGCACTCCACGACCTTCCTCATCAGGCTCCATGAAGGCAACGGCTTTTGCTAATATGTCATTTGATGCGTTTTGGGGGAAACCTGCGGGAAAACCCTATAGTTACTGAAAATGTATGAAATATATAAACATATATGAAAAAGACAATGTCTGATCATATGTCATAATAATAATAAAATAAAAATAATAAAATAGTAAAGAATAATTAAATAAACAACTAAAAATTATTTTAAATAGAGACTATCAGTATATTTAAAGATTTTTAATTTTCACACATCTTGAATGAAAATAAGTAGTGTACGTCATATAATGGGAAAGTGTGTGTCTAACACGTGGTAGTGTGTGTCAAATTTATTTGTGCCAGTGACAATATAAACGTAGTGACATATCACTACATCTCACCTCGTATGTTAACGTGTAGTGACAAAGCCGGAAACTCTATGAACTCTGGCAGCATTTTCCTGACACTCTTGACGTCAACACTTTCCAGGTTACCGTAATCAATGTAGCAGAGTCGAACCTGCGACCCGCCGGGACCGCCGACTTGCTCACAGAGGACCGCACGGAACCACGAATATCTGTGACGAAAAACACTTATTGTATTTTACTAATTTTTAAAAGACTTGTAAAAAATTGAATGCATCAGGATTCAAACCCACGTGTTTTGTTCCCCGTCCGAGCGCTTTAATCACTAAACCATAAGTTCTATGCGTTTGTTACAAAGTTATTTATGTTGTTAGTATGTATATAGAGATATTTTTTAGCTTCACGCTTTTATCCCACATAGCAGGGTAGACAGAAAGTATCTAGTGTCAAGACCCTCCGTACTTCGCTTTCCACCGAATTCGAGACATTGCGTGTTGGGTGGTGGAACTCAACGCCGCTTTTTGTCTTTTTACCAGAGCGAGGAAGTGAAAATAATTTAAATATAATCACTCCCCCGGGTGGGGAACGAACCCACAACAGTTTACAGTCTGACGCTGTCACACTGCGCTACTACCGGCTAATATGTAGAGATATATAGAGGTTTATTTTTAAAAACATGTAAAAAGCTTAGACGGTTTCCAAGCGTTAAGCATACCATTCAAGTCAATCCCAAACTTTGACGGTTACCAAGAGGCGCGGGTTCACATCCTGCGGCGTTCAAATTTTCATATAATATTTTCTAATTTTTTCTAATTCTTAGTGTGGCATTACACTTTAAAACAGTAAAAGATTTATATACATTTTTTCTCCACAAATATTATTTCAAAAAAATAATCGTAGAATAATCTAAATTAATTAAAGATATTATTTCTACTCAAATAAATAATACATCTATACAGTCTCTCGTCAAAATCAATCCAGCAGTTCCAGAGATAAGACGGAACAAGTAAGCAAACAAACAGACAGACAGATATAAAAAACAAATACAAAATATGCTTATTTAAGTGTATGTTACAAACATATATTTTAATAATCTTTCAATAAGAACATCTGTTTTTTCTCAGCTGCACGCTTTCATCCAGCATAGCAGGGTGGATAGAAAGTATCCATTGTCAAGACACTCCGTACTCCGCTTTCCATTGACTTCGAAACATTGCGTGTTGTTGTTGTTGTTGTTGATTGGTGGAACTCAACACCGCATTTTGTCTTACCAGAGCGAGAAAGTGAAAAAAATTAAATATAATCACTTCCCCAAGTGGGGATTGAACTTATAACCGATCAAGCTTAAAGACCGCAACAATTATAAATTTATATTCATTTATATAATAAGACTATTTATGTAATTATAATATTTATTATTATTAAATACTTACAAGGCGGACATTGCGCTATGCATAGTTCTTATACGCCTCTTTGCCGAGATCACTTTGACAAATATGATTAATGTAGGAAATCACATGTAAATATGTACGTGACGTCAAATATAGACGCGTGAAGACATCGTAATATAATGTGTTCAGGATTCATTCATCCACATGATTTCACCCGCCATATGTGGACGCGTAACATCATGTGTGGAGGAATGAAATCATATGTGGACGGGTGACACATGTGTGGACGGGTGAAATCATATGTGGACGGGTGAAATCATATATGGACAGGTGAAACATGTGTGGATGGGTGAAATCATATGTGGACGGGTGAAATCATACGTGGACAGGTGAAATCACATGTGGACGGGTGAAATCATATGTGGACGGGTGAAACATGTGTGGACGGTTGAAATCATATGTGGACAGGTGAAACATGTGTGGATGGGTGAAACCATATGTGGACGGGTAAAACATGTGTGGACGGGTGAAATCATATGTGGACGAGTGAAATCATATGTGGACGGGTAAAACATGTGTGGACGGGTGAAATCACATGTGGACGAGTGAAATCATATGTGGACGGGTAAAACATGTGTGGACGGGTGAAATCATATGTAGACGGGTGAAATCATATGTGGACGGGTGAAACATGTGTGGACGGGTGAAATCATATGTGGACGGGTGAAATCATATGTGGACGGGTGAAACATGTGTGAACGGTTAAAATCATATGTGGACGAGTGAAATCATATGTGGACGGGTGAAATCATGTGGGGACGGGTAAAATCATATGTAAACAAGTGAAATCACATGTGGACGGGTGAAATTATATGTGGACGGATAAAATCATATGTGGACGGGTGAAATCATATGTGGATGGGTGAAACATGTGTGGACGGGTGAAATTATATGTGGATGAATGAAATCATATGTGAACGGGTGAAATCATATGTGGACGGGTGAAACATGTGTGGACGGGTGAAATGACATGTGGACGGGTGAAATGACATGTGGACGGGTGAAATCATGTGTGGACGAATAAAATCATACACGAACGTTTTGAAATAATTTCACATATGAATCACACGTGAATGGCCTGTCTAGACTCTTGATACTAGGTTTTTTCTAACTACCTCGGTATGTAGGTTTGTTAGCCGTTAGTATGCAAGAAGTCCACTTGAGTAAATTTCTACTTGCACATATATCTTTACTTTTAGTCTTTCTCCATCTCTCTCTCTCTTTCTCTCGGCAACAGAAAAAAGTCACTAAATATTAAAGTGATATTTTAGTTAATAAATTTACCTTATGCGACTCTAAATGTTCTGTCAATGGACATTCTTAAAATAAATTTCCTTAGAAATTTAGATTAACATAAAACTATTTACAAATTTCTTCTAATTTATGGATTCTTATGACCATGGCATTTTGCTAAGATTTTAAAACCAAGATATTAATAAAAAAATGTACGAACGCGTGTTCGCAGTTGCGTGTGCGTGTGTATGTGCGTGAGTGTATTAGTGTACACACGTAAGGAGGGAAACCAATTAATGACGTCATTTGTAGAAAAACGATGCACTATTTACAACTTTAAAGGAATTGGTTAAATAAAGCTAAATTAGATAAAGCTTAAGCAAAATAAATATGGCGTGACTCAAAACCAAAGATAGCGCGTAACAATAAAAATTACAATAGTTTTTACATTGCTATATTATATTATATATATTATATTACAACATATTTCTGATCTTACTCCATAACTATCTACGCCTTGTTGTTTCATTGACACTCCATCTATGTCAATGAAACAACAAGGCGTAGAACTCCCTTGACCAAATCCTGATTGAATAAATAAAGTTAACTTACTTAGGTTATTACGACGTGAATGCCGAGAAGGTATTGGACCTTTCAAATTCAAATTCAAATTCTGTCATTTGTTTAGAATGGAATGGAAAGCTTCACACACGCGACATAAGGAATATGTGTCTAAGAGAAGACGTAGAACGATGCGGTCTCCATTGCTTTGGCACTATTCCATTACTGAGAAGTAAGTTAAATAATTTTGAAAGCTAATCTTTTCCATGTCAATATGATGTCAATTGCCATCCTTTGTCCGACGTCGACGACGACTTTTGGTAATCTGACGTTATTATTATTCCAATATGTTACATTATAAAACACTCACCCTCTCAGTGAGCTCCTCCAGTTCCTCCTCCTCTGCCCTCTCTCGCACTCTCTCAGGTAGGGTCTCGCACTGACCGATCCAGAGCAAGCCAGCGCGGCCAGGTCTATCAACACATCCAACTTCCAAGCAACGCCGGGCAACATCGTATACTTGATGCCGGCTAGCATCAACCTTGGTAACTTTGTAACTAAATGACTATAAAATCTAATAAGAGGCCACTCGTAGCGCAGTGGGACAGCGCCTGACTGCGAACGCAATCAGTCGTGGATTCGATCCTCACTCGTGGCAATGATATTTAAAATTATTTTCACTTCCTTGCTCTGGTAAGTCGAAGTGCGGCGTTGAGTTCCACCACTCAACACGCAATGTCTCAATTCTATGTAAAGCAAAGTTCAGAGTGTCTTGACACTAGGTACTTTCTGTGTACCCTGCTATGCGGGATATACTCTGCTATTAAGATGTAACTGCAGGAGTACATCGTGCGTGGAGAGTGAGGGTATTGAAACAGTTAGGAGAAACCATCAGCGATTCAAACTTCCCAATTAATCAGATCGGATATAAATGGACAAGCAACAATTCCAACTTGCCGGAGATTTGTGATTATAATATGAACATGTAGCATCAAATTGTCCTAGTATATTATATTGTGTTTGTTAAATATGATGGCGTATTAAAAATTGCGAAAAAGGGTGTTTGTTAATTCTGCATCGGCTTATTACCAACAAAAATGTATCACATCTTCTTTTTGAGAGGAAAACTTAAAAAAATTTTGAAGTAAAATTCCTGTCAAATATATTATAATTACACGGTGAGACTATTTAGAGAACGCTTCAAGCGTGTATAGTAACACAGAGGCATGTGCCAATACAAGAGATATCCAGCATTATATGAGAATATTACGTAGTTAAATAATACATCAAATAGAACAAATAGCTTTCTCTATGGATATAAGTTTTACAAACATTAAAATCAAATACAAACAGGCAATTAATATGAACACTTCGTACAATTATGATAATAATCAATTCAAAAACTAAATTTCAAACAAATAAGGCAGAAGTTACTTTGAATACGTATTAATAAGATAGTAAGTAATTATGTCCTTGCTAACAGATATTCATAATTTAATTATCATCATAAAGTATGGGACGTAATATTAGACTAGAAATGGCGGAAAAAGAGGTCGAAAACCATTTCTCAGGCGCGTTATGTCTGTCACGGTAACACAGACGCAAGTGTTGTGTGATTTAGATATTCAGTAGTTTAAAGAATACAACTCTATTCTGTTTTCATTTAAATTAAAATAAGTCCCTACTTTACTGTGGATGGTAACGCTTCATTTCGTTTAATTCCAACAGTAATTCTTATTTCGTTCAAAAAATATATCATTTACGACGACAAGGATGTTTTTGGCAAAGAAATAAATTGTTTTTAATAACGATTTTACTTAATATTCATATTGATATTCATTTACTTTCAGGAATAGAAGACAGACAGAAGCAGAATTATAACTTGCACTCAATGTGTCCGATATTCAGTAGTTTCATAAAGACATTTTTATTTTTCTTCATTAAAACTAAAACAATTATATTTTATTATATATCATAAGACATCTTTCCGCTCAAGTTGAACTATAATGCAAATTCTGAGCTCTTTCTTGAAATACGAACTTACGATCCTAAACTCAGAGAAGCTGAAAAATACTATCATATAAGATTAATTCTTCACATGTTTCCCCAAATATCGCCGTGACATGATTACCCGACATTTGAATCTTAATATTTAAAATGTATATCATAAGATATTCAACGCACATGTGAGTAATGTTTATTGAAATATTGTTTTTTTATTTACAAAACACTTTATAACAATGGCACGGCTGTAACGCGGTGAGACAGCGTCTGGCTGTAACGCGATCGGTTGTAGTTTCGACCCCCACTAAGTGGAGTCATTATATGAGTGACTCGCTCTGGTAAGTCAAAGTGCGATGTTGAGTTCTATCACTTAACACACAATGTCTCGAATTCAAACAGTTAGGAGAAATCATAAGCGATTCAAACTTCACAATTATTCAGTTCGGATTTAAATGGATAAGCAACAATTTCAACTTGTCGGAGATTTGTGATTATAACATGAACATTTAGCATCAAATTATCCTAGTATCATAGAATAAAGACTTAATTGATTTTCCAAATATTTTTTTGCCAAATTCTTGTAAAATATCTCGGCAAATGTTTCTTGACAAATTCAATTGTTGTCAAATTGTTTTTATATACGCCGGTTTGTGTAGAAAATAAGTTTTTTTTAATTTTTGTGCAAAGGTGAATCTCACAAGCCCCAAATTAGAGCACAAAAGTACAATCCAACCACATAGGTTTCATTATGAACCAAGTTACTAAGATATTCAGTAGTTTAGTGGAATAAATAATGTGTAGATTTGCATGTCAAGATGTTCTTACTATAACTCAATTTTATTTTGGGACGCTAAGATGAGAGTCTGCACGATTACTTCAATTCTGGTGAACACAAGACTCAGAAGAAGAATGAGACGTTAATAAACAAATTTAGAGCAATAGGAATGGTGAATTATTAAAGACAAAAACAATTATACTATAATATAAGCCAACTGATCTTCATTGACAGACGCAACCTCTGTAAAGTGCACTATGTCACGCTAAGCCATTAGTTCAATATAGTGTTAACGAGATTGTACAGATGTCTGTATGCTCTAAATGTGGTTTGCGATGGAATATCCTCATCCACGTGTTGCAACTCCACATACATAAAAGACCAGTAGTCAAGACTGAGAGGATCACAATCACCGCACTAAGTCTTTTGGAGGCACTCTTTCAGTGTACAGGCTTTCACGCGAACACCCTTAAACAAAGACAAAAACAATTTAAAAGTCCCTTTAGTTCTTTAATGTTCAGTTCAGTTCTTTAATGTTTCGTACAAAATAGGTCTCATTCATTGAATTGATATTTTAGAAAAAGTAACTCTTGGCTTTATTCGGCTATTCGTCGTGGCGGAACATGAGGTCGCAACCACTTCTCACGCGCGTTATGTCTGTCACGGTAACGCCAACGCGTGTGTTGTGTGATTACATATTCAGCAGTTTGATAAAGATTTCTTCTTTTTATTTAAATAAAATACGTCCCTATTTTACTATGGATGGTAACGCTTCATTTTGATTAACTTCAACAGTAACCCTTATTTCGTTCTACAAATTTCATCATTTACAATGACAAGGATCTTTTTGGCGAAAAAAATGAATTGTTTTTTATTAACTTCTTTACTTTCATCCGCTTCCAGGAATAGAGGACAAGCAAAACCTTAACTTAAACACAATACAGACGCGCTCACTTCTAAACAGTAAAAACAAAATCCTGTCTCAACATCGCTGGAAAAATTACAAGCTTAAAAGCTTACATCACGATATACTTGATCACAAACGTACATGTGATTTGATCATCGGTAACATTTTATTGTTTAAATTTTATGAAATCTCAGAAGTCTTCTGAAAATATTTTTTTAATATACGAGTATGTATTGACTCAATGGTTCTTTAAAGGCTTTAAAATTAACGTTACCTTTACGGTAAAAATTTGAACAATATGAAATATTTTCATTCATGTGAAATCTTTGAGCAGAATCGAAATAATGAAATAAAGAGTACGATAATTGAGCAAAAGATAAAAGTATTCATTCCTCATATATACATTTCATTGTCAATTATTTTGTACATTTATCAATGAAACGTAAATTATCAATCAAGTATAGATGTATTGAAAACAATTTGCACTATGTAAGCGCATTACTATATGTTAAACGTATCAAGAGCCGTTGAAATATAAAGAAAGTTATCACTTTTCGTCTGAACACATCTAAACAGTAAACATCCCGTATTTGTATTTTTCTACTTTTGTCTACCACTCTTATACCTTTAACTGCAGAGCTCATGAAAACTCCTGAAGAGTATGTTTATTGAATTCCATATCGATACCAACTGAAAGTCACCGCTGTTAATTATCACATGTAATAGGAGAAATCAATCTTATTGATTTGGCTGTACGTATAGAAGTTTACGGCATTCATCATTATTGTATATATCCTGTATGGCTCGATTATCGTCACCATGTAGCGCGCTTATTAGTTCGAAATTACTATCATCAGGCAGACCATGAAAAAACATCAGATGGTAATAAATGAGACACGACAGAAATTTTGGCTCCTGAGACTTAGAGTTACTTGAATTCACAAGGGAACACCCATGACCCCTAACAAAGACCAGTAACGGTTACAGTAGGACAGCGTCACGAAAAAGATACGTAGCCCCTTTCACTTGCATGACCACCAGAGTGAGTCATTTGGAAGTTGTCCACAATTTATCTACAGTCTCCGCAGTAATATGCCTCAGACGTTTTGTATCAAGACGTGGTTCCCCGAATACATTTTTATCAGACAATGTTACAGATTTAAACTTACACACTTAAATAATTCTTTGGTCATAATGTCGAGATTTTTTAAGCGAATAAACGAATTGAATGGAAACTTATACGATTATAATGTTGAGAGAGATTAGTGCGCAGTGTGAAAACAGCATTAAAAGCCACACTTCAAGAACGAGCATCGGAGAAGGAAACCTTAATAACACATAAAATCTAAGAACACACTATTAATGATGATTATGAATAATATAAAACAGTCAATTACTGCAAATACAGTTGTTATTTGATAAAGCAGAAAAGCAAACGATCTCATGTTAATGTTTTTCCGCATATCAAGAGAGGACTAAGTAAAACCATTCATTGGTTATAACAATACAACCAACAAACCAACTATTCAACCAACTAATCAACTAATGCTGAAACCCAAATATACGGTGAATCTCCAACAGCGAAAATATCTTTATCAACATTAGGTTTAAAACTCCAACGTTTTGTTACTCTTAAAACGTCAGTAAATAAAATAATCCATCTAGTTTGCACTGCCCTTGAATTGGCAATGATAGACCGTGAAATGTCAACTTAACTCACAAATTTCCTAAAGGAAATGGAAATAGGCAAGTCAAAAGTATACTTGCTTAGCAAGCGGCAGCTTAAAAATTCTAGAGTTATTGAGTAGGATGAACTCTACTACTATGATACGGAGTCAATCCTATTTTTAACTAATAATTCACAAAATGAATGTTCCTTTGAAGATGCTCGCTGATACTCCCGCTTTACTTGTGACAATAAGAACAATATGTTTTGAAATTGAAATAAAACATGTAATTTATGTGCGAATTTCATGCTCAATGGCTATATTTGATAGATAATTTTATGCTATTTATGGCATGATGCACCATCTTGTTGAAAATAAATGTCGTCCGCATCGATTTCATACACTTCAGGAAAAAAAATCGTTTAACATATCAGGATAACGGCCGCCATTGACAGTAACAGTAAGGCCTTCGTCGTTTTTGAAAAAGTACGGGCCAATGATTCCACCGTACTATAATCCGCACCAAACAGTCAATATATGATAAACTAATACTTGACAAAATGAATGTTCCTTTGAAGATAGTTGCCGATACTCCCGCTTTACCGAAGACCCTTGTGTGTAATATAATACAATTTGGCAGTTCGAGGCAATAAATATCAAGAGTTACAATTTAAACACTCATACGATTTATTAAGAACATATTTTTATATTCAAATTTGAAGAGCTTTGTTTGTCCCTTACAATATTACGTCGCCGTCCTACCGATGTTGAACAAAATAATTTGAGTTAAAATATAACATGATCAGTTTGTAAAGGTTTCAAGGTTTACCTAAAAGAGACAAAGGCAAGAACACTTTTACAGATGCCTTTCAAAATCTGAATATTAAGTCGATTAAACCTCTCGTTAGCAGTGAACATTTAGCTTCAGTAACGACAATTCTGTTTGTTCACATAACCATTGAGCCAAAAGTGAGCCTCATCTGAAAAGATGATTTTCCTATGAAATTCGGTGTCCGTTTCCATAATTTCAAGCGCCCAATCAGCAAATTCACGACGTTATCGATGATCTGCTGGCTTGAGTTCTTGTGCCAACACAATTTTGTATGGATGTAGGCCAAGAATTACAAGAGTTACAATTTAAACACTTTCAGCATATTCTTTGTGTCTTTATGTTCACTCGCATCTCATTCTAACAATCTCATGCTTGTGCCGCCGACCTAGTGCCGTAGACCTTTATATGGTGCAGTATTTGTTTAATCTCGATAAGTTCTTTGGGGCTATCTAGGGTCAATGGTGGTAGTGGTATCTTCTCAAAATGTTTTAGTGTTTTGCCGCTCTTATCTAAGACTACTTCCAGCTACTTGTCAGGCGGTCTTATCATGCCGTGCGGTGCGCCGTTTCATATCCTAGCCATGACTTTACGACCCTTGTTTCGGCTGGAGTGCAATTTATTTTCTATTTGGCCCCTGATAATTTTCCCGATAACTTTTCATCTGTGGTTTTGCTGTTTGTCCTATTTTCCGTCATTTATTCGTTCCGCTAGTTTTTGGGTTTCGATGGAGTCTCTGGTAATGAAGCGCTAGCAAACGCTACGGTCCTAAACTCAGAGTAGCGAAATACCATCATATACGATTGATTCTTCACATTTTTCCCCAAATATCGCCGTCACGTGATTACCCGAAATTTGAGTCTTAATATTCAAAGTATGTGTTATAAGATATTCAACGCACATATAAATAATACTTATTAAAATATTGTTTTTTTTTTTATTTAGAAAACACTTCTGTAACAATGGCACGGTTGTAACGCGGTGAGACTGCATCTGGCTGTAACACGATCGGTTGTGGGTCCGACCTCCACTAAGTGGAGTGATTATATGAGTGACTAGCTCTGGTAAGTTAAAGTGCGGTGTTGAGTTCCACCACTCAACACGCAATGTCTCGAATTCAAACAGTTAGGCGAAGCCATCAACGATTCAAACTTCACAATTATTCAGATCGGATATAAATGGACAAGCAACAATTTCAACTTGCCGGAGATTTGTGATTATATTATGAACATGTAGCATCAAATTATTCTAGTATCAGAGAATTAAGACATAATTTATTTTCCAAATATTTTTTGGCAAAATTCTTGGCCAATATCTCGACAAATATTTTTTGGCAAATGAAATTTGTTTTTATATACAGAGGTTTATGTAGAAAATACAACCACATAGGTTTTATTATGAACACATATTACTAAGATATTCAGTAGTTTAATGGAATAAATTATGTGTAGATTTGCATCTCAAGATATTCTTGCAATAACTGAATTTTATGTCATTTATTCTAGTAGAGTACGATTACTTTTACTGATTTTGGGACATTAAGATGAGAGTCTGCAAAGGAGATTGTACAGATATCTGTATGCTTTAAATGAGGTTTGCTATGGAAAATTCTCAGCCACGTGTTGCAACTCCACATATATAAGTACCAGAAGTCAAGAGTGAGAAGATCACAATCACTGGACTCGGTCTTTTGGAGGCACTCTTCCAGCGTGCAAGCTCAAACACCCTTAAACAAAAACACAACTTAAAAATCCATATTCCTTTAATACATATTTAATATATTTAATACATAATAATATATTAATATGTTGAATATACATATTAATATATTTAATACATATTTATTAAAGACATCCAGTATTTTTATGAACGCAAGGACTTTTTTTCTTTAATTTTTCGTAGTTAAAAGTGGTGGTATTCCATAAAACGTTATCGAAATAGGTCTCCTTCATTGGTTATAAAAAAGGTAACCAAGGAACTAACTATTCAACCAACCAATCAACTAAAGCCAAAACCCAAATCTACGGTGAATCTAAAATAGCGAAAATATCTTTTTCAACAATAAGCTGGAGTTTTACTCTAACGTTTTGTTACTCTTAAAACGTTAATAAATAAAATAATCCATCTGATTTGCACTGCCTTTGAATTGACAATAAGATTTCATAAAATCTCACCTTAACTCACAAATCTCCTACAGGAAGTGGAAATAGGCGGCTTAAAAATTCTAGAGTTATCGAGTAGGATGAACTCTACCAAATATATGATACATGACTCTACCAAATATATGATAAACTAATACTTGACAAAATGAATGTTCATTTGAAGACGGTCGCTGATACTCCCGCTTTACCGAAGACCCTTGTGTGCTAATATGACACAAAGCAGTTCAAGGCAATAAATATCAAAAGTTACAATTTAAACATTCATACAATTTATTAAGGTCATATTTTTATATACAAATTTAAAGAGCTTTGTTTGTCCCTTACTACAGTACGTCGCCGTCGTACTGTAACGTTCATCTCCCCCCCGAAATTGAATATTTAAATACTATAATTATAAAACATACCTTGGCTCATGATACGACTCGCGGTTAGGACCCAATATCGTTATGTTCGCAATAACTCAAGAACTTTTAGAGATTTAGAGGCAACAGTGTCAAGAAATGTTAATAACTACCTATTATCTTAAAAAGGATATAAAACTTTCAGAAGACATTATAGTAAGAGATTTTAGTACGTTAGATATTCCGTTGTAACCACCACCAGCTTTTCCAAGGAAAGCCGAAGATGCGTCTTATTTAACCCTCTGTTATAAGTATCCTTTGCTGATAGTCATAGCAGAAAGGAAAATAGCTTAATGGCCCCACCCCGCCATATGCCGTGAATTCCGACCGATCGGCGGACCCGACCGACCTCAGAGTGAACCCTCCGAGACGCAACGGAACTTCGAACGTATATATTACTTACAATGCCTTTGCAAACGAACAATTATTAGTTGTTTGTTCCGTCCGTGTAAGGATCCCTCAATGAGGTTAATACGCTTAATACACTTTTAAATACATATCTCGATACTTAAAATAACTTATGGTATTTCTTTACGTACTTTTTACGTTAAAAATATATTAAAAATATGTTATAATTATATATTTGAATTAGTTTGTGAGACCATTATATATTGTAGATTGGTTCTTTAGACCGATGTATATCGCTGATTGGTTTGTGAGACCATCATATGTCGTAGATTGGTTCTTTAGACCATTATATGTCGTAGGTTGGTTCCTTAGACCATTATGAGTCGTAGATTGGTTCTTTAGACCATTATATATCGTAGATTGGTTCTTTAGACCATTGTATGTCGTTGATTGGTTTGTGAGACCATTATATGTCGTAGATTGGTTCTTCAGACCATTATATGTCGTAGATTGGTTCTTTAGACCATTTTATGTCGTAGATTGGTTCTTTAGACCATTATATGTCGTACATTGGTTGTTTAGACCATTATATGTCGTAGGTTGGTTCCTTAGACCATTATGAGTCGTAGATTGGTTCTTTAGACCATTATATATCGTAGATTGGTTCTTTAGACCATTATATGTCGTAGATTGGTTCTTTAGACCATTGTATATCGTAGATTGGTTTGTGAGACCAATATAAGTCGCAGATTGGTTTGTGAGACCAATATAAGCCGTGGATTGGTTTGTGAGACCAATATATGTCGTCGATTGGTTTGTGAGACCAATATAAGCCGTAGATTGGTTTGTGAGATTAATATATGTCGTCGATTGGTTTGTGAGACCAATATAAGCCGTGGATTGGTTTGTGAGACCAATACATGATGATGATACGTCGATTGGCCTGCCAGACCAATATTACTTTCCGGTTCGCATATCAGTTCAGACGCACAACCGCTAGACGGCCGTTTGTTTTATATTAACGCACAGTACATACGTAGCAGTCGTTTGTCATAACCAACAATTAAACTCGTTTATGCGTTCTACCACCAAACAAGGCGCTAAACAAACAGTCGAACACCATTACGTACTAAAGCATTTTGCGACATAATAGTATAGCTCTCCTTGTAAAGAGGCAACTAAAACATACTTCGAAACACACGAGACATAATAGCGTCACATAACCATTCATCCCACACCACGGGTGTAAAACAACATAGAAACAGTTGAATCTATGTCCGTCGCCGTACAGGTATCGCATGTACAACGCAAGACAGCATTAGAGAAGATACAAGTCGCGCCATCGACATCAGTTATCAGTAAGCTATAAAGCTCACCGAACCCCGACAGTCGCATGTCACAAGCAATATCAACATCCAACGCCATACAAGCATCGCTTACGCAACGCGAGACAGCAACAGACTCGATACAACCAACCAACATCTCCATAGCGGTTCACCTAAGCCGACTATAGCAGCCTCAGTGGCATCAAGCAACATTGGATTGCTCCACAGACATCAGTTATCAATAAGCTGTAACACTCACCGAACCCCGACGTTCGCGTGTCGCAAGTTATATCAACGTCCGACGCCGTACAAGCATCGCTCACGCAACGCGAGACAGCAGCAGACTCGATACCACCAACCAACATCGCCATAGAAGCTCACCAAAGTCAACCATAGCAGCCTCAGTTACGCCCGGCAACGTTGGGTTGCGCCATCGACATCAGTTATCAGTAAGCTGTAACGCTCACCGAACCCCGACAGTCGTGTAGCGTGCGTACATGACGGATTTCCTATATGTTTATTAATATTATATAAATATGACTATAAAATGCTTAATTCGTTCAATACATGATATTATATTAATTATGATTTATTAGTTATTGTTTGCAGAGCTTAGTATGATATTAAAAATATAGATAAGACTTAGTAAATGCATATAATAATATGTTCATACAACACTATTCAAAGATGGCGGCAGACGCTTTGGTATATATATATTACAAATTTCATATATCTCTTAGAATGCACATTCTAAACGACTAATATGTATAATATAATTAATTTACTATATTAGTAATAATATTATATTCATTTATTTACACTTTTCTACTAAAAATGGAAAAAGAACTTACCAACAAATTCTTCATATTATAGGAATGTAAATCTTACCGACCACGAATACCATAAAAACTATAATAATCATATTCCTATGTATTTCCGATATTAAATATTGTTATTATATTCACTTCTAGTGTATTATATTTCTATTGTTCCAAATTAAATATTAACAATATTCTCAAGCGTCCTTTTTCCCACACGACGCTCCCGCCAATCCCCCATCTTTCTTTTTTTTTCCAAAATCCATTGTATCATTCTAGACTGCCAGTAATTCATTCAGCCAAAATTATATTTAATAAAAATAAAATTATTAATTATGTTATTACTACCTACCTATAAATACTATATAAAATAATATTAATTGTTATTATTAAATTATTTGTACATTTATATATAGTACGTATCGTTACAGTACCAATGTTGAACAAAATAATTTGAATTAAAATATAACATGATCAGTTTCTAAAAGTTTCAGGGTTCATCTAAATGAGACAAAGGCAAGAACACTTTTACAGATGCCTTTCAAAATCTGAATATTAAGTCGATTAAACCTCTCGTTAGTAGTGAACATTTAACTATGTCAACAAAATTGCCCTTATTTCTGCCAAACCAGCTTATTTTTATAGCGCCAAAAAAATGGCAGAAACGACCTTTTGACTGTCCAAGTTAAAGATTACCGAAAATATTGCTCAATGAAGTTTCTTTGTTCCCTCGAAATTGTCACTAACAGCCTGGACATGTTAATCAGCAGAAAGTAATAAATGAAAATGGGCAAAGGCACAAACAGTTTTAATTCCTTCAAATCATCCAAAAATATAATCAACACTAGATGCAATCGAAAAGAAAGATTACAACTTATATGCAACGCTTTATATAAAATAACGAATAATTCATTAAGTTACCTTACATTTACTATTTTTTTAAAGTGTTATTCCACACTTAGGATTAGAAAACATTATTGAAAAAATGTAAATAGTAAATGTTAAAATAGTAAATGTTAAAATAAAATAGAAATCTCTCTTGTTAAATGATTATTTCTTAATAATCTTTAAGTAGTAGAAATTTGTAAAAATCTCTCTACAGAGATGCTAACAACATAAATAACGTTGTAACAAAACGTATAAGAATTTCGAAGCAGCTGGTAGTAGAACGCATGGCTTAGTGGTCAGAGCGCTTGGGCGGTAGCCAAGAGGCGCGGGTTCAAATCCCGCTGCGTTCAAAAAAATTTTTATACGTTTTTTCAAAAAAAGTTACCTTAATTATGTATGTCGTATTATGATTGGTTGATTTCCAACATCAATTGATAAGAGTAGAATAAATGTCGTCTAATGAAAAAATGTCATTAGATAAAAACTTGTAACTGTTCCATCAGTACAGAAATATCAAGATGTAGTTGATAATCTGTACATTGAGAACATGTCCGTTTAAATATCCGGTGACAACATGGTCATTTTTTTGGTAATTATTGAGATTTTTTAAAAATTAAGATTTTAAATATACGTGAGTGTAAAAATTTTGTTATTGTTTTCTTGTAATATTAGACACAAAGTAGCGGGAATAGAGGTCGAAAACCACTTCACACGCGCGTTATGTCTGTCACGGTAACACAGGCGCATGTGTTGTGTGATTTAGATATTCAGTAGTTTAATGAAGACAAATCTAATATTCTTTTCATTTTACTTACATAAAAATAAGTTCCAATTTTACTTTTTATGATAACGCTTCATTTCGTTTATTTTCAACAATAATCCTTATTTCGTTCCACAAATATAACATTAAGAACGACAAAGACGTTTTAGGCAAGAAAATAAATTGTTTTTTAATAACCATTTTACTTTCATCCACTTCTAGGAATAGGAGACAAGCAGAATTTTAGCTTGACCACAATACGGGCGCGTTCGCTTCTAAACAATAATTAAAAAAATCCTGTCTTAACATCCCTGGAAGAATTAGAAGCTTGAAAGCTTATATCAGGATATACTTGATCAATGTACATGTGATGTGATCATCGGTAATATTTTATTATTTAAATTTTCGGAAGAGGCCGGTCGCAGCGCAGTGAGACAGCGTCTGACTGTAAATGCGATCGGTTGTGGGTTCGATCCCCATTCGGGGGAGTGATAGTATTTAAATTATTTCTAAACAGTAATAACAAAATCCTTTTATCTACAACTATTTGATTTGAAAATAAATCTTTTAATTTTTTTATTACAAAGGTGAGACATACATTGCTTAAACTAGAGCGCAAAAGTACAATATATACGGCTTCCGTATACATGAACGGCCAGTAGACAAGAGTGAGGACCACAATCACCGGTCTAGGTCTTTTAGAGGCGCACTTAAACAAAAACAAAATATGATTTAGAAAAACAACATTCCTTTAAAATATAGTAACAAGGACATCCAATTTTTTTCTGAACGCAGAGAACATGTTACATCGTCTCTCCCACAAGGACATTATTTTTTTATGTTTTGTTGTTAAAAGATTCATTAGATTACATAAAGAGAATGTTAGAAGTGCTCCATATCCAGTTCTTCATGGAAGGATTTAGCTTGTACGGAGGGTTGGGTGGATCTTTCAGTTTCTTCTTTATGTTTTTAAGTTCACTGTGTCTCACTCTAACGATCTCGTGCTTGAGCCGCCGACCTAGTGCCGCAATAATGAGCTGCTGTTTCTGCGGTTTTTTCTTTATGTGGTGTAGTAAATACAAAGTAATAATATTGAAGAAATGTTCAATTTCGAGTTCTTTGAAGTTATCTCGATTCGGTGATGGTAAAGAGAAAATACCACTAGGTATTTTCTCTAAATATTTTACTGTTTTGCCGCTCGTATCTAAGACTACTTCCAGCTACTTGTGAAGTTCTTCGTTCTTTCTTCGCAACTCTTCGATTTGGCTTGATAAAGAGTTTACAGTTCATTTGAGCTCTCTGAAGTCCTTTAACAAAGTTTAGTAGTCTGCACATTGTCAATATTTTTTATCTTGCGTTGCGCCATTTCATGTCCTAGCCATGACCTTGCGGCCTTAGTTTTGGCTAGAGTGCATGTTATTTCCTATTTGGCCTTTGATAACTGTCTAAATACCTTTTCATCTGCGGTTTTGCTGTTTGTCCCACTTTCCGACATTTATGTGTGAGATGATTTTTTTATTGTTTTTTAAATTGTTTTTCAAATTTCGTAAACTGCACTGTAATGAATAAATATAGTGTTAATCTTCTTTAAATTCTTGACTCATTCATTCCGCTTGTGTTCTGGTTCTGGTTCGATAGAGTCTCAGGTAATGAAGCGTTAATTAGTTGTTTTTAATAACCATTTTACTTTATATTAGCGCCAAGGCGTATCAAGATATTCATTCACTCCCAGAAATAAAAGATAGACAGAAGCAGAATTGTGACTTGCACTGAATGTGACCGATGTTCAGTAGTTTCATGAAGATATTTTTATTTTTCTTCATTAAAACTAAAATAATTATATTTTCTTATATATCATGAGACATCTTTTCGATCAAGTTCAACAGTAATCCAAATCCCGAGCTCGTTCTTGAAATACGAACTTACGATCCTAAACTCAGAGAAGCGAAATATCATCATATAAGATTGATTCTTCACATCTTTCCCCAAATATCACCGTCACATGATTACCCGAAATTTGAATCTTAATACTGTAAGTGTATGTTATAAGACATTCAACGCACATGTTAATAATATTTATTGAAACATTGTTTTATTTTATTTATAAAACACTTCTATAACTGTCAAATGGTGTGAGACAGCGTCTGACTGTAACGCGATTGGTTGTGGATTCGACCCCTACTTGGGGGAGTATTTATGTATTTATATATTCCCTTCCTCGCTCTGGTAAGTCAAAGTGCGGCGTTGAGTTCCACCACTCAACACGCAATGTCTCGAATTCGGCGGAAAGCGAAGTACGGAGTTGTTTGATACTAGGTACTTTCTCTCTACTTTGCTATGCAGAATAAAAAGCGTGAAGAAAAAAAAACAGTAATATATATTCTAAGTAATGAAACGGAATTGCACAAAAACAATGCAATACTTGACACCAACAACAGTTTAGTGTTACATCAAATGGAAACTTACAATACTGTTAAGATACAAGAGTACATCGTGCATGGAGAGTGAGGATATTCAAACAGTTAGGAGAAACCATCAGCGATTCAAACTACACAATTATTCAGATCGGATATAAATGGACATTATAAATATTTTTTGGAAAAATTCTTGGCAAATATTTTTTGGTAAATGAAATTTGTTTTTATCTACAGTGGTTGTGTAGAAAATATATATCATATATATTTTTTATTTTGGTGCAAAAGTAAAACTTACAAGCCCCAAACAAGAGCGCAAAAGTACAATCCAACCATAAAGGTTTTATTATGAATATATGTTACTAAGACATTCAGTAGTTAAGTGGAATAAATAATGTGTAGATTTGCATCTCAAGATATTCTTGCAATAACTCAATTTTATGTCAATCATTCTAATAGAGAACGATTACTTTTACTGATTTTGGGACACTAAGATGAGAGTCTGCACGATTGCTTCAGTTCAGGTGAATACAAGACTCGTCGTGAATGAGATGTTGATAAACAATTTTGGAGCGATAGGAATGGCGAATTATTAAAGGCTAAAACAATTATACTATAATATAAGCCCACTGATCTTCATTGACAGACGCAACCTCTGTAAAGTGCAGTATGTCGCTGCAAACCATTAGTTCAATCTAGAGTTAACGAGATTGTACAGATGTCTGTATGCTCTAAATGAGGTTTGCGATGGAATATCCTCAACCACGTGTATAATCGCCAACATACATAAAAGGCAGGTAGTCAAGAGGGAGAAGATCGAAACACTGGAGTAGGTCTTTTGGAGGCACTCTTCCAGCGCACAGGCTTTCACTCAAACACCTTTAAACAAAGACAAAGACATAATTTAAAAATCCATATTCCTTTAATATATAGTAGAGGCATCCAATTTCTTTTTGAACGCAGGGAAATTTTTTCTTTAATGTTTCGTAATTAAAAGTAATGGCATTCCATAAAACTTTATCAAAATAGGTCTCATTCTTTGGTTTGATATTTAAGAAAAATTAGCTCTTGACTTTACTCGGCCGTAGACGTCAATGATGGAGTAATAAAAATAAAGAGGAGATGCCGAAGAATAACAGAGGATGCTTTATTTCAATAATATTGAAATCATCTAAACCTTATAATTACGTCAAGACACTTCACATGAAGTATGTAAGTTGGATATTCATTGATACCAACCAACAACACAACCAACCAATCAAGTAATGCTGAAACCCAAATCTACGGTGAATCTCCATCAGCGAAAATATCTTTTTCATCAATAAGTTTTGATTTGAAAAAATCTAGTAGTTCTTTGCGTCGTCTCTTAGATACAGTCAATAAATATATTAGAGCTTTATAAACATTTAATATGATGTCCAACAATAGAAATTGAGAAGAATGTCAAAATATATTATCTAAATCACCAAGTTTAGCTCAGCTTTGCACCTTCGTAAATATTAAGGTTGATTTATTGGAAACAATTGAAAGTCAAAATTAAAAAATTTCCAATGAATAAAATAGAAACTAAATCCAAGAGTTTTATTATAAATGCAAATTGTAGTAATCATTCTAATAATCTTTTAATAAAACAAAATACATATGGTGATAACAAAATAAAATGTCCATTATGTAATAGCAATCATCTTTTATAACTTGTCAGTCTTTTAGAAGCTTACCGATTGACATGAGAATTTATAAAGTACGGAAATTAAAGGTATATTTTAATTGTTTACGTTCTGGTCACTTGATAAAACGTTGTAAATTATCGCAGAGTAAATATTATAAAGGCCGTCATAACACGCCTTTGAATGTTGATATTGGTTCCAGAAAAACTGAACTACAAGATCCTATGCCTAGTGTAGCTTTGCCAGTAAAAAATGCTCCGAATACTTCATCAACTCACTCACAAAACAATATTGTACTATCAAGTAACACTCCAATACATACAAGTTCTTCTTGTGTTTTACTGTCCACAACATTAGTGAATGTGGTGAGCGACAAAGGTGAGAAATTGAAGGCTAGAGTTCTACTCGACAATATTGTTAGTGAATTTATTTTATTACTGAAGATTTTATTTAAGAAAGTGGCAGTTTAACAGCAGAGAAGTTTTGAAAGAAATTTCAGTCACTGTCCAAAGTTCAAACAGTTTGGACATGTAAAAACGTGTCCTCAAAGACATTAGGCTTGCTCTGGTTTACCAACACCGATTCGGTAACTTCTTCCGTTGGTCTTGATAAAAAATGTAGAGATGTTAAAAATAAAATAACTAAGCGTTCCGCCTAGTAGGCCCATGTATTACTAAAGCAAACATTATGGGTTTCTAAGATTGGCTGGGATGGTCTAGTTCCATTTGATGTAATAAAATACTATTTCATACTTAAATACGTTGAGTATTCCTAGATGGGTGTTGTGGGATAATTCTACAAATAATGAAATTCACGTGTATACAGAGGCATCTGAGAAGGCGTACGGCGCTTGCATCTACGTTCGCTCTATGAATGATGATGAATTTTTGGATCAAGATTGTGTACTAAGGTTTTTACAAAGGCTTTAAGGCTCTCTTACAATATCTTTTAGCAGTTCTAAGTTTTGGTGCGATTCGACCATAGCTTTGAGTTGGCTTTCTATGGCACCGAATATTTTAAAACCTTTAGTGTGAAACCGCGTTATATACGTGGAGGTATGTACCGTCTAGAGATAATACGGCGGATCTTGTTTTTCGTGGGGCGAAGGCTGACCTTATCAGCGACTGCCTTTTGTGGTGGTCAGGTCCCACTTTTTCATTAAAGGATAAACATAACTGGCTTAAAATGTCAAGTAAAGTTGAGAAACAGGATTTACCAGAAGTAGTATCATCTCACTTAGCTAATCATTCATCTTATCACTCACGTAACATGTCATCCATCTCATCAAAACACACGTTAAAATCATTAGAACCATGTAGTATTGAATCAATAATTTATAAATATTCTAATTTTAAACACTTAAAAAGAGTCGTGGCTTACGTACTAAGATTACGAAAATAAGAAATTAAAACACTATCTATTCAGGAATTATAGTTAGTTCAGGTTTATAATTAAATTTTAGCAACAACATATGTTCCCTGAGGAGTATAAACTATTAAAATTGGATAAATTTTTACCAAGTAATAATAGACTTTCTCCTTTAAGTATTTTTATTGATAGCAATAATATTATCTATGGAGGCGGCAGGCTTGATAACTTTATAACTTTATAACTTCATAACTTGTTAAAGCTATTCACCTAGAGGTTGTCACAAATCTTACCAAGGAAGCATACATAGATGCTTTAAACCGATTTATAGCTCGTCGTGGCAAGTCTAAAAGCATCTTATCGGATAATGCTACGAGTTTTGTTGAAAGATGTAACGAGTTATCAGAATTTTTAAAACAAGGAAATATTACCTGCGATGTTGCACAATAAGGTACTGAATTTACTTTTGCGCCTCCTTATTCTTCTCATTTTAATGGCATCGCTAAGCACCAAATACAATCTAAAGAGGTTACTTCATACTCATTTAACCTACGAGGAAATGGCAACATTTTCAGATAGAAGCCATCATCTAATCCTTCTGATTTTACTACCCTTACTTCATCCCATTTTTGTTTAGACGACCACTAATGTCAATTCCAACTCTGTAGGTTGCTGACGTCAACGTCAATTGTCGGGAGCGTTACAAGAGAGTAGAACTTATTAAGCAATATTTCAGGAATCACTTCAATTTTGAAGCAAAGACAAAATGGTGCACATCTACAGGGCATCTCACTGAGGGTGCACTTGTCCTCATTGAGGAGAAGTGCACCCTCAGTGAGATGCCCTGTAGATGTGCACCATTTTGCTGTGGTCATTGGGACAAGTCGTAAAGGTTTTCACTGGACTTAATGGAGCGTTGCGGGTAGCAGAACTCAAAACGAAGAAAGGAATTGTACATATGGGCTTCTACAACATCTGTCCACTTCGTCTCTCTTGAAAATTTTAACCCAGGGAGTAAACCGGCACCGGTGGATGTTCGATGCATAAATAGGTTTTAAACTCCAGTGGTTCGTTACTCTTAAAATGTCAGAAAATAAAATAATCCATCTGGCTTGCACTGCCTTTGAATTAGCAATGAGAGTCCATGAAATATCACAAATCTACTAAAAGAAGTGGATATAGGCAAGTCAAAAGCATAACATGATCAATTTGTAAAGGTTTTAAGGCTTATTTGAAAGAGATACGGCCACTGAACAAGAACACTGTTACAGATTCTTTTCTAAATCTGAATATTAAGTCAATTAATAACCTCTCGGTAAAAATTTAACTATGTCAAAGTGCAGAAAATTACCCAATTACTGCCAAACCAGTTTATTTTTATAGCGTCAAAAATATGGCAGAAATGATCTTTTGACTGTCCAAGTTAAAGATTACCGAAAATATTGCTCGATGAAGTTTGCTTGTTCCCCCAAAATTATCACTAACAGCCTGGTCATGTTAATCAGCAGAAAGTAATAAATGAAAATGGGCAAAAGCACAAACAGTTTTAATTCCTTCAATTCATCCAAATATATAATCAACACTAGATACAATCGAAAAAATGATTACAACTTGTATGCAACGCTTTATATAAAACAACGAATAATTCATTAAGTTACCTTAATTATGTATGTCGTATTATATTTGATTGATTTCCAACATCAATCGATAAGAGTAGAATAAATGTCGTGTAAGGAAAAAATGTCATTAGATAAAGACTGGTAACTGTTCCATCAGTACAGAAATATCAAGATGTAGTTGAGAGCTCTACATTGAGAACGTGTCGGTCCATATATCACGGACACGACATGGTCATTGTTTTGGTCATTATTGAGATATTTTAAAAAGTCAGTATTGAAATATACGTGAGTGTAAAAATCTTGTAATATTAGACAAGAAGCGGAAAAAGAGGTCGAAAGCCACTTCACACGCGCGTTATGTCTGTCACGGTAACGCAGACGCATGTGATGTGTGATTTAGATGTTCAGTAGTTTAATGAAGACGAATCTAATATTTTCTCACTTTATTTTAATAGAAATAAGTCCCTTTTTTACTATATATGATAACGTTCACTTCGTTTAATTTCAACAGTAATCCTTATTTCGTTCCACAAACACAACATTCAAAACGACAAGGACGCCTTTGGCGACAAAATAAATTGTTTTTTATTAAAAATGTTACTTAATATTAACGACTTGATATTTATTCACTCCCAGGAATAGAAGACAGACACAAGCAGAATTGTGACTTGCATTTAATGTGTCCGATATTCAGTAGTTTCATGAAGACATTCTCATTTTTCTTCATTAAAACGAAAATAGTTATATTTTATTGTATATCATGAGACATCTTTCAGATCAAGTTCAACGGTGATCCAAATTCCGAGCTCGTTCTTGAAATACGAACTTACGGTCCTAAACTCAGAGAAGCGAAATACCATTATATAAGATTGATTCTTCACATCTTTCAACACACATGTGAATAATAAATATTAGTATATTGTTTCTTATTTACAAAACATTTATATAAGAACAATATGTATTCTAAATAACTAAATGGACTTTTCCCTATGAGGGGACGGGATAGAATATAATTCCTCTCTGCTGTTGGGTAACGTCCCGGAAGAGGCGGGTGTACCATTAATTTGGTGGTAAAAGGTTAATCCTACGACTGGCTCGCGACCACCATCATGATAAAAACGATCCACCAAATATTTGACGACGTGTCGGAACACATCATACTGAATTATAATTTTAAAAAACATTGCAATACCTGACACCAATAACAGTTTAGTGTTAAATCAAATGGAAACTTACAATACCTTTAAGATGTAACTGCAGGAGTACATCGTGCGTGGAGAGTGAGGGCATTCAAACAGTTAGGAGAAACCATCAGCGATTCAAACTTCACAATTATTCAGATCGGATATAAATGGACAAGCAACAATTCCAACTTGCAGGAGATTTGTGATTATAATATGAACACGTAGCATCAAATTATCCTAGTATATTATATTATAGTAACGATACATACGATGACGAATTAAATATTGCGAAAGAGTGTCTTTGTTAACTCTGCATCGACTTATTACCAACAATAATGTATCACATCTTATTTTTAGAGGAAAACCTTATAAGGTATTCAAAAAAATTCTTTTCAGACATATCATAATTTCATTATCAACAATTTTATACATTTATGAATGAAACGTAAATTACCTTCAAGTATAAAAATATTGAAAAATAAATTATCTGGTTATCAAAACTATTTTTCACTTGTAAGCGCAACACCATGTATTAAATTTATTAAGAGCTGTTGAAACATTAAGATAATTTTCACTATTCATCTGAACGTAGACTTAAGAACGTACCTCAAGATTAAAGACATAATAAGATCTTTGATTTTCGCGATTTTTATACATTTTAAATGAAACTATTTAATCGGATTAATCGCGTATATTTTGGTATTCGAAAATACATTTTTGGACACCTGACGTTTCGAACACTTTACAGTAGTCCGTGGTCACAGGTAGACTGAGGTGGCATTCGTCTGTCAGTTGATACAAAAAATTAATTATATCAAACTACCGCCATCGATTTCTTAATTGCCTCGCGTACTGCCCTGGATTCTTGCAGAATGAGCTCACTGTATCTTTGTCTCTGGTGTGGTGGATTTGGGACTTTAAATTTTTAATAAGTGGGTCCCAGGTGGTAGATAGTTTCCAACCATCTTCTCTATTGAAATTTGGATGTTTTTGAATTTCAATAGCCTCCCGGATCATTCTAGGAACATATCTACTTTCCCTAGCGAGGATATGTGGCTTGTCTTGTACCAATTTAAACTCTTTTTTTTGTGTGCTTAGGACAACTCTTTGGTGGCGTGCCTTTCGAACCCTGTCTGTCTACTGCTACTCGTAGCAGACGATTCATTCTTTATGATTTTATCTCCATAGTGTTTAGAGTCATTAGATTAAATAATGAGGATGTGGCTTGGGAGCGCTCCGTTTGCGTTTACAGATCTTTTGCCCTCTGCTATATCCAAGCAAAGTCCTTTAACAAAGTCTGGTAGTCTGCACTTTGTCAACAGTTTTTATCTGGCAGTGCGGTGCGCCATTTCATATCCTAGCCATGACTTTGCGGCACTTGTTTCGGCTAGAGTGCATGATAATTCCTATTTGGCCCCTGATAATTTTCCTGATACCTTTTCATCTGCGGCTTTGTTGTTTGTTCTATTTTCCGACATTTATGCGTGAGTTAAATTTTTTATTGTTTTTTAAATTGGTTTGCCAATTTAGTATATAGGTTTGTAATGAATATAGTGTTTATCTTTTATAAATTCTGGACTTTTTCGTTCCGCTAATGTTCTGGGTTTCATTATAATATGATGAGCAGAACAACCAACATCAATTGGTAAGAGTGGAATAACAGTCGTGTAAGAAGAAAATATTATAAGATAAGGAAAATACCCCCATGTAGTTGACAATCTCTACATTGAGAACACGTCCTTTCATATATCACGGGCACAATATGACGTTTATTATGGTAATTTCATTATTAAAATATTTTAAATGATCAGGATCGAAGCATATATAAGTACAGAACTACCTCTCACACACGCTATGTCTGTCACGGTAACGCAGTTGCATGTGATTTATAATTCAGATATTCAGTAGCTTAATCAACTCTAATATTTTTTCATTTTATTTTTTTAAATAAAAATAATTCCCTATTTTACTTTGGACGATAACGCTTTTTTCGTTTAATTTTAACAGTAATCTTTATTTCGTTTCACAAATATATCATTTACAACGACAAGGACGTTTTTGGCGTGATCATGCTCTTCCAGGAATAGAAGACAAGCAGAATTTTAGCTTGAACACATTACGGACGCGCTCGCTTCTAAACAGTAATAACAAAATCTTGTCTTAATATAGCTTGAGAATTACAAGCTCGAAAGCTTACATCAGGATATACTTGATCACAAACGTACATGTGATGTGATCATCGGTAACATTTTATTATTTAAATTTTTGAAAATTTCAGAAGTCTTCTGAAAATAATTATTTTAATATACGAGTATGTATTGACTCAATGCTTTCTGAAAGTCTTTCCAATAACATTACCGATAAGGTAAAAATTTGAACAACCTGAAATATTTTCATTCATATGAGTGTACGATATTTGACAAAATAGAAATAAAAGTATTTATTCCTCAAACATACAGTTTGATAATATTGTCAGTAACTTTATACATGGACCAATGGAAAGAAAACATTTTTTTTCTTATCAAAACCATGTAAGTGCAACACCATGTGTTAAATTTATCAAAATCCGTTGAAATATCAAGAAAATTTTCACTTTTCATCTGAACTTAGAGAATCTTTCATATCTCTTAAGAATCACTTACCTTGAAAATAAAGAAATAATTTACTCTCGTGGCAAGTGCTCCTGAACACTATATTAACGTTTATTTCTGAAGTAGAGTAATACTTGTTGACACCTGAAAGAGTATATTCAAACATTATGTAAAACACAAACAAGATTTTCTATTATTTAAAAAGTGTCAAAATCGCGACTGATGTTCCTGTACAATCCCTCTCAACAGACCAGATACAAAGGTGACACACATTCCTTAAACTAGAGGGCAAAAGTACAATCCAACCACATAAGTTCATTATGAACACTTGTTACTAAGGTATTCAGTAGTTTAGTGGAACAAATAATGTGTAGAATTATATCTCAAGATATTCTTGCAACGACACCTTTTTGTTGTCTACATTTAGTTTATTAATGAATTATTAATTTTATATTGAAACTGCTGTGGCGGAGAAAATTATTATAATCAGGGAGGACTTCGGAAGTAAGATCACCTTTACTTGCATTTGGAACAGCTAAGAGAAGAGACTGTACGATTGCTCCAGTTCTAGTGAATGTGCATATGAGAATGACCCACAAAACTCATAGTGGATGAGGTGTTAATAAACAAGTTTGAAGCAACATGAATGGCGATTATATTATCAAAGGTCAAGATAATTATACTCTGGGTACAAAATCTTTTATAATTGATCTTCATTGACAGACGCAGCCTCTATGCAAACGCATTATATCGCCCAAAAACATTAGATCAGCCTAGAGCTTACGGGATCGTACTGATGTACGATCGACGATGACTGTATGCTTTAAATAAGGTTTTGCGAGGGAATAATCTCCGCGTCCACATACATAAAACCACAAGTTGTCAAGAGTGAGAAAACCATACTCATTAAACTAGGTCTTTTGGGGGCACTCCTCGAGCCTCCAGCCCGTGGCTCAAACACACTTAAACAAATACAAAAATATGATTTAAAGATCCACATTCCTTGTAAATATAGAAAAAAGATATCCACTTTCCATCTACACGCAGAGAAAATTTCACATCGTCTCTCCTTCGAGAACAGTTTTCTTTAACGTTTTGTTGTTAAAAGCATAATTAATGTTATAGTTCGTCTTTCATCCGCTTCTAGAAATAGAAGAGAAGAAGAATTTTATCTTAAACACAATACAGACGCGCTCGCTTCTAAACACTAATAACAACATCTTGTTTTAACATCGCTGATAGCATTCCCGATACAGGATACCCTTGATTACAAACATGCACGGTGATCAACGGTAACGTTTTGTTATTTAAATATTAGTAAGTTTCAGTAGTCTTTTGAAAATAATTATTTTAATATGCGAGCACATATTATTTCAATGATATCAAAATTTGAGCAAAGTAAAATATTTTCATTCATGTCCAAGCATTAATAATAATTAAAAGTCTAAAAAATCTTTGTGCAGAATCAAAATAACCAAAGAAATGGGCAACAGTGAAAGTAAAGTATTACAAAATACATTTGAATTGCACAAGACATTCATATATGAGAAAATATTTAAAAAATGCAATCTGTTAACAGATTAGAAGTTTCGATAGTATTCCCGATACATGGTCGAGTTGTTCCGAGAACACTTCACACGTATGTATGTAATGCAGATATTCAGTAGTTTTGTGAAGACAAATTGTATCTTCGTTGTTGTAAGGAAGTAAGTTTTATAAAACATCAGTCCATCCTTATTAAACAGCAGAAATGAGAGAAAACGACTCTTAATAGTAAGAAGGCAAAGTTTGCTCAAAAATAAAAGTAATTTGGGAAAGGTCAAAACATCAAGTCAATTAAAACATCAGAAATCCATAGTCTTTGGGCTGATGAAGACGTTTTTATCAAAACCCTCCTTAGATATTTACCTCAAAATAAGCAAAACAAGATCCAAATATAAATAGATATGAAATTGTATTTCAGTTTTGAATTATGTTTGTACTCTTTGAATTAATTCGAACAACTGCGACATATTCATTTTATAAATTAGTCTATAAGAAAATAACTGGTTAGATAAGATCTAGTTAACAATCTGCATATTGGGAACTATCAGCTGTTGGAATATATAATACAGTGGACATGATATAATTGTTAAAATATTTATAATAACAAAATCCATATAATATTATATTTTAATATCAAAATTCACTTTTACAAAACAATACAATGTTTACAAATCATTAATGATTGAATTAGAGATATAGGACGTGCATAGAAAATGAAGACGTTAGTAGTTTCTTTAATAGATTCAGATTACTTGAGGATAAGAATATTCAAACTTCTTACAGACCAATAGCCTTGATATTGTACCCGTTACATGGTGAAACTATTTAGAGAACGCTTTAAGCGTGTGTAATATCTGTCTAAGTAACACAGAGGCATGTGCCAATACAAGAGATATCCAGCTGTATATGAGAAAATTACGTAGTTAAATAAAACATCAAATAGAAGAAATAGCTTTCTCTATGGATACAAGTTTTACAAACATTAAAATCAAATACAAACAGGCAATTAATATGATGAATCCGTCGTACGATTATAATAATAATCAATTCAAAAACCATTTCCAACAGCTCCTGAATGAGAGCAACATTTCAAACAAACGAGAGAGAAGTTACTTTGAACACGTATTAATAAGATATTAAGTAATTATGTCCACATTCTTTAAACTAGAGAGCGAAAGTACAATTCAAACACATAAGTTTCATTATGAACACATGTTACTGAGATATTCAGTAGTTTAGTGGAACAAATAATGTGTAGAATTATATGTTAAGATATTCTTGCAACAACACCCTTTTTGTTGTATACATTTTGTCTATCAATGAAATACTAATTTTATATTGAAACGGCTGAGGCGGACAAAATTACTGTAATCAGAGAGTACTTCAGAAGTAAGATTTCTTCAGAAGTAAGAAGTAAGAGTCTTTACTTGCATTTGGAACAGTTCAGAGAAGAGTCTGTATGATTTCCCCAGTTCTAGTGAAAGTGCCTTTCAGAAAGACCCACAAAACTTATAGTGGATGAGAATTTAATGAACAACTTTGGAGCAATAGAAATGGCGATTATATTATCAAAGGCCATTATAGCGCCCCAAGTCTGTAGATTAGGTCTGAAGCTAACATCATACAAATGTATGTATTCTCTAAATGACGTTTGCGATATATACGGCTTCCATATACATAAACGGCCAGCGGACAAAAGTGAGGACCGCAATCACCAGTCTAGGTCTTTTGGAGACACACTTAAACAACGATAAAACATCGTTTAGAAAGACAATGTTCCTTTAAAATATAGTAACAAGACATCCAATTACCTTCTGAATGCAGATAACATTTTAAGTCGTCTCTCCCACATGGACGCTGTTTTTTATGTTTTGTTGTTAGTAGAATAATTAATGTTTTAGTTTATCTTCTGGTTGAAACCACTACGACAATGATGACATTCCGAACAACATTTATTAAAATTAGTAATTTAAAAAAGTGAAGCCTCTGTTGGACATATTCAGCAATGTTTTCACGACTTCAGTTGAAAATGCGCCAGATTCAATGCAGTTAGAAATTATCGACATTCATATGAAATTCAACGAAGGAGACATTGTTGGAACATGGAACTGCATTGATAAGCTCTTCGTATATATTGTACGAAGAGTTGCGCGTAAACGCTCTGAAATGTGCCAGCTTATTTGGTTCTACTTGCATACGTGAAAAAACTTTTTCAATATTAAATAATAATAAAACAAAAAATCAAAACCGCCTTGCTTTGGTAATTATTGAGATATTTTAAAAAGTCAGATTTGAAATATACGTGAGTGTAAAAATCTTGTAATATTAGACAAGAATTGGCGGAAAAAGAGGTCGAAAATCACTTCATACGCGCGTTATGTCTGTCACGGTAACGCAGACGATGTCTTGTGTGATTTAGATATTCAGTAGTTTAATGAAGACAACTCTAATATTTTCTCACTTTATTTTAATAAAAATGAGTCCCTTTTTTACTATATATGATAACGTTCACTTCGTTTAATTTCAACAGTAATCCTTAATTCGTTCCACAAACACAACATTCACAACGACAAGGACGCTTTTGGCGACAAAATAAATTGTTTTTTATTAAAAATGTTACTTAATATTAACGCCTCCATATTCATTCACTCTCAGAAATAGAAAACAGACAAAAACAGAATTGTGACTTGCACTCAATGTGTCCGATATTCAGTAGTTTCATAAAGACAATTTTGTTTTTCTTCATTAAAACTAAAGTAATTATATTTTATTATATATCATAAGACATCTTTTCGATCAAGTTTAACAGTAATCCAAATTCCGAGCTCATTCTTGAAATACGAACTTACGATCCTAAGCTCAGAGAAGCGAAATATCATCATATAAGATTGATTCTTCACATCTTTCTCCAAATATCACCGTCACATGATTACCCGACATTTGAATCTTAATATTTAAAGTGTATATTATAAGATATTCAACGCACATGTTTTTTATTTATAAAACATTTATATAATAACTATATGTAGTCTAAATAATTCAATGGATTTTTCCCCATAAGGGGACGCGATAGAATATAATTCCTCTCCTCTGTTGGGTCACGACCCGTAGAGGCGGGTGTACCAGTAATTTGGTGGTTGGAGGTTAATCCTCCGACTGGTTCGCGACTATAATCATGACAAAAACGATTCGCCAAATATTTGATAATGTGTTCCGGTTCGATGTCATGTAAGCCAGCTTTAAGTATTTTCTCCCACCCTTTCCCTTATCTACCTTCACTTCTATCCCAAGGCCAGCAACGCATCAATAACTCTATTGTTGTGGATATCTTTGGGCGGAGGCGACCACTTACCATCAGGTGGCGTTTCTGTTCGTTTGCCTCCTTACTCAATTAAAAAAATGGAAATTTAATTTTGAAAAACATAGAAATTCTTGACACCAACAACAGTTTACAATTACATTAAATGGAAACTGACAGTAATACTAAAATGAAACTGCAGGAGTACATCGTGCATGGAGAGTGAGGGTATTCAAACAGTGAGGAGAAACCGTCAGCGATTCAAACTTGAATAATTGTGTTATTCAGATTGGATATAAATGGACAAGCAATAATTTCAACCCGCTGGAGATTTGTGTTTATAATATGAACATGTATCATGAAATTATCCTTATTAATTATCGTATATTATATTATGGTAATGATATATATGATGACGAATTTCGCAAATTCATTATCGTTTTGTCGGTTGTAAGATAAAAAACATGATTTTTTATCATTTAAAAAGTGTAAAACCCACGGATGACGATGATGTTTCGGTAAACCCTCTGGTCAGATCAGATATTCAGTAGTTTCCTGGAGAATTTGCAAATTTCTTGCCAGATGATATTTTTAAATGAAAATTTAAAGTATTAAAACCCAAAATAGAGCATCAAAGTAGAATTCAAACACAAGACTGGTGAACAGAAACTAATCTTTATTGACAGATGCAACCTCTGTAAAATTTGTTCTATCGCCCCAAACCATTAAATCAGTCTAGAGCTTACGAGATCGTACAGATGTCTATATATGAGTTCTAAATGAGGTTTGCATCGGACTATCCGCAGCCATGTGTTGCAACTTTACATATGTAACCGACAAGTGGTCAAGAGTGAAAAGACAACACTTACCGGATTAAGTCTTTCTTTTTTTGTTCCATGACCTCTTGCGTATGACGTTGTTGTACGCAACCCATTTTTAGTCCTCAGTACTGATGCGCTTCATAAACGGATCAATTCGTGACGTTTGAGAAGCGAATCGCAGACATCAATGTGACAACAATGATCTCTTTCTGTGAGAACATGGTGAACCTAATGAGCTTTGAGGATAATTCCAGGTCTGCCAAGTGATCATAAACTGTTAGATTTGTTTAATTTAATCTCAATCCGATCCGAACGTGTTGTTATTCACCTGTTTGCGTCAACTAATGCCTGTTTCGCGTCATTATCTGATTCAACCGGTCTTCCCGAACATAATGCATCTTCGACATTAAAATTGCCTGATCGAAAATAAGCAATCCAGTTCTAGAACTGGCGTACTATGAACACAATTTTTTCACAATTTTCTTCAGGCTTGAGCAGCATTTTTACCCTTTTAGTAGCAAAACAGTAAGATATGTCAAAAAAGCTGTCACTCTCCGTATCTAAAAGGGCACCAATTAAAATCTACTGACTAGATTTCATTGGATTTTTTTACATATAAGCCTTGCTTTGTGAGCTCTCAAAGCATATAGAAATTATACGCCTTAAGTGTGAAATTGGGTGCAAACAAATATACCTAATTCCTTTGTCCGGAAAAAAACGAAATTACTTATCGAAAAACTAAATAGATATTCATTTTGTATTACAGGAAAGATAGTTCTTGATTTTTTTAGACTGTAGGTGAAACATGAAAATAAAGAGGAAACAGCAAAAAAATACTTTGACTACTTTATTTATGTAATATTTTAATCATCCAAACCTTAAAGTTGCGTCAAGACACTTCACATATGGTATTTAATTTGGATTTTCAATATTTTGCTAAAGATAATTTTATATCTTCGTTTTAAAGAAATATAATATTCCTCCAGAAGTCTTGTATAAAAAAGTTATGTATAAGACTGCGGAAGTAGTAAAAGAAGTATGCACATAAAATCTTAAAATTCACAAGCAATATCGTGGCAACTGGTTCTGTTAAAGACAGCTTCTTCATTCAAAATGTAAAAGAACGAAAATGCATTATGATCACAAAGTATTAATTTTAAACAAAAATAAGGTTTAACGAGACAAACCAAATATTACGCAAAATACTTGGGCTTTCAAATTTGGACAAAAACTCTACATGATACTGTCCAATAAACCGACCGACTAACCACCAGTAACTTTTTCAACTCCTAGGTTTTAAACTCCTTCCATTTTCCTGCTTTGCACTGTCGTTTCATGGGACAAAAGGATTTGCAAAGAAAATCCATGAAATGAAACGTTAACTAACGGATCTCCTAAAGGAAGTGGAAATAGCCAAGTCAAAACATGCCTTTCAAGCGGCGGCTAGTAATAACAGGTCACTTCTAGAGTTCTTAAGTGGACCGAACACTACCAATTTATGATAATCCTATTTTAAGCTAGTAATTGGCAAAATTATTGAAGGGTTCTGATAATACCGCTTCACTGAAGACTCTTTTGAGCTTATTGTATGATAAAAAGCAGTTTGAGGCAATAAATATCAAGAGTTACAATTAAAACATTCATACAATTTATTAAGGACATATTTTTATTCAAACTTAAAGAGCTTTGTTGGTCCCTTACAAGAGTCCGTCGCCGTCGTACCGATGTTGAAGAAAATAAATTGAATTAAAATATAACATGATCAGGTTGTAAAAGTATCAGGGTTTATCAGAAAGAGATGAAGGCAAGAACACTGTTATAGCCTCTTAAAATCTGATGTGGAGTGGGGAGTATTATTAAACTTTTTTTAGCGTTAACTGTCCAGAAAATTGCCATATTACTGCCAAACCAGCTTAATTTTAAAGAAACTACCTTTTAACTGTCTAAGTTAAAGATTACCGAAATTAATTACTTCAATTGATCCAAATATATAATCAACACTAAATGCAATCGAAGAGAAAGATTACAACTTAATTGCAACGCTTTATATAAAGCAACGAATAATTCGTTAAGTTGATTAATTTGTGAGACGTTATACACTAAATGCATGTAAGAATGGGATTACCACATTAAATTACAATCAGTATGACAAAACTACAGTTTGGCAAATAACGTACAAACATACATATATACATTGACAGCATTGCAGAAAAATGAAAAAAGGAAACCGGCAATTTACGAAAATATTTAATTCACAATTCAAGATAAACAAGTAACCGCGTCACACTAAAACGCCACTAACGTCTAACGTTTTGACACAAACATCTGCAACGCTGTCATGACGAATGTCATGATGAAGAGTGGGTTTGCCGATTCGGTTTTAACTTTTACTTTGAGACGCTTAGGACAACATTTTGGTTGCCTGCCTTTCGGACCCTGTCTGTCGCTGCTACGATTCTCGTTATGACTGTATCTCCTTTGTGCTTAAAGCCGTTAGATTACATAATGAGGATGTGGCTTAGGAGTGGTCTGGTTGCGTTTACAGATTTTTGCCCTCTGCTACATCCAGTTCTTCCTGGAAGCAATTACCTTGTACGGTGGGTTGGGTGGATCTTTCAGCTTCTTCCTTACGTTTTTAAGTTCACTCATGTCAATGTAACAATCTCGTGCTTGTGTCGTGAACCTAGTACTGTAATAGTGGGTTGCTGTTTCTGCGGATTTTCCTTTATATGGTGCAGTATTTGTTTATTCTCGATGATCCTTTGGGGTTATCTCGAGTCGGTGGTGGTAGTGATATCTTTTCTAAATGTCTTAGTGTTTTGCCGCTCGTATCTAAGATTACTTCTAGCTACTTGTGAAATTCTTTGTTCTTCCGTCGCAACTCATCGATTTAGTTTGATAGAGGGCTTACAGTTTATTTGAGTTTGTAGTCCTTTAACAAAGTCTGGTAGTGTGCACTTTGGTCGCTTTTGCTCGGGTGGAGAAGCAATGTCAAGATTTTTAGTGCCGCCCTTGTTTCGGCTAGAGTGCATGTTATTTCCTATTTGACCTCTGATAATTCTTCCGATACTTTTACATCTACGGTTTTGCTGTTCGTCCTATTTTTCGACATTTATGCGTGAGTTGAATTTTTTATTGTTCAAAATTAGTAAATTGCTTTGTAATGAATGTATATAGAGTTTATCTGTTTTAAATTCTTGACTTTTTCATTCCGCTAGTGTTCTGGGTTTCGATGAAGTCTCAAGTAATGAAGCGCTAGCAAAGTGATTTGGAGGTCTATCCCATTTACTATATTACAATGAGGAGTACAACCAATATCAATTGATAAGAGTGGAATAACAGTCGTGTAAGGAGAAAAAAATATTAGATAAAGACGTGTAATTGCTACATCTGTACAAAAATATCCAGATATAGTTGACAATCTATATACTGAGAACACGTCCGTTCATATATCACGGACACAATATGACGTTTATTTTGGTAATTATTAAAATGTTTTAAAAGATAAGTATCGAAACTTATGTAAGTAAAGAACTACTTCCCACGCGCGTTATGTCTGTCACGGTAAAGCAGTTGCATGTAATTTATAATTCAGATATTCAGTAGTTTCATGAAGATAACTCTATTATTTTTTAATTTTATTTAAATAAAAATAAGTAATTATTATATTATAGACGGTAACGTTTTTAATTGAATTCCAAAAGTAATCCTTTTTAGTTCTCCAAATACTTTATTTATAACGACAAAGACGTGACAAAGGGACAGCTTCTGGCATGAAAATATGTTATTTTTATTAACCATTTTACTTAATATTAACGCCTTGATACTCATTCACTCCCAGGAATAGAAAACAGACTGAAGCAGAATCAAAGAATGTATCTCGCACATAATATATCCGATATTCAGTGGTTTCATAAAGACCTTATTTTTTTTATTAAAAGGAAAATTATTATATTTTATTACACATCATGAGACATCTTTCCGAGTGACATCAAGTTCAACAGTAATCCAAATTCTGAGCTCGTTCTTGAAACACGAACTTACGTTACTAAATTTACAGAAGCGAAATACCATCGTATAAGAATGATTCTTCACATCTTTCCCCAAATATCGCCGTGACGTGATTACCCCACATTTGAAACTAAATATGTAAAGTGTATGTTATAAGATATACAACGCACATGTGAATAATATTTATTGAAATATTGTTTTTTTATTTACAAAACACTTTATAACAATGGCACGGTCGTAACGCGGTGAGATAGCGTCTGGCTGAAACACGATCGGCTGTGGGTCCGACCTCCACTAAGTGGAATGATTATATGAGTGACTAGCTCTGGTAAGTCAAAGTGCGGTGTTGAGTTCCAACACTCAACACGCAACGTCTCGAATTCAAACAGTTAGGCGAAGCCATCAGCGATTCAAACCCCACATTTGAAACTAAATATGTAAAGTGTATGTTATAAGATATACAACGCACATGTGAATAATATTTATTGAAATATTGTTTTTTATTTACACAACACTTTATAACAATGGCACGGTCGTAACGCGGTGAGACAGCGTCTGGCTGAAACACGATCGGCTGTGGGTCCGACCTCCACTAAGTGGAATGATTATATGAGTGACTAGCTCTGGTAAGTCAAAGTGCGGTGTTGAGTTCCAACACTCAACACGCAACGTCTCGAATTCAAACAGTTAGGCGAAGCCATCAGCGATTCAAACTTCACAATTATTCAAATCGGATGTAAATGGACAAGCAACAATTCTAACTTGCCGGAGATGAACATTTAGCATCAAATTATCCTAGTATCAAAGAATTAAGACATAATTTATTTTCAAATATTTTTTAGCAAAATTCTTGGCAAATATCTCAGCAAATATTTCTTGGCAATTGAAATTTGTTTTTATCTACAGCGGTTTATGTAGAAAATATGTTTTTTTTTTTGTTGCAAAGGTAAAACTCACAAGCCCCAAACAAGAGTGCAAAAGTACAATCCAACCACATAGATTTTATTATGAACACATATTACTAAGATATTCAGTAGTTTAGTGGAATAAATAATGTGTAGATTTGCATCTCAAGATGTTCTTGCAATAACTCAATTTTATGTCAATTATTATAGTAGAGTACGATTACTTTTACTGATTTTGGGACACTACGATGAGAGTCTGCACGATTGCTTCAGTTCTGATGAACACAAGACTCATCGTGAATGAGACGTTAATAAACAAAGTTGGAGCAATAGGAATGGCGATTATTAATGACCCAAAACAATTATACTCTAATATAAGCCAACTGATCTATTGACAGATGCAACCTCTATAAAGTGCCGTATTAGTTAAATCTAGAGTTAACAATAGTACAGATGTCTGTATGCTTTAAATGAGGATTGCGGTGGAATATCCTCAGCCGCGTGTTGCAACTCCACATACCTAAAAGACCAGTAGTCAAGAGTGAGAAGGTCATAATCACTGGACTAGGTCTTTTGGAGGCACTCTTCCAGCGTACAGGCTTTCACTCATACCCCCTAAAACAAAAAAAACATAATTTAAAATTTTTTTCACATTCTTTTAATATATAGTAAAGACATCCAATTTCCGTTTCAACGTAGAAAACACTTCACACCGTCCTCCCTTGATGAGTATAATGATGAAGTTATAAAAATAAGGAGGAGATGCCGAAGAATAAATGAGGATTTATTTAGGTAATATTGAAATCATCTAAATCTTAAAATCACATCAAGATACTTCACATGTAGTATGTAAGTTGGATATTCATTGATACCAATCAACAACACAACCAACCAATCAAGTAATGCTGAAACCCAAATCTACGGTGAATCTCCAACAGCAAAAATATCGTTTTCAACAATAAGTTTTGTTTTGAATAAATCTAGTAGTTCTTTGAGCCGTCTGTTAGATACAGTCAATAAAAATATTAGAGCTTTAAAAACGTTAAACGAGCCTACTGAGTACTGGGATAAACTTATAGTTTATGTGATGACCAACAAATTAGATGCTATTACTAATAGAAATTAGGAAGAATGTCGTAATACATTATCTAAATCACCAAATTTAGCTCAATTTTGCACCTTCGCAAATAATAAGGCTGATTTATTGGAAACAATTGAAAATCAAGCAATTAAAAATTTATCAATGAATAAAATAGAAACTAAATGCAAGTTTTATAATAAATGCAAATTGTAGTAATCATTCTAATAATCTTTTAATAAAACAAAATACATATAGTGATAACAAAGTACAGTGTCCATTATGTAATAGCAATCATCTTTTAAATACTTGTCAGTCTTTTAGAAGCGTACCGATTGACATGGGAATTTCTAAAGAACGGGAATTAAAGGTTTGTTTTTATTGTTTACGTTCTGTTCACTTGACAAAACGTTGTAAATTATCACAGTTTAAATATTGTAAAGGCCGTCATAATACGCTTTTGCATGTTGATATTGGTTCCAGAAAAACTGAATGACAAGATCGTATGCCTAGTGTAGCTTTGCCAGTAAAAAATGCTCCGAATACTTCATCAACTCACTCACAAAACAATATTGTACTATCAAGTAACACTCCAATACATACAAGTGCTTCTTGTGTTTTACTGTCCACAGCATTAGTGAATGTGGTGAGCGACAAAGGTGAGAAATTGAAGGAGTTAGAGTTGTACTGGACAATATTATTAGTGAATTTATTTTATTACTGAAGATTGGTTTTATAAATTGGGCTTATCTCGACGTATCGCAAGTTCCGTGATAACAGGTATTAATGGTCATCTACTAGTATACAATCTTGTAATTTTCAAATCGAGTATCTCAATGGTCAATATACGTATAACGTTAATTGTTTTATATTGCCAGAAATTACTAAAGTTTTGTCTACTTCTTTAATTGATATAAATAAATTAAATTTACCTCCACATATACAACTAGCTGATCCTTCATTTTACACACCATCAACAATTGACGTTTTGGTAGGCGCCGAGGTGTTTTGGAATGTTCTTTGTAATACATCTATAGAGCTAGGTAAAAATAAGCAAAGCATATCTTCCAAATTAGGCTGGATAGCATCAGGCTACTTAGCTCTTTCTTCACAATCACCCACGCTACATCAATGTAACATGAGTATAAATTAATTGGATTCTAATATAAATACATTTTGGACATTAGATTCTGTTGTTTCTAAAAATTCCTTATCCAAAGAAGAACAGGATTGTGAAAATAGTTTTCGTCTTAATACAAAACGTGACGAAGATGGAAGGTTTCTCGTAACAATCCTTTAAAGGATAATTCTTATGTTCTAAGTAAATCTTATGAGTTGACAATACGGCGATTTCTATCTTTAGAGCGGCGATTTCAGAGACATCCTTTCTTTAAAGAAAGATATATAGCATTCATGCAAGAATACGAGCGCCTAGGTCACATGACTGAAAATACTTTAAGACTTAAGCCTCATTGCGGGAACAATGTCGAATAGTTTTTACCCCACCATGGAGTCTTGAGAGAATCAAGATTAACAACTAAACTTCGGGCAGTCTTCGATACCTCAGCGGCAACCACATGTGGAGTGTCCCTTAATAGTATCTAGATGGTGAGTCCAACTGTCCAAGAAGACTTACTCTCTATCTTACTTCGATGCGATTCCGATTCGTTAACTTTTTCTGTTGGTCTTGATAAAAAATATGGAGATGTTAACAATATAATAAATAAACGTCGTATACTTTCTATAACTAACCAAATTTCATATCCGCTCCGCCTAATAGGCCCTTGTATTATTGAAGCAAAAATAACCACGCAAAAATTATGGATTTCTAAGATTGACTAAGATGGTCCAGTTCCATATGATGTAGGTAGCTTATGGCAATCATTTGTAAACATTATTTCATACTTAAATACATTGAAGATTCCTATATGGGTCTTGTGTGATAATTCTACAAATAATAAAATTCACGTTTTAACGATTTTACTTAATATTAATGCCTTGATATTCATTCACTCTCTGGAATGAAAGAAAGATAGAAGCAGAAATGTGACTTGTACTCAATGTATCCTATATTGAGTAGTACTCATTTCATTAAAACGGAAATAATAATATTGTATTATATATCATGAAACATTTTTCCGATCAAGTTCAACAGTAATACAAATTCCGAGCTCGTTCTTGAAATACGAACTTACGATCCTAAACTCAGAAAAGCGAAATACCATCATATTAGATTGATTCTTCACATTTTCCCCCAAATATCGCCGTGACATGATTACCCGACATTTGAATCTTAATATTTAATGTGTATGTTTATTATTGAAATATTGTTTTTTTTTTTATTTAAGAAACACTTCTATAACAATGGCACAGTCGTGACGCGGTGAGATAACGTCTGACTGTTGTGAATTCGGCCCCCACTCAGGGAAGTGATTATAATATATTCACTTCGTCGTACTGGTAAGTCAAAGTGCGGCGTTGAGTTCCACCCCTCAAAACACAATGTCTCAAATCGAAGTACAGAATGTCTTGACACTAGGTAGTTTCTGTCTACTCTGGTATGTGGGATAAAATGTGAAGCTAAAAAATGTCATCAAACGGAATTGTACGAAAACATTGCAGTTCTTGACGCCAACAACAGTTTAAAGTTACATCAAATGGAAACTTACAATACTATTAAGATGTAACTGCAGGAGTACATCGTGCATGGAGAGTGAGGGTATTCAAACAGTTAGGAGAAACCATCAGCGATTCAAATTTTACAATTATTCAGATCGGATATAAATGGACAAGCAACAATTTCAACTTGTCGGAGATTTGTGATTATAATACGAACATGTGGCATCAAATTATCCTAGCATATTATATTATGGTAACGGTATATACGATGACGTATTCACATTTGCCAAGGTTTTAGTAAGTACTTTCAGAGTGTATTTGTTAACTCTGCATCGACTTGTTATCAATAATAATCTATCACACTCTTTTTTTAAGGGGAAAAGCTTTAAAATATATTAAGTAAAATTCAAGTACAAAAATATTAAAATTTTTTTTTGATTATCAAAACCATTTACACAACGTAAGCGCAACACCATTTGTTAAATGTATCAAGAGCCGTTGAAATATAAAGAAAATTTTCACTATTCATCTGAACGTAGACTTAATATCGAGATTGAAGACATAATTAACTCTCGTGGCAAGTGCTCCTCAACAGTATACTACGTTTATTATGAAGTAGAGTAATACTTGTCGACACCTGAAGCAGTATATTCAAATTATGTAAAATACAAACAGGATTTTTATCATTTGAGTGTGAAAACCCGCTTCTGACTGAGCAGATATTATGATAAATAAAGTATATGGAGACACATAGAAAATATCTTTAGGCAAGTGAAAATTAGATTTTATCGACAACTATTTGTATTAAAAATAAATGTTTTGATTTTTTTATTAAAAAGATAAGACGCATTCCTTAAATGAGAGGGCAAAAGTACAATCTAAACACATAGGTTTCATTATGAACACATGTTACTAAGATGTTCAGTAGTTTAGTGGAACGAATAATGTGTAGAATTAAGTCTATTTATTAAGATATTTTTGCAACAACACCCTTTTTGTTGGCTACATTTAGTTTATTAATAAAATATGATTTTTATATTGAAACTGCTGAGGCGGAGAAAATTATTGTAATCAGGGAGGACTTCGGAAGTAAGATCACTCTTACTTGCATTTGGAACAGCTAAAAGAAGAGTCTGTACGATTGCTCCAGTTCTAGTAAAAGTGCATTTGAGAAAGACTCACAAAACTCATAGTGGATGAGACTTTAATGAACAACTTTGAAGCAACACGAATGGCGATTATATTATCAAAGGTCAAGATAATTATACTCTGGGTTCAAAATCTTTGATAATTGATCTTCATTGACAGACGCAGCCTCTATGCAAACGCATTATAACGTCGGAAAAGAGTAAATCAGTCTAGAGCTTACGGGATCGTACAGATGACTGTATGCTTTAAATAAGGTTTGCGAGGGAATAATCTCCGCCTCCACATACATAAACGACAAGTTGTCAAGAGTGAGAAGACCACAGTGACTAAACTAGGTCTTTTGGAGGCACTCCTCTAGCCTCCAGCCAGCGGGTCAAACACATTTAAACAAATACAAAAATATGATTTAAAAATCCACATTCCTTGTAAATATAGAAAAAAGATATCCACTTTCCATCTACACGCAGAGAAAGTTTCACATCATCTCTACTTCGAGAACAGTTTTCTTTAACGTTTTGTTGTTAAAAGCATAATTAATGTTATAGTTCGTCTTTTATCCGCTTCTAGGATTAGAAGAGAAGAAGAATTTTATCTTAAACACAATACAGACGCGCTCGCTTCTAAACACTACTAACAACATCTTGTTTTAACATCGCTGATAGCATTCCCGGTACAGGATATCCTTGATTACAAACATGCACGGTGATCAACTGTAACGTTTTGTTATTTAAATATTAGTAAAATGCAGTAGTCTTTTGAAAATAATTGTTTTAATATGCGAGCATTTGTTAACTCAATGATATCAAAATTTAAGCAATGTAATAATTAAAACTAAAAAATCTTTGTACAGAATCAAAATAACCAAAGAAATGGGCAACAATGAAAATAAAGTATTACAAAATACACTTGAATTGCATAACACATTCATATATGAGAATATATTTAATAGATTCAATCTGTTAACAGATTAGAAGTTTCGATAATATTCCCGATACATGGTCGAGTTGTTCCGAGAAAACTTCACTCGTATATATGTAATATAGATATTCAGTAGTTTTGTGAAGACAAATTGTATTATCGTTGTCGTAATTAGGAAGTAAATTTTATAAAATATCAGTCCATCCTTACTAGACAGCGAAAATGTGAGAAAACGACTCGAAAACGAAACGTAATAGTAAGAAGGCAAAATTTGCATAAAAATAAAAGTAATTTGGTAAATGTCAAAACATCAAGTCAATCAAAACATCACGCAAACCGTCCTTAGATATTAAGTAGTATTCTGAAGACATTTCATAGCATTACTACCTCAAAACAAGCAAAATAAAATCTGAATATAAGTAGATGTGAAATTGTTTTTGTGTTTTGAATTATTTTTGTACTCCTTGAAAATATATGTATTAATATGAGTCGAATCAATTCGAACAACTCCGACATAGTCATTTTACAATTTAGTTTAGTCCATATTTGGAACTATCAGTTGATGGAATATATCATACAGCGGACATGATATAATTATTAAAATATTTGTAATAACAAAATCCATATAATATTATATTTTAATATCAAAATCCACTTTCACAAAACAATACGTTCTTTATAAATTATTAATCATTGAATTAGAGATATAGGACGTGCATAGAAAATGAAGACGTTAGTAGTTTCTTTAATAGATTCAGATTACTTGAGGATAAAAATATTCAAACTTCTTACAGACCAATAGCCTTGATATTGTACCCGTTACATGGTGAGACTATTTAGAGAACACTTGAAGTGTGTGTAATAACTGTCAAAGTAACACAGAGGCATGTGCCAATACAAGAGATATCCAGCAGTATATGAGAACATAGTAGTTAAATAAAACATCAAATCGTAGTTAAATAAAACATCAAATAGAAGAAATAGCTTTCTCTATGGATACAAGTTTTACAAACATTAAAATCAAATACAAACAGGCTATTAATATGATGAACCCGTCGTACGATTATGATAATAATCAATTCAAAAACCATTTCACACAACTCCTGAATGAGAGCAACATTTCAAACAAACGAGAAAGAAGTTACTTTGAACACGTATTATTAAGATATCAAGTAATTATGGCCTTGCTAACAGCTCTAACTCGACGTAGCTCGCAAAATCAGTCAGCTGAAGTGGCAATGGGCCGGTCACGTCTGTCGCAGGACCGATGGCCGTTGGAGCAGACGAGTCCTGGAGTGGAGACCGCGTCTTGGCAAACGTAGTGTAGGACACCCTCTGGCCCGCTGGACTGACGACATACGCAAGGTTGCCGGAGCGGGCTAGAAGAGGGTTGCGGAGGACCGGGATGTTTGGCGCAAACTTGGGGAGGCCTATGTTCAGCAGTGATCTGCGGTTGGCTGACAACGACGACGACGAACAACTCTAATATCAAAAGCTTGATATGAAAAATGATCATAATGAGAAATTAAATAAAAAGAGACTTGTTACTTGTTGATCGCCCAAATATGGCATGCGCTGATGTCAGCTAGCCACATTAAAAAACCCAGATACTTAAGAATTATTTTAAAATATTCATAATTTAATTATCAACATAAAATATGGGACGTAATCTTTAATAAAATTGATCAATACCAGAAGATATTCTCTTGGCCAGAATTTGTATATAACTTTACAGAGACATTGACAATGCGTATTGCAATAGATCTGGTGATCCCAACATTTTCAATTACTTCAAATGAATCTAAAAATATTACCAAAACTCCATATATCGTATACACAAAAGAATACAGCTTGTACATGTCTCGCTTTATGTAAAGTACTTGTTGTACTCCTTATCACAGTATCATTAATACTGTGATAAGGAGTACAACAAACATCAATTGATAAGAGTGGAATGACAGTCGAGTAAGGAGCAATACCGTTCCGTCAGTACAGAAATATCAAGATCTAGTTGACAATCAGTACATTGAGAACATGCCCGATCATATACCACGGACACAACATGGTTATTGTTTTGGTAAATGTTGAGATATTTTAAAAACTCAAAATTGAAATATACGTGAGTATTATTTAACCGGATTAATCGCGTATATTTTGGTATTCGAAAATACATTTTTGTACACCTGACGTTTCGAACACTTTACAGTAGTCCGTGGTCACAGGTAGACTGAGGTGGCATTCGTCTGTCAGTTGGTACAAAAAATTAATTATATCAAACTACCGCCATCGATTTCTCAATTGCCTCGCGTACTGCCCTGGATTCTTGCAGAATGAGCTCACTGTATCTTTGTCTCTGGCGTGGTGGATTTGGGACATTAAATTTTTAATAAGTGGGTCCCAGGTGGTAGATAGTTTCCAACCATCTTCTCTATTGAAATTTGGATGTTTTTGAATTTCAATAGCCTCGCGGATCATTCTAGGAACATATCTACTTTCCCTAGCGAGGATATGTGGCTTATCAAACCTGATGTAGTGGTTGGACTTATTCATTGTTCACACACAGCTGACTGCAATATACGCCCATTCTTGACATCGGATATGTGTTCTTTCACCCTAACCCCGATGCTCCTCTTTGTTTGGCCAATATATGACAAGCCACAGTCACAGTCTAGTTTATACACACCTGCACACTGCAAAGGAATATTACATTTCACGGGTCTCAAGCATTGGCTCACTTTTTTATTAGGCTTGAATATGGTTTTAATAGAAGCTCTTCTTAAGATGTTGCCAATCCTGTCTGTAACTCCTTTCACAAACGGTAGAAGTGCTGGCTGTCTCTCCACTGTGGGTGGCTTGTTGGTCTTCATACAACGCTGGCGGGGAACTGTCAGCTTGTTCTGATGAAGGGCACCCTTCACCTGTCAAAGCTCGTCCCCTAGGTGTTCAGCGTCGCAAAGATGGTAAGCTCTCTGAAACAAAGATTTGCCAACGGTAGATAACTGTGTAGGGTGATGGTGGGATTCGCCATTGAGATACCTGTTAGTATGGGTAGGCTTCCTATACACTGTGTGGCCTAATGTGCCATTAGGATTCTTTATTACAAGTACATCAAGAAAAGCTAAAGAGTTATTTGCCTGTAATTCTATTGTAAATTTTATGTTGTTATTAATAGAATTCAGATGGTTTAGGAATATATAAATATTATCCGTAGGTAAAATTGTGAAAGTATCATCTACGTACCGCTTATATATTCTAGGTAGACATGGTGCAGAGCCAAGAGCCATCTCTTTGAAATGCTCCATGTATATATCTGCTATTACAGGGGATACAGGCGAACCCATAGCAATGCCATCCACTTGCAAATAGAATACCTGATTGAACACTAGATATCCAGATGTAAGGCAGTGTTCTAAAAGTTCAAGATATTCAATAGGCATCTTGTTTTTCTCTAGCTTCCGCTTGACAATTCTGATGCAGTCCTTTATAGGTATACTGGTAAACTATCTACCACCTGGGACCCACTTATTAAAAATTTAAAGTCCCAAATCCACCACACCAGAGACAAATATACAGTGAGCTCATTCTGCAAGAATCCAGGGCAGTACGCGAGGCAATTGAGAAATCGATGGCGGTAGTTTGATATAATTAATTTTTTGTATCAACTGTTAGACGAATGCCACCTCAGTCTACCTGTGACCACGGACTACTGTAAAGTGTTCGAAACGTCAGGTGTCCAAAAATGTATTTTCGAATACCAAAATATACGCGATTAATCCGGTTAAATAGTTTCATTTAAAATGTATAAAAATCGCGAAAATCAAAGATCTTATTATACGTGAGTGTAAAAATTCTGTAATATAAGACAAGAAATGGCGGAACAATACACACTAGCATCTGACGTTTAACAGAGTGGACGTATATCGTGAGCTCCCTATAATTTAATTGCAAAATGTTTGTTATTTAATAACAAACATAATTGCATCAAAAGTACTTTTTGCAAAAAATGTGGACGCATTGAAGTGTAGTGTATAAACATTTTTCCATCTACAGTTATAAACATAGTGTTAAATTAGTAAATAATTATTCAGTGTGATAGTTAATAAAAATTAAAGTGAGTAGTGGAAAATAACTCATAAAGTAATATTCAACTCTCTTTGTTTGAATAATTCACAAGCATAAACTGAACCACTAATTTGACAATAACCGTTAATATACTGTTGGAATAGTAGTGTTAGCACCTGCCTGTACCCAGAACATCTATCGAAACCAAGATCGATTCCCACCGCGGGCGAAGAACTTTTTCTATTATTATTTCATTTTAACTGCAAATAAATTAATTTTTAACTAGTAAAATAATAACATAATGGTTGGAACGTGCGAAGCATGCCAAGCCCACATCAGCGTTACAATGAAACGTATAAAATGCAGTCAGTGCAGTCGCATATATCATTCTGAGCGCGTAAGGTTTAGCGGAGACTCGGTTTCTGCAAGAATTCAATGGAAATGCCCAAAATGTGTAGCAGCTGCACGTAAAGGTGGGGACAATAATAGCACACCGGTACGAATTGAAAAAACAAGTAAACCCTAGCGCTCAGTCGACACCGGATCCCATTGGCACTGCACTAGAGTATGAAGTATACGCGGTTCCACCGGATCACGTAAATTTAATCAACCGATTCGAAGGAGTTCTCGACGCTAAGCTTAAAACGATTAAACATGAAATCGTAGAAGAACTAAAGGAAACTATCATCACAGAAATAAAAAGTGAAATAATCTCATTATCCTCAGAATTCTCTCAACTGCAAGCCTCTTACTGTCAACTTCAATCTGAAAATGACAGTCTAAAAAACGACGTATGTGTGCTCCAAAAACAGATCTCTCTCTGCGAAGATCAGTTATCAGAGTTACGTTCTCAATTTGGTAAGCAATAAATTTTTTATAATAATAAATTTTTTTATATTATATAGATTCATATTATATAGATTCGAATTTGATTTATATTGTATAGATTCGAGTCTCTGAGTATGCTTTTTATATAGAGGTGACCATATACTACTTGCATATTCCAAGATACTTCGAACGTATGCAAAGTAGAGTATTTTTATGCAATCAACATTATTAAATGATTGCGTTGCTCGCCTAATAAAACCAAGTTGTTTATAGGCCCTATTTGCAACGGCGTCAATGTGTTCAATCATTGAAACTTTAGTGTCTATTGCTAAAAAATCCACCGTTACAGATCTAGGCATTAGCCTAGATCTGTAACGGTGGATTTTTTAGCAATGGTCGTGTCATTGATTTTATAGTCAAAATTAATTTTTGTTTTTTTTACGAGTCAGAGTTATATGATGACATTTATTAACGTTTACTGTAATTCTGTTTTTCGAGTAGTATTTTGTCAGGGCATTTAAATCATCTTGTAATTTAAGGCAATCCTCGAGTGATCTTATCTTAAAGTAAACTTTTTTATCGTCAGCGAACATCAAATAGTGTGAATGTTTGAAACAAATGCCGATGTCAAAAAGATATGCATTGTATAGAAGGGGCCCCAAAATGGACCCTTGAGGTACTCCTGATGATATAAATACAAAATCGCTTCTAGCGCTGCCTGTTACTATTGCCTGCGTACGATTTTTTATATAAGATGTCAACCATCGAAGCAAGTTTCCATTTATCCCAAAAGTATTAAGTTTATGAAGTAAAATCACGTGATCTACGCGGTCGAACGGTTTTTCAAAATCTGTGTAAATGACATCTACTTGGCATCTTTCATCCATGCTTTGCAGTATAAAGTCTGTGAAGATGGCCAAATTGGAGACCGTTGAGCGATTATTCATGAAACCGTGTTGTTCGTAGGGAATGGACCTTGTAATAATGGGGCATATTTGTCTGTAAACCACTTTTTCGAACAGCTTGCTCATTGCGTTCACGATAGAAATCGGTCGGTAATTTTCAATTTTTGTTTTAGAACCACTTTTGTGGATTGGTACTATAAGAGCTTCTTTCCATACGTCGGGGAAAGTACAAAACACATTAACGGAAAGGTTAAAAAGGACATTAACGGAAAGGTTAAAAAAGGAATGCCGTCACTACCTGGCCCTTTATCAGTCCTAAGTGTTTTGATCAAATTGTAAACTTCTTTTTCTTCGATAATGATTTTGCTAATGGATCCATTCTGAGATATGCTAGGTTGATTTATTACGTCGTAATTCTTAGCAGGTATTATAAGAAGACTCTCGAAATACTCACTGAATCCTCTACACATCGAAGGTTCATCTGTGTATATAGTATCTCCCAGAGTAAGTTTTGTAGGGTATTCGTTTTCGTTGCTTCTCAATGATTTTGTAAATGAAAAAAGTTGTTTAGGGTCCTTGCGTATGTAGGTTTGCATACGTTGAGTGTATGAAGCTGGTGATGTTTTTGTCTCGTCCTTAATATAGCAAACTCATCGTAATCTCGAGGGTTTTTTTCCCCACTTTCCATAGTTTGTGCTTTTGTAGCTTTTCTTTTACTACATGGATTAATGGTTTGGAGTACCACACTGGAAAGTTATTCTTGAATTTCGTTTCTATGGGAACGAAATTCTTGATAGCGTCTCTTAAAATTGGGTAGAACGTGTCGATAACTCCGACCATTGAATCTGCTTTTAATATGTCAAACCAATCAATCCTAGATAGATATTCATTTATTTTTGCATAATCCCCTTTGAAAAAATTAGGTTTTATGATAGGTTTTTTGCGCAAGTTACGACATGAATGATACGCGTCCTCTAAGACGAGTGGGTAGGGGCAGTGATATACTTCAAAATTTATGTTGCTAAATATCAGGTCTAAGGTTCTGTCCTTGTTATTGACAACTGTATTATGTTGTTTCAAATCAGATAGATTGCATATGTCAATAAAATTCTCCGTAGCGTTTTGTAAATTGGCTGGTCCTTGTTTTTGTATTATAGGTCCACTATCGGACCAGTTAACATTCGGTAGGTTGAAGTCACCCGCTAGAATGATGTAGTCATTTGGTTGCTTGGAAGTAATTTCAGCTAGACGTGATGTTATTGATTCAAGGCGAGATGATAATAGACCGTCTGGAGGCGCGTAGATTAACCCAATATGAATGTTTCGATGTACTTGATTTTTCAAATGTTCGCTAGGTATAGTTACCCAAAGGGCTTCAACACCATGACAAGCCCATTCACTACGGTGTTGGATGTGTAATTATTTTGGGCGCAGAGAAGTACACCGCCACCCTTTCTTTTTGTGGAAGTTTCAATATTTCGATCGCATCTCAGGATATCGTATCTACTGTCGCAGATTTCACAGTCATAGATACCGTTTGTCAACCATGACTCAGTAATTAAAACTAAATCGAAATTATGATTAAGAATATTTTGTCTAAATTCATTAGTTTTAGTACATAAGCCACGTACATTTTGATAAAATATTTCTAGGGGATTAGCGCCTGATAGTTTCCGTAATAAGTACCATAATATTAAGCTGACATAGTTTATTAAATTTAATAGTATGTAGTTTTTGAATGATTCTGTAACAATGTACCAATGTACTGATTGAGAATTCGAATTATATTGGCTTGGCTAAGTTACTATTTTCTTTATTTAAGTTTGTGTATCGTTGTTTGAATGCATGGAATTTGCTATATGAGTATTTAGGTGAATGAGAAATGTGTATGTGGTGAGTGTATTTTGAACATTGTCAAAACATGTATAAAAACGCCAACAATTTAAGAATATATACAGTAAAATCCGTAGTAGAATAAAAAATTAATGACAATAGAACAATTATTATTTTATCTTGTCTAAGTCTTTCTCTGAGCGTATACTCAATGCTGGTGACTCTTCGTTTTTCCTTAAAAAAATGTTGCAGTTCCTAACCCAAACAAACTTGTAAGCTTTTTCACGTGCTGCTGTTTTAATTGTTTTAGTAATTGTTTATTTTCAGGGGTTAGATGTTCATTGACGAAAAATCTCTTTTCTGCGCCTTCAATACCTATGTCCTTTGTGCTAATGCCTTTCTTCCTTTTCAGTCCTGAAAGTATTTTATCCTTACACAGCCTGTCTTTTAGTTTGACTACAATAGATTTTGGTCGTCCGGCTATAGTTTTTTGCGGCTGGACTCGGTGCGCAAGTTCGATGTCGTCGTGGTTCAACTCAACTCCAGCGTATTTAGCGATGTTCCTTATAAGATCAATTGTATTTTCACTGTTCGTTTGTGGCAGTCTTACAATTTCTAGGTTATTAATTCTTGCCTGTTGTTGTTGCTTACCAAATTGAGAACGTAATTCTGATAACTGATCTTCGCAGAGAGAGATCTGTTTTTGGAGCACACATACGTCGTTTTTTAGACTGTCATTTTCAGATTGAAGTTGACAGTAAGAGGCTTGCAGTTGAGAGGATTCTGAGGATAACGAGATTATTTCACTTTTTATTTCTGTGATGATAGTTTCCTTTAGTTCTTCTACGATTTCATGTTTAATCGTTTTAAGCTTAGCATCGAGAACTCCTTCGAATCGGTTGATTAAATTCACGTGATCCGATGGAACCGCGTATACTTCATGCTCTAGTGCAGTGCCAATGAGATCGGTGTCGACTGAGCGCTGGGGTTTACTTGATTTTTCAATTCGTACCGGTGTGTTATTATTGTCCCCACCTTTACGTGCGGCCGCTACACATTTTGGGCATTTCCATTGAATTCTTGCAGAAACCGAGTCTCCGCTAAACCTTACGCACTCAGAATAATATATGCGACTGCACTGACTGCATTTTATACGTTTCATTGTAACGCTGATGTGGGCTTGGCATACTTCACACGTTCCAACCATTATGTTATTATTTTACTAGTTAAAAATTAATTTAATTGTAGTTAAAATGAAAAAATGATAGAAAAAGTTCTTCGCCCGCGGTGGGAATCGATCTTAGTTCCGATAGATGTTCTGGGTACAGGCAGGTGCTAACACCACTATTCCAACAGTAAATTAATGGTTATTGTCAAATTAGTGGTTCAGTTTATGCTTGTGAATTATTCAAACAAAGAGTGTTGAATATTACTTTATGAGTTATTTTCCACTACCCACTTTAATTTTAATTAACTATCACACTGAATAATTATTTACTGATTTAACACTATGTTTATAACTGTAGATGGAAAAATGTTTATACAATACACTTCAACGCGTCCACACTTTTTGCAAAAAGTACTTTCGTTGCAATTATGTTTATTTAATGGTTTTGCAATTAAATTATAGGGAGCTCACGATATACGTCCACTCTGTTAAACGTCAGATGAGATATATGACATGTTGTTTACAAACATGTTGTTTTACAAATGTTTGTATTGATTGATTACAAAATATTTGTAAAACAACAATATGTATCCAAAATAATTAAATTTAGATTTCGTTAAATTTAAAAAGTAAATAAATTAGAAAACATCCATCTGCATTGCACTGTCTGTCACATCTGTGTTAAATGCCAGGACTTACCTAATTATTACGAGCGGGTTTGCCGATTTGGTTTTGACTTTAAACTTGAGACCATGTATATTTACTCTGTCTTGTATCAATTTAAATTCCTTTTTGGTTGCGTGCCTTTCGAACCCTGTCTGTCGTTGCTATGTGTGTCTAAACTATATGTGGACAGGTGAAATCACATGTGGACGGGTGAAATCATATGTGGACGGGTAAAACATGTGTGGACGGGTGAAATCATATGTGGACAGGTGAAATCATGTGTGGATACGTGAAATCACACGTGGACGGGTGAAATCATATGTGGACCGGTAAAACATGTGTGGACGGGTGAAATCATATGTGGACGGGTGAAATCATATGTGGACGGGTGAAATCATATGTGGACGAGTGAAATCATATGTGGACGGGTGAAACATGTGTGGACGGGTGAAACATGTGTGGACATGTGAAATCACATGTGGACAGGTGAAATCACATGTGGACGGGTGAAATCATATGTGGACGGGTAAAACATGTGCGGACGGGTGAAATCACATGTGGACGGGTGAAATCATATGTGGATGAGTGAAATCATATGTGGACGGGTGAAATCATATGTGGATGAGTGAAATCATATGTGGACGCGTGAAATCAAAATTGGACGGTTGAAACATGTGTGGACGGGTGAAATCATATGTGGACGCTTGAAATCATATTTGAAAGGGTGAAACATGTGTGGACGGGTGAAATGACATGTGGACGGGTGAAATCATGTGTGGACGAATGAAATGATACGCGAACGTTTTAAAATAATTTCACATATGAATGTGGACACGTGAATGGCGTGTCTAGACTCTTGACACTAGGTTCTCTCTAACTACCTCGGTATGTAGGTTTGTTAGCCGTTTAGTATGCAAGAAGTCTACTTGAGTAAATTTCTACTTGCACATATATCTTTACTTTTAGTCTCTCTCCATCTCACTCTCGGCAACAGAAACAAAAGTCACTAAATATTAAATTATATTTTACTTTACTTAATAAATTTACCTAAAGGGTCTCTAAATGTACTATCAATTGACATTCTTAAAATAAATTTCCTTACAAGTTTAGATTAAAATCAAAACACAAATTACTTCTAATTTATGGATTTTTATTACCATGGCTTTTTGCTAAGATTTTAAAACCGAGATATTAATAAAAAAATGTGAGAACGCTTGTTCGCATGTGCGTGTTCGTGTGTATGTGCGTGAGTGTATTAGTGTACACACGTAAGAAGGGAAACTAATTAATGACGTCTTTTGTAGAAAAACGATGCACTATTTACAACGTTAATGGAATTGGTTAAATAAAGCTAAATTAGATAAAGCTTAAGCAAAATAAATATGACTCAAAAACAAAGACGGCGCGTAATAGAAAAAAAAGTACAATATTTTTTACATTGCTATGAACCTTCTTTTATCTATTAATATAATCTCATATTCCAATTAAATTATTTTCAATCGATGCATCGGTATATTTTTTTGCTTTTATTTAGCTTCACGCTACTATACTGCATAGCAGAGTATACAGAAAGTACGTAGTGTCAAGACACTCCGTATTTCGCTTTCCACCGAATCCGAGACATTGCGTGTACTCAAAACGCAGGTGGAACTCGGTATATAATAAATAGTAATTTGAAAATTGTAAATTTAAATAAGTTACACATTTCATACGCAAGTGCACTATAAAAACATTTAGGCTTTTTAATATAAGGAATTTCCACTAAACTATGCTAGAACTTAAACATATCTAGTAGTTCACTTGTATGTATAGAGTCTCATTACATGATGTAACTAATAATGGTTTCTTCTTTCTAACCCAATATGATGTTTGAAATACAGAGAAGTATTTAAAAAGAATTGTAATGAGAGAACAGGTCTCCATTAACCTTGCTGTGTATATGAGATGTCCTTATAAACCCACCTATAACTCTCATACATTGATTTTGTATAATATCTAACTCAGATGACTGTGAATGCGGGCAGCGTCCAATAAAAAACTAGCATAATCAATTCCACTTCTTAGTATAGAGACATACAATTTTGTTAAGTGTTTGGGATGAATTCCCCAACAAGAACCAGCTAAAACTAAGGAAACTCCAAAAATAATAACATATTTTTGATCCTACTCCATCACCATCCAATAGAGTCAGAAGTTTATGTATATTATTATACACTCCATCTATGTCAACAAAACTACAAGGCATAGAACTCTCTTGACCAAATCCTGATTGATTTAAAAAAATTAACTTACTTAGGTTACCAAGACAGGAATGCCGAGAAGGTATTGGATCTTTCAAAATACTATTCAAATCTGTTGTTTAGAATGGAATGGGAAACTTTACACGCACGACATAAAGAATAGGTGTCTAAGAGAAGACGTAGAACGATGCCATCTTCATTGTACTATTCTATGACTGAGAAGTAAGTCAATATCATGTTAATTCCAGGCTAGGACTTGCCTCCCTTAGTCCAACGTCTATACAAGTCGTCAATTAAAGCCACACGGGGCACTTTTACTCTTGACTTTCGGATAGCAGATTGTTTTCGGAGCCACCTATTTGGCTAATCTTGACGTTATTATTATTCCAACTTATTACAATATAAACCACTCACCCTCTCAGAGAGCTCTTCCAGTTTCTCCTCCAGCCTCTGCCCTCTGGGTTTCGCACTGTTAGATCCAGGTTTATGAACATCTAACTCACAAATTACGCCGGGCAACGTCACAAACTTCATGTCGGCGAGCATCAACTTTGGTAAATCTGTAACTAAATTACATTAAAATCTATTCGGACAGCGCCTGACTGCGAATGCGATCGGTCGTGGGTTCGATCCACACTCGGGGTCAAAGTGAGGCATTGATTTCCACCAATCAACACGCAATGTTTCGAATTTAGTGGAAAGCAAAGTCCAGAGTGTCTTGACACTAGGTACTTTCTGTCTAGGGTAGACAGAAAGTACCTAGTGCGGATACGGCACAAGTTGTCAAGCTATGCGGGGTAAGGTTTAGAAAAAACGTATAAAAATTTAAACGCACGTACTACCAGCTGCGTCGAAATTCTTATACGTTTTGTTACAACTGATTTATGTTGTTAGCATCTCTGTAGAGAGATTTTTACAAATTTCTACTACTTAAAGATTATTAAGAAATAATCGTTTAATAAGAGAGATTGCTATTTTACTTCAATAGTCACTATTTTTTAAGTGTTATTCCACACTTAAGATTGCATTATGATGACAAAGTATTAATTTTAAACAAAAATAAGGTTTAACGTGACACATCAAATATTATGCAAAACACTTGGGCTTTCAAATTTGGACAAAAACTCTACATGATACTGTCCAACAAACCGTCCCACAAACCACCGATAGCTTTTTCAACAATAGGTTTTAAACTCCTTCCATCTGCCTTGTACTGTCGTCTCGTGGGACAATAGGAAATTGCAAAAAATGCCTTTGCCAAATAGCTTCAATTCATCCAAATATCAACACTAGATGCAATCGAAGAGAAAGATTACAACTTGTATGCAAGGCCTTATATAAAACAACGAATAATTCGACAAGTTATCTTAATTATGTATGTTATTTTGTGTTTGATAGATTTCCAACATCAATTGATAAGAGTAGAATAAATGTCGTCTAAGGAAAAAATGTCATTAGATAAAGACTTGTAACTGTTCCATCAGTACAGAAATATCAAGATGTAGTTAAGAGTCTCTACATTGAGAACGTGTCCTTCCATATATCACGGACACGACATGGTCATTGTTTTGGTAATAATTGAGATATTAATATACGTGAGTGTAAAAATCTTTTAATATTAGACAAGAAGTGGCGGAACAAGAGGTTAAAAACCACTTTACACGCGCGTTATGTCTGTCACGGTAACGCAGACGCATTTGCTGTGTGATTTAGATATTCAATAGTTTAATGAAGACAACTCTATTATATTTTGATTTTATTTAAAAACGCTTCATTTTAATTGAATTCCAAAAGAAATCCTTTGTCTTACTCCAAAGAATGTGACGAAAAAGGGACATGTTTCTGGCATGAAAATTACTTGTTTCTAATAAATATATAAATTATAATAATGAATTATATTACTTAATATTAACGCCTTGATATTAATTTACTTTCAGAAATACAAGACAGAGAGAGGTAGAATTGTAACTTGCACTCAATTTGTCCGATATTCAGTAGTTTCATGAAGACATTTTTATTTTTCTTCATTAAAACTAAAATAATTATATTTTCTTATATATCATGAAACATCTTTCCGATCAAGTTCAACAGTAATCCAAATTCTGAGCTCGTTCTTGAAGTACGAACTTACGATCCTAAACTCAGAGAAGCGAAATACTATCACATAAGATTGATTCTTCACATCTTTCCCCAAATATCACCATGTCATGATTACCCGAAATCTGAATCTTTATATTTAAAGTGTATGTTGTAAGATATTCAATGCACATGTGAATAATATTTATTGAAATATTGCTTTTTTTATTTACAAAACACTTTTATAACAATGGCACGGTCGTAACGCGGTAAGGAATATTTCGGCAAATATTTCTTAGCAAATGAAATTTGTTTTTATCTACAGCGGTTTATGTAGAATATATGTTTTTTTTTTATTTTTGTTGCAAAGGTAAAACTCACAAGCCCCAAACAAATGTACAATCCAACTACATAGGTTTAATTATAAACGCATATTACTAAGATATTCTGTAGTTTAGTGGAATAAATTATGTGTAGATTTGCATCTCAAGATATTCTTGCAAATACTCAATGTTATGTCATTTATTCTACAAGAGTGCGGTTACTTTTACTGACTTCGGGACACTGCGATGAGAGCCTGCACGATTGCTTCAGTTCTTGTGAACACAAGACCTTCATGAATGAGACGTTAAAAACAACTTTGGGAAAATAAGAATGGCGATTTATTAAAGATAAAAACAATTATACTATAATATAAGCCAACTGATCTTCTTAGACAGACGAAACCTCTATAAAGTGCTCTATGTCATTCCAAGCCATTAGTTCAATCTAGAAATAACGAGATTGTGCAGATGTCTGTATGCTCTAAATGAGGCTAGTGATGGAATATTCTCAGCCACGTGTTGCAGCTCCACATACATAAAAGACCAGTAGTCAAGAGTGAGAATGTCAAAATCACCAGACTAGGTCTTTTCTTTGCGTCGTCTCTTAGATACAGTCAATAAAAATATTAGAGCTTTAAAAACGTTAAACGAGTCTACTGAGTACTGGGATACACTTATAGTTGAAGAGAAGAGTGTCGTAATGCATTATTTAATAAACCAAGTTTAGCTCAGTTTTGCAATAAATAATAAGGCTGATTTATTGAAAACAATTGAAAATCAAGCAATTAAAAATTTATCAATGAATAAAATAGAAACTAAATCCAAGAGATCCAATAATAAATGCAAATTGTAGTAATCATTCGAATAATCTTTTAAAAAATCAAAATATATGTAGTGATAACAAAGTACAGTATCCATTATGTAATAGTAATCAATTTTTTATATACTTGTCAGTCTTTTAGAAGCTTACCGATTGACATGAGAATTTCTAAAGTATGAGAATTAAAGGTTTGTTTGAACTGTTTACGTTCTGATCACTTGACAAAACGTAAATTATCGCGGTTTAAATATTGTAAAGGCCGTCATAATACGCTTTTGCATATTGACATTGATTCCAGATAAACTGAATTACAAGATCCTATGCCTAGTATAGCTTTGCCAGTAAAAATTGCTCCAAATACTTCATCAACTCACTTACAAAACAATATTGTACTATCAAGGAACACTCCAATACATATAAGTTCTTCTTGTGTTTTACTGTCCACAACATTAGTGAATGTGGTGAGCGACAAAGTTGAGAAATTGAAGGCCAGAGTTCTACTCGATAATATTATTAGTGAATTTATTTTATTACTGAAGATTTTATTAAAGAAAGTGGCAGTTTAACAGCAGAGAAGTTTTGAAACAAATTTCAGACACTGTCCAAAGTTCAAAAAGTTTGGACTTGGCTGAAAATAAAAACGTGTCCTCAAACACATTAGGCTTGCTCTGGTTTAGCAACACCGATTCGGTAACTTTTTCCGTTGGTCTTGATAAAAAATGTAGAGATGTTAAAAATAAAATAACTAAACGTTCCGCCTAGTAGGCCCATGTATTACTAAAGCAAACATTTCTAAGATTGGCTGGAATGGTCTAGTTCCATCTGATGAAATAAAATACTATTTCATACTTAAATACGTTGAGTATTCCTGGATGGGTGTTGTGGGATAATTCTACAAATAATGAAATTCACGTGTTACAGAAGCATCTGAGAAGGCGTACGGCGCTTGCGTCTACGTTCGGTCTATGAATGATGATGAATTTTTGGATCAAGATTGTGTACTAAGGTTTTAGGCTCTCTTACAATATCTTTTAGCAGTTCTAAGTTTTGGTGCGATTCGACCATAGCTTTAAGTTGGCTTTCTATGGCACCGAATATTTTAAAACCTTTAGTGTGAAACCCCGTTATAGGAATACAAGAATCCACGGCAGCTTATACGTGGAGGTATGTACCGTCTAGAGATAATACGGCGGATCTTGTTTTTCGTGTGGCGAAGGCTGACCTTATCAGCGATTGCCTTTTGTGGTGGTCAGGTCTCACTTTTTCATTAAAGGATAAACATAACTGGCTTAAAATGCCAAGTAAAGTTGAGAAACAGGATTTACCAGAAGTAGTATCATCTCACTTAGCTAATCATTCATCTTATCACTCACGTAATATGTCATCCATCTCATCAAAACACACGTTAAAATCATTAGAACTATGTAGTATTGAATCAATAATTTATAAATATTCTAATTTTAAACACTTAAAAAGAGTTGTGGCTTACGTACTAAGATTACGAAAATAAGAAAGTAAAACACTATCTATTCAGTAATTTTGGTTCATTCAGGTTTATAATTAAATTTTAGCAACTATATATGTTCCCTGAGGAGTATAAACTATTAAAATTAGATAAATTTTTACCAAGTAATAATAGATTTTCTCCTTTAAGTATTTTTATTGATAGCAATAATATCATCTATGGAGGCGGCAGGCTTGATAACTTTATAACTTTATAACTTCATAACTTGTTAAAGCTATTCACCTAGAGGTTGTCACAAATCTTACCAAGGAAGCATACATAGATGCTTTAAACCGATTTATAGCTCGTCGTGGCAAGCCCAAAAGCATCTTATCGGATAATGCTAAGAGTTTTGTTGGAAGATGTAACGAGTTATCAGAATTTTTAAAAGAAGGAAATATTACCTGCGATGTTGCAAAATAAGGTACTGAATTTACTTTTGCGCCTCCTTATTCTTCTCATTTTAATGGCATCGCTAAGCACCAAATACAATCTAAAGAGGTTACTTCATACTCATTTAACCTACGAGGAAATGGCAACATTTTCAGATAGAAGCCATCATCTAATCCTCCTGATTTTACTACCCTTACTTCATCCCATTTTTTGTTTAGACGACCATTAATGTCAATTCCAACTCTGAAGGTACTTACTTAACTTATTAAGCAATATTTCTAGAATCACTTCAATTCTGGAAGCAAAGACAAAATGGTGCACATCTACAGGGCATCTCACTGAGGGTGCACTTGTACTCATTGAGGAAAAGGGAGCGCCACCCTTGCTGTGGCCATTGGGACAAGTCGTAAAGGTTTTCACTGGACTTAATGGAGCGTTGCGGGTAGCAGAACTCAAAACGAAGAAAGAAGAATCTGTCCACTTCGTCTCTCTTGAAAACCAGAACTTTTAACCCAGGGAGTAAACCGGCACCGGTGGATGTTCGATGCATAAACAGGTTTTAAACTCCAGTGGTTCGTTACTCTTAAAATGTCAGAAAATAAAATAATCCATCTGGCTTGCACTGCCTTTGAATTAGCAATGAGAGTCCATGAAATATCACAAATCTACTAAAAGAAGTGGATATAGGCAAGTCAAAAGCATAACATGATCAATTTGTAAAGGTTTCAAGGCTTATTTGAAAGAGATACGGCCACTGAACAAGAACACTGTTACAGATTCTTTTCTAAATCTGAATATTAAGTCAATTAATAACCTCTCGGTAAAAATTTAACTATGTCAAAGTGCAGAAAATTACCCAATCACTGCCAAACCAGTTTATTTTTATAGCGCCAAAAATATGGCAGAAATGATCTTTTGACTGTCCAAGTTAAAGATTACCGAAAATATTGCTCGATGAAGTTTGCTTGTTCCCGAAAAATTGTCACTAACAGCCTGGTCATGTTAATCAGCAGAAAGTAATAAATGAAAATGGGCTAAGGCACAAACAGTTTTAATTCCTTCAATTCATCCAAATATATAATCAACACTAGATACAATCGAAAAAATGATTACAACTTGTATGCAACGCTTTATATAAAACAACGAATAATTCATTAAGTTACCTTAATTATGTATGTCGTATTATGTTTGATTGATTTCCAACATCAATCGATAAGAGTAGAATAAATGTCGTCTAAGGAAAAAATATCATTAGATAAAGACTGGTAACTGTTCCATCAGTACAGAAATATCAAGATGTAGTTGAGAGTCTCTACATTGAGAACGTGTCCGTCCATATATCAAGGACACAACATGGTCATTGTTTTGGTCATTATTGAGATATTTTAAAAACTCAGAATTGAAATACACGTGAGTATAAAAATCTTGTAATATTAGATAAGAATTGGCGGGAAAAGAGGTTGAAAACCACTTCACATGCGCGTTATGTCCATCACGGTAACGCAGACGATGTCTTGTGTGATTTAGATATTCAGTAGCTTAATGAAGACAAATCTAATATGTTTTATGTTTTCATTGTATTTAAATAAACATAAGTAATTATTTTATTATAGAAGGTAAGGTAACATTTTAATTGAATTCTAAAAGCAATCCTTATTTCGTTCTCCAAATACTTGATTTATAACGACAACGACGTGACGAAGAGACAGCTTCTGGCATGAAAATGTGTTGTTTTTAATAATCATTTTACTTAATATTAACGCCTTGATATTTATTTACTCCCACGAATAAAAGACAAACAGAATTGTGAGTGGCACTCAATGTGTCCGATATTCAGAATTTTCATAAAGACAATTTTATTTTTCTTCATTAAAACTAAAATAATTATATGTTATTATATATCATGAGACATCTTTCGACCTAAACTCGACTTTACGATCCTAACTCCGAGAAGCGAAATACCATCACATAAGATTGATTCTTCTCATCTTTCCCCAAATATCGCCGTGACATGATTACCCGACATTTGAGTCTTAATATTTAAAGCGTATGTTATAAGATATTCAACGCACATGTGAATAAAATTTATTGAAACATTGTTTTTTTTATTTATAAAAAAATATTTTCACCTCTCTCCGGTAAGTCAAAGTGCAGCGTTAAGTTCACCACTCAAGATGCAATGTCTGGAATTCGGTGGAAAGCGAAGTACGGAGTTATTTGACACTAGGTACTTTCTGTCCACTCTGCTATGCGGGATAAAAAGAGTAAATTTAGGCGTTAATTTACGTTATAAATGGAATTGTACAACAACACTTCTTGAGACAAACAACAATTTACAATCACATCAAATGAAAAGTACATCGTGCATGGAGAGTGAGGCTATTCAAAATTAGGAGAAACCATCAGCGATTCAAACTTCACAATTATTTAGATTGGATGTAAATGAACACTCGAAATATATGTATTTTGGCAAGTGAAATTTATTTTATCTAAAGCGGTTTGTATAGAAAATGGTTTTTTTTTTACTTTGGTGTAAAGGTGAAACTCACAAGCCCCAAACAAGAGCGCAAAAGTACAATCCAACTACATAGGTTTCATTATGAACATATGTTACTAAGATATTCAGTAGTTTAGTGGAATAAATAATGTGTAGATTTGCAATAACTCAATACTATGGCATTTATTCTAGTAGAGCACGATTACTTTTACTGCTTTTGGGACGCTAAGATGAGAGTCTGCACGATTGCTTCAGTTCTGATGAACACAAGACTCGTCGTGAATGAGACGTTTATAAACAACTTTGAAGAAACAGCAATGGAGAATTATTAAAGGCTAAAACAATTATACTATAATATAAGCCAACTGATTATCATTGACTGACGCAACCTCTGTAAAGTACACTATGTTGCTCCAAGCCATTAGTTCAATCTAAAGTTAACGATATTGTACAGATGACTGTATACTCTAAATGAGGCTTGCAATGGAATATCCTCAGCTACGTGATGCAACCCCACATACGTAAAAGATGAGCAGTCAAGAGTAAGAAGATCACAACCAGGTCTGTTTTGGAGGCACCCTTAGAGCGTACAGGATTTCACTCAAATACCCCTAAACAAAGACAAAAACATTAGAGTAAAGACATCCAATTTCCTTTTGAACGTAGAAAACACTTCACATCGTCCTCCCTTGAGGAATTGTTTCATATTTAAAAACCATGGCATTCCATAAAACTTCATCAAAACAGGTCTCATAAATTGCTTTGATATTTTAGTAAAAGTAGATCTTGAGTTTATTCAGCCGTAGACTCAATGATGGTGAAATAAAAATAAGGAGGAGAGAGATATCAATCAACAACACAACCAACCACACTAATGCTGAAACCAAAATCTACGGTGAATCTCCATTAGCGAAAATATTTTTTCAACAATAGATTTTGTTTTGAAAGAATACAGTATTTTTTGCGTCGTCTCTTAGATACAGTCAATAAAAATATTAGAGCTTTAAAAACGTTAAACGAGCCTACTACTGAGTACTGGAGTATAGTTTATGTGATGACCAACAAATTAGATGCTGTTATTAATAGAAATTGGGAAGAGTGTCGTCATGCGTTATCTAAATAACCAAATTTAGTTCAGTTTTGCACCTTGTAAATAATAAGGCTGATTTATTGGAAACAATTGAAAATCTTCCAAAAAATCTAAATACATATGGTGATAACAAAGTAAAGTATCTATTAATTAAGATGTCCTTTTAGAAGATTACCGATTGACATGAGAATTTCTAAAGTACGGGAGTTAAAGGTTTGTTTTAAGTGTTTACGTTCTGATCACTTGACAAAACATCGTAAATTCTCGCGGTGTAAATCTTGTAAAGGCTGTCACGATACGCTTTTGCATGTTGATATTGATTCCAGAAAAACTGAATTACAAGATCCTATGCCTAGTGTAGCTTTGCCAATAAAAATTGCTTCAAACATTTCACCTACTCACTCACAAAACAATGTGGTACTATCAAGTAACACTCCAATACATACAAGGAATTTTTTTGTTTTATTGTCCACAGCATTAGTGAATGTCGTGAGCGACAAAGGTGAAGGCCAATTTTATTACTGAAGATTGGTTTAACAAATTGTGGTTATCTCGACGTAGCACAAGTTCCGTGATAACAGGTATGAATGGTCAAACATATACTATTATTATATTAATAATTAAAAGTACACAATCTTGTAATTTTCATATCGAGTATAACAATGGTTAACATACGTTTAACGTTAATTGTTTTATATTGCCAGAAATTACTATAGTTTTGCCTTTTGGTAGGAGCCGAGGTTGTTTGGAATATTCTTTGTAATACATTTATAGAGTTAGGTAAAAATAAGCGAAGCATGTCTTCAAAATTAGGATGAATAGCATCAGGGTACTTAGCTCTTTCTTCACAATCACCCACGCTACATCAATGTAATATAAGTATAAACTAATTGAATTCTAATATAAATACATTTTGGGAATTAGATTCTGTCGTTTCTATGTATATATGCCACGCAACTGTTCTGACATTCAGGACGGTGTAACCTGAAATCTCTTTATACATTAAGTTAACTCTATCTAAGACGACTCAGCCCGCACGATATCACCGACGTCGACGAACTCAGCCGCCTTGTTAGATACACAACTGCAACTTCTTATATTACACGAACGCAATCTGTTCATTACATAGTATATTAAATTTACTATAATTTTATTATAGTCTATAATATATATATATATATATATATATATATATATATATATATATATATATATATATATATATATATATATATATATATATATATATATATATGTATGTATGTATGTACATAAGTACACACCGTTATATTACATACACAATAGCAACTCTCTCTATACACGAACACAATCTGTTAATTACATACGATATGAAATACACAGTAATTTTATTATTGTCGATTTATTATAAAATATTATTATGTGTACATAAAATAGATATATTTGATTTAAATATTAAAACATATTTATATTTCAATATGTACGTACATATGGTACATACCGTTACAATATGATAACTGAATTATAAAAACATTTTAATAGTTTTTTAATAACTCTGAAAGAATTCGAACCCGCGACTCTGACCGCTAAGCCAAGCGTTCTTGGCTTGGCGGTCAGATTCCAAAATACGCGGGTTCGAATCTCGCTGCGTTCAAACTAAATACGTCTCTTCAAACTGTTTTCTTTTCCTATGTGTGGAATAGCACTTTAAAAAATAATAAAATATTCCATTAATATTTTTGTTTATATTAAATACATTAAATTAATATAAAATCAGTATAAATCATTACTTTCAATTGATACAGCGCGGTTTGATGCGTGTTCCTATTGTTAACATATTAATTCTTAAAGATTTTTGTTTCAATATATATTAACTTTTACTGTTTCACGCCAAATTTACTAAACAAAATTTGTATGAAACTCCATATTAATAAATAATATTTATATTATTATTTTCATTCTCAATTCCTACTAACATTAAAATCACACATTTTTCTAATAAATACACTTAAAATTAATAAAAGAATAAAAGAAAAAATAATAAATAAAATAACTTTATTTCAAAAAAAAACAACAAAAGCTTAGTACAGATAACAAAAAAAATAAGGAAAACATGCGAAAAAATATAATTATAACATATAACTAACAAAACCACAAGGTATATTATGTAAAAGAAAGTCAAACGCAGGTTCAAATCTTTGAAATGGAATTATTATTATTATACATATATATATATATGAAACGCCGGCCGTGGCGCAGTGGGACGCCTGACTGTAAACACGGTCGGTTGATGGTTCGATCCCACACGGAGAAATTATTATATTTAAATTATTTCATTTCCTCACTCGTTGTGGTACCGCCTCCCAACACACCATATATCGAATAGGGCGGAAAACGAAGTACGGAGTGTCTAGACACTAGGCACTTCTTGTCTACCCTGCAGTGTTGAATAAAGGTGTGAAACTAATAAAAACTGTATTGTTATTACTATCAGTGTGAGACAAACAACTCACACACATGTAAGTAACAGAAGGAGAGAAGGGAAAGAGAGAGGAATTCCCTAAAATCTCACAGGAGAGATGTCATATCAACTATTTAGTATTCAATCAGATGCGTAACTTAACGCCGCGTACCGCCATTCTAATCAACTCACAATGATTTATCAAGATATTCAACGCGTTTGTGATAGACTGTAGAGACATTCTTACGGCCTATTTGAGGCATAAAGAAGAGAGAAGAAGAAAAGGGAAAGAGAGTTAGTGTCTAAAATGCCAAGTGAATGGCAGACTAACCAACCCGGAATCGAATCCACGTCTTTTACTCACAATTTGTATTGAAAATCGATAAAATCTTAGAAAATACACTATTAATGATGATTATGAATAATATAAAACACTCAATTACTGCAGTTGTTATTTAAGTTAAACCATAAATTGTTTGGCGTAACTCAACGCCGCTGCCTTACCTAAATGGAAAATAGGTAATAGCAATAACTTAAAAGGTAATCTATACTTCCGAGAATCGAAGTTACATTCTCAAGAAGACGAATTTGCATACTAAAATATAATATATATAAATTTTAGTATAAAAAATATTTTTTAGGAGATGAGAAAAAAGAAAGGAAATTCAATAATTGAATTTCAATTGAAGTCAACAAGTTTCATTTCACACAAAACAAGCACAAGACGTGTAAAAATATGAAACTTACATACACCGCGAATATCAAATCGATCAAATCAAATCAATGAACGTTTTCACACAAAACAATGGTTTTTCGAATACCACTCGATCTATATCAATACATTGTTACAAAAACAATCATTTTAAATCAAAAAAACAAAAACCGGTGCAAATTTGATAAAAAGAATAATATGAAAAGCATTTATAATTGGTCGAATTAAAAAAGAAAAATTATATATAAAAACCCCTTCGATTTTTTTTATGACAGTTTCAATGAAAAATCTTGTAACTATTTTAAACTAAACTTCTAAACATAAAACTCTTACCAAATTATAAGTTTGAAATAAAATATTTAAATCATCTTCACATAAGAAAGCATTCTTAAAAAACGTACACATACACGCAGCAGGATTGGTACCCGCACCTTTTGGAAACGCTTCTGACCGCTAAGCCATGCGTTCTACATCAATAAATTGTATAAGAAAGACGCAGCCGGATGCAGGGAACGAGAGGCGCAGATTCGAATCCCGCTCCGTTAATTTTTTTGTATACCTTTTTCAAAAAATATTTTCTATCTAATCCCTAATGTGGAATTACACATTAAAAATAGTAAAACAATTTTTATATTACTACCATAAAGTATGTTAACATTTTAGGATTTCCTACAGTTAGACCTTTTACAAGTGACATATAGATTATAATTGAAGAAAAAAAATAACACAGATTATATAACGAAAACCATCCTACTTCTACTAATTTACACAATATACACGAAAAAATCACTCGAACTAAAACAATGAGGCGATTGAGAAAAGAATCTTATCAATATACAAGACATATTGCTTGAAAACAAAAACGATTACAGAAAACAAATCAACATGTCCCAAATTGGTAATGGAAAAAAAGATAACGTCAATAGTTACACCTGTGCGTGTCACGGTGTGATAGTGACGTTAAAACACATTGACGTACAAACACTGTGACAGTGACAGAGTTACACTATGACATATATACACCGAAATACGCCAAAAACATAATGTCAGTATTCAAAATATATTTTTTTTCAATTATAATTTATATATTAAAGTAGCTCTTATATCAAATAGTTTATGGAACTAAGTACATCGATACAATCATATTACATACAAACTCCATTTAAAAGAAACACACAAGCGTCAAGTAGTTGCATGACAAAAATGTGACGTCATAGCATATGACATAAAAACATTTGCAATCAATTAGCCATAGTAAAAACAACACAAAAGTACGTCATTTCTGTTCTTCAATGGATATAATGACGTCATCATCCATATTCACTTCATCATAACAATGACTCTGATACAATGTCATATAGACATGTGAGAATTTTGACAAGCACGATGACGCCAAAACACGACGGTCACGTCATGACACCGCGTCACGACTACTTTAACGCGTCAACCAGCCCCGGTGCGTCAGCGTCATACATTCCGAAGCCGATTTCCTTGCAGTTCGTCACTTGCAGCACTCCACGACCTTCCTCATCAGGCTCCATGAAGGCAACGGCTTTTGCTAACATGTCATTTGTTGCGTTTTGGGGGAAATCTGCGGGAAAAACGTATAGTTACTGAAAATGTATGAAATATATATACATATATGAAAACGATGTCTGATCATTTGTCCTAGGTTTAAAAAAGGATAATTAAATAAACAACTTACTCACTAATTATTTTAAATATAAACTATAAGTACTACATATTTTCACAAAATCTTTGATTTTCACGATTTATACATGTGTATAAATATTTTTATTTATTATATATTAAATGAAACTATTTTAAACGCGATTAATCGCGTATATTTTGGATTCGAAAATAAGAAAATAAGTAGTATACGTCATATTGTAGGAAAGTGTGTGTGTGTAAAACACGTGGTAGTGTGTGTTAAATTTATTTTATTATAAAATGAAAAAGGCAAATATACATTTTTTATAAAAAATTATATTTATAAGAACAAGTTTTTAACACACACAAGTGTGTGTTGGAATATTCTACACTGTAAAAAGCTACGTTATGCTATACGTTACGTGGAAGTGGTTATTGTTAGTTGTGATGTCACAATTAACAATAACCACTCCCACATGAAAAACTAGTGACAAAATAAACGTAATCACTACATCTCACCTCGTATGTTAACGTGTAGTGACAAAGCCTACAACTCTATGAACTCCGGCAGCATTTTCCTGACACTCTTGACGTCAACAGTTTCCAGGTTACCGTAATCAATGTAGCAGAGTCGAACCTGCGACCCGCCGGGACCACTGACTTACTTACAGAGTACTGCTCGGAACTACTGGGTATCTGTGACGAAAAATACTTATTATATTTTACTAGTTTATAAAAAACACGTAAGAAAATATATTTTTTAATTCTTAGAGTGGAATAATACTTTAAAATGGTTAAAGATTTATATACAATTTTATTAAAATAATCGTAGAATAATCTAAATTTACTAAAAACATTATATCTATGCAAGTAAATAAAGCACCTATACAGTCTCCCGTCAAAATCAATCCAGCCGTTCTAGAGATAAGACGGAACAAGCAAACAAACAAACAGACAGAAAGACATACAAAACAAACGTAAAATATGCTTATTTAAGTCTATGTTACAAACATACATTTTAACAATCTTTCATAAGCATGTTTGCCTTTTTATTCAGCTTCACTCTTTTCCCCGGATAGCATGGTAGATAGAAAGTACCAAGTGTCAAGACACTCCGTACTTCACTTTCCACCGAATTCGAAACCGAATCCAAAATTTGTTGAGTGGTGATTGAGTTGAGTGGTGAGTTACACATTTCAAACGAATATCAAGTGCACTATAAATTCGTTTAGGTTTATTAATATAAGGAAATTCCACTAAACTGTGCTAGAACTTAAACATATCTATCTAGTTGTTTAATTTGGATAATTTTTCTCGCATATACTATATGAGATCAATACTTTTACTAAAACGGACTCTAGTAAAATACATATTTTACTTTTAGACGCCGAAACAGATAGGCCCAGTTCATTAAGCAATACAGTGGAGACCTTCAAAGCTAACGGTTAGGCGTAGAACTCCCTTGACCACATCCTGATTGAATTAATAAAATTAACTTACTTGGTTATCAAGACATGAATGCCGAGAAGGTATTGGACCTTTCATAATACTATTCAAGTCTAGATGTTTAGAATGGAATGGAAAACTTTACACCAAAGGAATATATGTCTAAGAGAAGACGTAAAATGATGAGATCTCCACTGTTTCGGTACTATTCCATGACTGAGAAGTAAGTTACATAACTTTAAAAGCCAAGCCACACGAGGCTCCTTTATTCGTCGACGAATAGCAACTTATGTTCGGAGCCACCTATTTTGCTAATCTGACGTTATTATTTGACGTTTTTATTCCAACATATTATACTATAAACTACTCACCCTCTCAGAGAGCTCCTCCAACTCTTACTCCAGCCTCTGCCATCTGGTTCTCGCACTGACCGATCCAGAGCAAAGCATGCCCAGGTCTATGAACACGTCCGACTCACAAGCAACGCTGGCAAGCATCAAACGCGATCGGTCGTGGGTTCGATTCGGGGAAGTGATATTTAAAATTATTTTCACTTCTTCGTTCCGTTAAATCAAAATACTGCGTTGAGTTCCACCACTCAACACACCAAGTCTCGAATTCGGTGGAAAGCAAAGCCCAGAGTGTCTTGACACTAGGTACTTTCTGTCTACCCTGCTATACGGAATAAAAAGCGTGAATATATAAAGGCCACGCTACCCGCAGTGACCAGTTCGTTTTTAATTTGACTGAAGCGTCAACAGAAAGAAATAAGCACGAAAATATAAGGCGAAGTAATAAGTGATTGAGAATAAGTGCAGCTTAATAGTGTTTTGTGGAGGTAATAGTTCTAGTGTAGATTTTAACTCGACTAGACGGCGTCATATATTCCGACCCTGTTGCAGTGTTAACACGTCAATTACCGTGTATAATTGTGTTGTGAAATCCTAAGTAAGAATCTGTTATTACAAACTTTAAAAAAAAAGGTAAAAGATTTTTATTTAACACAGATATAAATCTATTATGTATTGATTATGTATATTTTTTATTTTAAGTACAATAAAGAGTATTTTACTTTTACTAATAAGTATTTCCCTTTTTAATCAATTTTAATCAAATTTAGCTTTAATGTTGGCCAAATATTAAAATAAAACAAATAAATTACTATTAAAAAATCTTAAAATTTCGGAGGAATAATAATATTTGTTCCTATTTAATTAATAATATTTAAAAAATATTGCGATTTTGTAAAAGAATGTATGGAAATAGCCGCTAAGAAAATGTGACCAGAAGCAGCAAAAAAGTTTGAGAAAACTCAACTGAACGTGTGACTATCCAAAGAGGAATTGTGTCTTCGTCAGGTAATATTGCGGGACAATTAATTGAAAAAACTAAGATCATTGATTTTTTTCATTAGCACTCGAGAAGTACACTGATATTAGTTCCACAGCTCAACTTCTCATATTCATACGAGGTGTTACTCAAGATTTTGAAATCTTAGAAGAGTTATTAGAAATGTGTTGAGTTATTAGGAATTGAAAGGTCAAATCAAAGGAGTGGATATACTCGATGTACTTTTGGATGAGTGTTCAAAAACTGATTTGGACTTATCAAAATTATCGGCAGTTGCGACTGGCGGTGCTCCTTCGATGATTAATATCAATTCCGGGCTAGTTACCTTGCTGAAAAAGCATCTGCAAGAAAAAAACATAAACGCTGAAGATCTCATGCAGTTTCACTACATTATACACCAAGAAGCCGTTTGTTCTAAAAAAATGAATTTTAAAATGTCATCAACGTGGTAATTACGAGTGTAAATTTCATAAAATCACGAGGACTCAATGACAGACAATTCAAACAATTCCTTGATGCCATCGAAAGCGAATACGGAGATGTACTGTATTGTACAGAAGTAAGGTGGCTAAGGCGATACTTTGACACTGGAACGATTTTTAAATTTAATAGAAGAAATTGGAATATTTCTGGCGGAAAAGCAAAAGGATGTCCCGGAACTTAAAATTCCTGATTAGTTGTGTGATTTGGCTTTTATAGTTGACATTATAAATCATTTGAATATCTTGAACACACGGCTTCAAGGCGAAAATTAACTCATATTCATCTAATATTCCAGTTCTACGCTCATGTATCTTCCTTTCAATGCAAGCAGACACTTTTGAGATTACAAATGAATTATGGAAATTACAATCATTTTCTAAATTATAAGAAAATGGCTGAAAAAATCAACAAAACTGTGATTCATTTCAATAAATAATTAATTAATTTCAGTTGTGTAGAAAATATACATATTTTAAAAAAGTGAAACCTCTGTTGGACATATTCAGCAATGCTATTGGCGATTTCAGTTGGAAATGCGCCAGAGTCAATGCAGGTAGAAATTATCGACATTCAAAACGACCGAGATTAACGCACCAAATTCCACGAAGGAGACTTAAATATGTACGAAGAGTTACGAAGAGTTGAGTCTACCTATGTATGTGAACAAACATTTTCAATATTAATTAATAACATAACAAAAAATCGAAACCGCCAAAAGAAAATTTGGAAACAGTTTTACGTGTTGCTACAAGTAAACTTGAGCCAAAAAGATAGTAAGCACTATACAGTGCCACGCTTCAAATTAATAAATCTTTTTCAATTTTAATAAATTATTATCAATTGTTTATTGTCTTTAATAATCTATACTTGTGGCGGCCGGCCCGCCATCAGTTTATGATTTGTTCCTAGTGGCCCCTAGTCCGTGCAACTAAATCTATGCAACCATGCTTTATATAGATAATGAGAAGTTTTCCGGAGTACATTTCATAGTGTTTCAACCTTAATAATTACTGACAAAGATCCAAATAAAATTAAGTAAGAAATTGCATGTCCATTTTGAATTACTTTTGTACTCTTTGAAAATGATAGCACGAGTAAATTAAATAATTAATTGTGAAATAGTTATTTTACAATTGAGTGTTCTGGAATATTCTATGAGAACTGTCTATATCACCTTAACAATACGATTGGCTAATTATTCTAAAATAATTTTATAAATTTTACGAACTTCTTCAAATATGTCATTATCAGTTAACTTGATATATGAACGTCGACCATAATAGGACTAATAATATGTTTATTCATAATAATTCATTCACGGCCTTCTTTAATTCGGTTAAGAATTGAAGAACTATTCAAAACCGAGTTTAGTATTTATAAAACATTGAGAGAAACGAATTATTTGTTAACTTTCAATCTTTGAGTCTACTCTTTCTTATAATATCTATTAACTATTTTATAAGGAGACGAACCAACATCAATTGATTAGAGGGGATTAACAGTCGAGTAAAGAACAACGTCATTAAATAAAGACGTATTTGTTCCATCAACATAAAAATAGTTGACAATCTCCAAATTGAGAACATGTCCGTTCATATATCACGAACACAACATGGTCATTGTTTTAAAACCACTTCACACGCGCGTCATGTCAGTCGCGGTAACGAGGACGCATGTGCTGTGTGATTTAGATATTCAGTAGTTTAATGAAGACAAATCTACTCGTTTTTCATTTTATTTAAATAAAAATAAGTTTACAATAGAACGATAACGCTCCGTTTCGTTTAATTTCGACAGTTATCCTAATTTCGTTCAACCAATATATCATTTACAATGACAAACATCACGTGACAAACATCAAATCATGAGGAAATCAAATGTTTTTTAATAACGATTTTACTTAATATTAACTCCTTGATATTTATTCATTGCTCGCAGAATTAAAAGACAGACACAATCAGAATTTTATATGCACTCAATGTGTCCTCAATGTGTCCGATAGATTTTTTTTATTTTTCTTCATTAAAACTAAAGTAATTATATTTTATTATATATCATAAGACATCTTTACGATCAAGTTCAGCAGTAATCCAAATTCCGAGCTCGTTCTTGAAATACGAACTTACGATCCTAAACTCAGAGAAGCGAATACCATCATATAAGATTGATTCTTCACATCTTTCCCCAAATATCATCGTGTCATGATTACCCGACTATTGAATGTTAATATTTAAATATATTCAACGCACATGTGAATAATAAACATTGGTACATTGTTTCTTATTTACAAAACATCTTGTTTTACAAATGTTTGTATTGATTGATTACAAAATATTTGTGAAACAACAATATGTATTCTAAATAATTAAATTTAGATTTCGTTAAATTTAAAAAGAAAATAAATAAGAAAATATCCATCTGCCTTGCACTGTCTGTCACATCTGTGTTGAATGCCAGGATTTACCTAATTATTACGAGCGGGTTTGCCGATTTGGTTTTGACTTTAATCTTGAGACCTTGTACCTTCACTCTGTCTTGTACCAATTTAAACTCCTTTTTTATGTGCTTAGGACAACTTTTTGGTTGCGTGCATTAAGAACCCTGTCTATCGCTGCTACGATTCATTCTTTATGATTTTATCTCCATTGTGTTTAGAGTCGATAGATTACATAATGAGGGTGTGGCTTGGGAGTGCTCTGTTTGCTTTTACAGATCTTTTGCCCTTTGCTATATCCAGTTCTTCCTGGAAGGATTTAGCTTGTACAGTTGGTTGGGTGGATCTTTCAGCTTCTTCTTTACGTTTTTAAGTCTACTCGTGCCTCACCATAACGATCTCGTGCTTGTGCCGCCGACCTAGTGCCGTAATAGTGGGTTGCTGTTTCTGCGGTTTTTCTTTATGTAGTGCAGTATTTGTTTAATCTCGATGGAATAGTTTTTTGAGGTTCTCTCGGATCGGTCTTCAAATTTTTAAGTGTTTAGCCGCTCGTATCTAAGACTACTTCCAGCTACTTGTGTATTTCTTTGTTCTTCCGGCGCAACTCAACAAATACTTTCACGCAAATCCACCGCAAAAGACCTAGGCATAATATTTGACGAAAAACTATCTTTTAGAGATCATTACGACTACATTATTAACAATGGAAACAGATTGTGTGGATTCATAAGCAGGAGCACTAAAAGTTTTAACTGTTCCATGGTTCGCAATATTTTAGAATATAACTCGGTCATATGGTCACCAAACTACGCCACTCACTGTGAAAAGGTAGAGGCTGTACAGAAAAGGTTTTTACGATTACTCAGTTCTCGCTATCAGTACGGACGTAAACTCGAATGTTACAATGACAGACTTAAACATTTTAAATTACAAACACTAGAAATACGTCGTAAGGCATATATCTTAAGTATTATAATAAAATTATATATAATAAAATTCGTCGTAATTCCACATCAATTGATAAGAGTAGAATAAATTTCGCGTAAGAAATAATGTCATTAGATAAGGGCTTATAATTGTAACGTCAGTATGTAAATATCAAGATCTAGTTGACAATTTTTACATTGAGATCGTGTCCGGTCTTATACCACGGACACAACATGGTCATTGTTTTGATAATTATTGAGATATTTTAAAAACTTAGTATTGAAATATATGTGAGCGTAAAAATCTTGTAATATTAGACAAGAAGCGGAAAAAGAGGTCGAAAGCCACTTCTCACGCGCGTTATGTCTGTCACGGTAATGCAGACGATGTCTTGTGTAATTTATATTTTCAGTAGTTTAATGAAGACAAATCTAATATTTTCTCACTTTATTTTAATAAAAATGAGTCCCTATTTTACTATGGATGATAACGTTCACTTCGTTTAATTTCAACAATAATCTTTGTTTCGTTCCACAAACACAACATTCACAACGACAAGGATGCTTTTGGCCACAAAATAAATTGTTTTTTAATATAAATATTACTTAATATAAACGCCTTGATATTCATTCACTCCCAAGAATAAAAGACAAACAGAAGCAGAATTGTGACTTGCACTCAATGTGTCCGATATTCAGTAGCTTCATAAAGACAATTTTATTTTTCTTTATTAAAACTAAAATAATCATATTTTCTTATATATCATGAGACATCTTTTCGATCAAGTTCAACAGTAATCCAAATTAAGAGCTCGTTCTTGAAATACGAACTTATGATCCTAAACTCAGAGAAGCGAAACACCATCATATAAGATTGATTCTTCACATCTTTCCCCAAATATCGCCGTGACATGATTACCCGACATTTGAGTCTTAATATTTAAAGTGTATGTTACAAGATATTTAACGCACATGTGAATAATATTTATTGAAATATTGTTTTTGTTATATTTATAATAATGGCACGGTAGTGGCGCGATGAGACAGCGTCTGACTGTTATGAATTCGACCCCCACTCAGGGGAGTGATTATATTTTCACTTTCTCGCCTTGGTAAGTACAAGTTCAGCGTTGAGTTCCACCACTCAACACGCTATGTCTCGAATTCGGTGGAAGGCGAAGTACGGAGCTGTTTGACACTAGGTACTTTCTGTTTACCCTGCTATGCGAAATAAAAAACGTGAAGTGAAGACATCAAGAATATGTATTCTAAATAATAAATGGAATTAAAAAACATTGCAATACTTGACACCGACAACAGTTTAGAGTTACATCAAATGGAAACTTACAATACTATTAAGATGTAACTGCAGGAGTACATCGTGCATGGAGAGTGAGGGTATTCAAACAGTGAGGAGAAACCATTAGCGATTCAAACTTTACAATTATTCAGATCAGTTATAAATGGACAAGCAACAATTTCAACTTGCCAGAGATTTTTGATTATAATATGAACATGTGGCATCAAATTATCCTTGTATATTATATTATGGTAACGGTATATACGATGACGTATTCAAATTTGCCAAGGTTTTAGTAAGTACTTTCAGAGTGTATTTGTTAACTCTGCATCGACTTGTTATCAACAATAATCTATCACATTCTTTTTTTAAGGGGAAAGCTTTAAAATATATTACGTAAAATTCTTGATGGCCATATTATTATACGTTAATCAATGGAACGAATTGTCGTTCCATAATATTTTTGTACTTGAAGGTAATTGTACCTTCAAGTACAAAAATATTATTTTTTTTTTGATTATCAAAACCATTTACACAATGTAAGCGCAACACCATTTGTTAAATGTATCAAGAGCCGTTGAAATATAAAGAAAATTTTCACTATTCATCTGAACGTAGACTTAATATCGAGATTGAAGACATAATTAACTCGCGTGGCAAGTGCTCCCCAACAGTATACTACGTTTATTATGAAGTAGAGTAATACTTGTCGGCACCTGAAGCAGTATATTCAAACATTATGTAAAATACAAACAGGATTTTTATCTTTTGAGTGTGAAAACCTGCTTCTGACGGAGTAGATATTATGATAAATAAAGGATATGGAGACACATAGAAAATATCTTTAGGCAAGTGAAAATTAGATTTTGTCGACAACTATGTGTATTAAAAATAAATGTTTTGATTTTTTTTATTAAAAAGATAAGACGCATTCCTTAAACGAGAGGGCAAAAGTACAATCCAACCACATAAGTTCATTATGAACACATGTTACTAAGGTGTTCAATAGTTTAGTGGATCGAATAATGTGTAGAATTAAATCTATTTATTAAGATATTCTTGCAACAACACCCTTTTTGTTGTCTACATTTAGTTTATTAATGAAATATGAATTTTATATTGAAACTGCTGAGGCGGAGAAAATTATTGTAATCAGGGAGGACTTCGGAAGTAAGATCACTCTTACTTGCATTTGGAACAGCTAAGAGAAGAGTCTGTACGATTGCTCCAGTTCTAGTAAAAGTGCATTTGAGAAAGACTCACAAAACTCATAGTGGATGAGACGTTAATGAACAACTTTGAAGCAACACGAATGGCGATTATATTATCAAAGGTCAAGATAATTATACTCTGGGTACAAAATCTTTGATAATTGATCTTCATTGACAGACGCAGCCTCTATGCAAACGCATTATATCGTCCGAAAACAGTAGATCAGTCTAGAGCTTACGGGATCGTACAGATGACTGTATGCTTTAAATAAGGTTTTGCGAGGAAATAATCTCCGCCTCCACATACATAAACGACAAGTTGTCAAGAGTGAGAAGACCACAGTCATTAAACTAGGTCTTTTGGAGGCACTCCTCTAGCCTCCAGCCTGTGGCTCAAACACACTTAAACAAATACAAAAATATGATTTAAAAATCCACATTCCTTGTAAATATAGAAAAAAGATATCCACTTTCCATCTACACGCAGAGAAAGTTTCACATCATCTCTCCTTTGAGAACAGTTTTCTTTACCGTTTTTTGTTAAAAGCATAATTAATGTTATAGTTCGTCTTTCATCCGCTTTTAAAAATAGTAGAGAAGAAGAATTTTATTTTAAACACAATACAGACGCGCTTCTAAACACTAATAACAACATCTTGTTTTAACATCGCTGATAGCATTCCCGATACAGGATACCCTTGATTACAAACATGCACGGTGATCAACGGTAACGTTTTGTGATTTAAATATTAGTAAGTTGCAGTAGTCTTTTGAAAATAATTATTTTAATATGCGAGCATTTGTTAACTGAATGATATCAAAATTTGAGCAAAGTAAAATATTTTCATTCATGTCCAAGCATTAATAATTATTAAAACTCTAAAAAACCTTTGTGCAGAATCAAAATAACCAAAAAAATGAGCAACAGTGAAATTAAAGTACTACAAAATAAATTTGAATTGCACAAGACATTCATATATGACAATGTATTTAAAAAATTCAATCTGTTAACAGATTAGAAGTTTTGATAGTATTCCCGATACATGGTCGAGTTGTTCCAAGAAATCTTCACTCGTATATATGTAATATAGATATTCAGTAGTTTTGTGAAGACAAATTGTATCATCGTTGTCGTAATTAGGAAGTAAATTTTATAAAATATCAGTCCATCCTTACTAGACAGCGAAAATGTGAGAAAACGACTCGAAAACGAAACGTAATAGTAAGAAGGCAAAGTTTGCTCAAAAATAAAAGTAATTTGGTAAATGTCAAAACATCAAGTCAATCAAAACATCACGCAAGCCCTCCTTAGATATTCAGTATTCTGAAGACGTTTCATAGCATTACTACCTCAAAACAAGCAAAATAAAATCTCAATATAAGTAGATGTGAAATTGTTTTTGTGTTTTGAATTATTTTTGTACTCCTTGAAAATATATGTATTAATATGAGTCGAATCAATTCGAACAACTCCGACATAGTCATTTTACAATTTAGTTTATAAGAAAATAACTGGTTAGATAAAATCTAGTTAACAATCTCCATATTTGGAACTATCAGTTGATGGAATATATCATACAGCGGACATGATATAATTATTAAAATATTTATAATAACAAAATCCATATAATACTATATTTTAATATCAAAATCCACTTTCACAAAACAATACGTTCTTTATAAATTATTAATGATTGAATTAGAGATATAGGACGTGCATAGAAAATGAAGACGTTAGTAGTTTCTTTAATAGATTCAGATTACTTGAGGATAAAAATATTCAAACTTCTTACAGACCAATAGCCTTGATATTGTACCCGTTACATGGTGAGACTATTTAGAGAACACTTGAAGTGTGTGTATTAACTGTCAAAGTAACACAGAGGCATGTGCCAATACAAGATATATCCAGCGGTATATGAGAACATAACGTAGTTAAATAAAACATCAAATAGAACAAATAGTTTTCTCTATGGATACAAGTTCTACAAACATTAAAATCAAAAACAAACAGGCAACTAATATGATGAACCCGTCGTACGATTATGATAATAATCAATTCAAAAACCATTTCCCACAGCTCCTAAATGAGAGAAAAATTTCAAACAAACGAGAAAGAAGTTACTTTGAACACGTATTAATAAGATATTAAGTAATTATGTCCTTGCTAACAGCTCTAATATCAAAAGCTTGATATGAAAAATAATCATAATGAGAAATTAAATAAGTAGAGACTTGTTACTTGTTGACTGCCCAAATATGGCACGCGCTGATGTCAGCTAGAGACAGTGAAAACCCCAAATACTTAATAATTATTTTAAGATATTCATAATTTAATTATCATCATAAAATATGGGACATAATCTTTAATAAAATTATTCAACACTAGTTGATATTCTCTTGGTCAGCATTCGAATAAAACTTTACAGAGACATTGACAACGCGCATTGCAATAGATCTGGTGATCCCAACAGCTTCAATTACTTTAAACGAATCCAAAAACATTACCTAAACTCCATGGAATCGTATACACAACAGATCACAGCTTGTACATGTCTCGCTTTATGTAAAGTAACGATATTTATGATTAGTTGTTATATTATATCATTAATAGTGTGATAAGGAGTACAACAAACATCAATTGATAAGTCGAGTAAGGAACAATATCATTAGATAATTACTTAAAATTGTTTCATCAGTATAAAATATCAAGATCTAGTTGACTGATCTGATCTGTACGTTGAGAAAATGCCCGTTCATATATCACGGACACAACATGGTCATTGTTTTGGTAATTATTGAGATATTTAAAAAACTCAGAATTGAAATATACGTTAGCGTAAAAATCTTGTAATATTAGATAAGAAGTGGCGCAAAAAGAGGTAGAACACCGCTTCACTCGCGCGTTATGTCCGTCACGGTATCGCAGACGCATGTGCTGTGTGATTTAGATATTCAGTAGTTTAAAGAAGATAACTCTAATATTTTTTTATTTAATGTAAATAAAAATGAGCAATTATTTAGAGGGTAACTATAGAGAGGTTAAAGTTTTATTTTAACTGCACTCCAGAAGTAATCCTTATTTCGTTCTCTAAATACTTGATTTATAACGACAAGGACGCGAAAAAGGGACAGCTTCTGGCATGAAAATTAGTTGTTTTTAAAAACCATTTTACTTAATATCAACTTGATATTTATTTAATCAGAGCAGCAGAATTGTGACTTGCACTCAATGTGTCCGTATTCAGTAGTTTCATGGAGACATTTTTATTTTTCTTCATTAAAACTGAATTAATTGTATTTTTTTATATATTATAAGACATCTTTCAGATCAATTTCAACAGTAATCCAAATTCCGAGCTCGTTCTTGAAATACGAACTTACGATCCTAAACTCAGAGAAGCGAAATCTTTCTCGAATCTTTCGATCGACATCTTTCCCCAAATATCGCCGTGACATGATTACCCGACATTTGAGTCTTAATATTTAAAGTGTATGTTACAAGATATTCAACGTACAAGTGAATGATAAACGTTGGTGCATTGTTTCTTATTTACAAAACATTTATATAAGAACAATATGTATTCTAAATGACTAAATGGACTTTTCCCTATGAGGGGACGGGATAGAATATAATTCCAATCTGCTGTTGGGTAACGTCCCGGAAGAGGCGGGTGTACCATTAATTTGGTGGTAGGAGGTCAGTCCTATGACTGGCCCGCGACCACCATCATGATAAAAACGATCCACCAAATATTTGACGATGTGTCGGAACACATCATACTGAATTATAATTTTAGAGTTACATCAAATGGAAACTTACAATACTATTAAGGTGTAACTGCAGGAGTACATCGTGCGTGGAGAGTGTGGGTATTCAAACAGTTAGGAGAAACCATCAGCGATTCAAACTTCACAATTATTCAGATCGAATATAAATGGACAAGCAACAATTCCAGCTTGCCGGAGATTTGTGATTATAATATAAACATGTAGCATCAAATTATCCTTGTATATTATATTATGGTAACGATACATATGATGACGAATTAAATATTGCGAAAGAGCGACTTTGTTTATCCTGCATCAATTTATTACCAACAAGACTATATTATATCTTAATTTTAAGAAGAAAGCTTTGAAACATATTCAAGTAAAATTCTTGTCAGATATTATAATTTCATTGTTAATAATTTTATACATTTATCAATGGAAAGTAAATTACGTTCATGTATAAAAATACTGAAAACTTTTTTCTGGTTATCAAAACCATTTGCAACCATGTAAATGTAATAACATGTGTTAAATGTAACAAGATATGCAAAGAAATATAAAAAAAATCACTATTCATTTGAACATAGGCTTTTTTAAGCCTTTAATTCTTACTTACCTTGAGATTATAGACATAATTTACTCTCGTGGCAAGAGCTCCTCAACAGTATACTTCATTTATTATGAAGTAGAGTAATACTTGTCGACACCTGAAAGGGTATATTCAAATATTCTATAAAATACAAACAGGATTTTTTATCATTTATAAAGTGTCAAACCCGCGGCTGACGATGATGTTCCTGTAAGCCCTCCGACCAGACTAGATATTCAGTAGTTTCCTGGAGATATTATGGTAACTAAAGGACATGGACACACATGGAAAATATTTTTTGCAAATGAAAATTAGATTTTATCTACAACTATTTGATTAAAAATTAATCTTTTGATTTTTTATTACAAAGGTGAGACACACATTCCTTAAACTAGAGTGCAAAAGTACAATCCAACCACATAGGTTTCATTATGAACACATGTTACTAAGATATTCAGTAGTTTAGTGGAATAAATAATGTGTAGATTTGCATCTCAAGATATTCTTGCAATAACTGAATTTTATGTCATTTATTCTAGTAGAGCACGATTACTTTTACTGCTTTTGGGAAAATAAGATGAGAAACTGCACGATTGCTTCAGTTCTGATGAACACAAGACTCGTCGTGAATGAGACGTTAATAAACAACTTTGAAGAAACAGGAATGGAGAATTATTAAAGGCTAAAACAATTATACTATAATATAAGCCAACTGATCATCATTGACTGACGCAACCTCTGTAAAGTATACTATGTTGCTCCAAGCCATTAGTTCAATCTAAAGTTAACGATATTGTACAGATGACCTGTATACTCTAAATGAGGCTTGCGATGGAATATCCTCAGCTACGTGTTGCAACCCCACATACGTAAAAGACGAGTAGTCAAGAGTAAGAAGATCACAACCAGGTCTTTTTTGGTGGCACCCTTCCAGTGTACAGGGTTTCACTCAAATATCTTTAAACAAAGACAAAAATATATTTTTATAGTCCCCATTCCTTTAACATATAGATTAAAGTATTCCAATTATCTTTTGAACGCTGAAAACACTTCACATCGTCCTCCCTTGAGGAATTGTTTCATATTTAAAAATCATGGCATTCCATAAAACTTCATCAAATAGGTCTCATTCATTGCTTTGATATTTTAGTAAAAGTAGCTCTTGACTTTATTCAGCCGTAGACGTCAATAATGGTGTAATAAAAATAAGGACATACCGAAGAATAACTGAGGATGCTTTATTTAGACAATATTGAAATCATCTAAACCTTAAAATTACGTCAAGGTATTTCACATGTAGTATGTAAGGTGGATATTCATTGATACCAACCAACAATACAACCAACCAATCAACTAATGCTGAAACCCAAATACGGTGAATCTCCAACAGCGAAAATATCGTTTTCAACAATAAGGTTTGTTTTGAATAAATCTAGTAGTTCTTTGAGCCGTCTCTTAGATACAGTCAATAAAAATATTAGAGCTTTAAAAACATTAAACGAGCCTAATGAGTACTACTACTAGTGGGATACACTTATAGTTTATATGATGACCAACAAATTAGATGCTATTACTAATAGAAATTGGGAAGAATGTCGTAATACATTATCTAAATCACCAAGTTTAGCTCAGTTTTGCACCTTCGTAAATAATAAGGCTGATTTATTGGAAACAATTGAAAATCAAGCAATTAAAAAATAATCAATGAATAAAATACAAACTAAATCCAAGAGTTTTATAATAAATACAAATTGTAGTAATCATTCTAATAATCTTCTAAAAAATTAAAATACATATAGTGATAACAAAGTACAGTGTCCATTATGTAATAGCAATCATCTTTTATATACTTGTCAGTCTTTTAGAAGCTCAATTGACATGAGAATTTCTAAAGAACGGGAACTAAAGGTTTGTTTTTATTGTTTACGTTCTGGTCACTTGAAATTAAATTATCATAGTTTAAATATAGTAAAGGCCGTCATAATACGCTTTTGCATATTGATATTGGTTCCAGAAAAATTTTGAATTACAAGATCCTATGCCTAGTGTAGCTTTGCCAGTAAAAAGTGCTCCAAAAACTTCACCTACTCACTCACAAAACAATGTTGTACTATCAAGGAACTCTCCAATACATACAAGTACTTCTTGTGTTTTACTGTCCACAACATTAGTGAATGTGGTGAGCGACAAAGGTGAGAAATTGAAGGCTAGAGTTCTACTCGACAATATTGTTGGTGAATTTATTTTATTACTGAAGATTTTATTTAAGAAAGTGGCAGTCTAACAGCAGAGAAGTTTTGAAACAAATTTCAGACACTGTCCAAAGTTCAAACAGTTTGGATTTGGCTGAAAATAAAAACACATTAGGTCCTCAAATACATTAGGCTTGCTCTGGTTTTGCGATACCGATTCGGTAACTTTTTCCGTTGGTCTTGATAAAAAATGTAGAGATGTTAACAATAAAATAACTAAACGTCGTATACTTTTTATAATTAGCCAAATTTTCGACCCGCTCGGCCTAGTAGGCCCTTGTATTACTAAAGCAAACATAATCATGCAAAAATTATGGGTTTCTAAGATTGACTGGGATGGTCTAGTTCCATCTGATGTAGGTAACTTATGGCAATCATTTGAAAATACTATTTCATACTTAAATACGTTGACGATTCCTAGATGGGTGTTGTGTGATAAGTCTACAAATAATGAAATTCATGTTTATACAGAGGCATCTGAGAAGACGTATGGCGCTTGCGTCTATATTCGGTCTATGAATGATGATGAATTTTTGGATCAAGATTGTGTACTAAGGTTTTTACAAAGGCTTTATGGCTCTCTTACAATATCTTTTAGCAGTTCTAAGTTTTGGTGCGATTCGACCATAGTTTTGAGTTGGCTTTCTATGGCACCGAATATTTTAAAAGCTTTAGTGCGAAACCGCGTTATAGAAATACAAGAATCCATCGCATCTTATACGTGGAGATATGTGCCGTCTAGAGATAATACGGCGGATCTTGTTTTTCGTGGGGCGAAGGCTGACCTTATCAGCGATTGCCTTTTGTGGTGGTCAGGTCCCACTGTTTCATTAAAAGATAAACATAACTGGCCTAAAATGCCAAGTAAAGTTGAGAAACAGGTTTTACCACAAGTAGTATCATCTCACTTAGCTAATCATTCATCTCATCACTCACGTAATAAATCATCGATCTCATTAAAACAAATTTTAAAATTATTAGAACCATGTAGTATTGAATCATTAATTTATAAATATTCTAATTTTAAACACTTAAAAAGAGTTGTGGCTTACGTACTAAGATTACGAAAATAAGAAATTAAAACACTATCTATTCAGGAATTTTGGTTCATTCAGGTTTATAATTAAATTTTAGCAACTATATATGTTCCCTGAGGAGTATAAACTATTAAAATTAGATAAATTTTTACCAAGTAATAATAGACTTTCTCCTTTAAGTATTTTTATTGATAGCGACAATATCATCTATGTAGGCGGCAGGCTTGATAACTTTATAACTTTATAACTTGATAACTTGTTAAAGCTATTCACCTAGAGGTTGTTACAAATCTTACCAAGGAAGCATACATAGCTGCTTTAAACCGATTTATTCCTCGTCGTAGCAAGCCCAAAAGAATCTTATCGGATAATGCTACGAATTTTGTTGGGACATGTTACGAGTTATCAGAATTTTTAAAACAAGGTAATATTACCTGCGATGTTGCACAACAAGGTACTGAATTTACTTTTGCGTCTCCTTATTCTTCTCATTTTAATGGCATAGCAGAGGCGGCACTACATATTCATTTAACCTACGAGGAAATGGCAACATTTTCAGATAGAAGCCATCATCTGATCCTCCTGATTTTACTAACCTTATTCATCCCATTTTTTGTTTGGACGACCATTAATGTCAATTCCAAGTCTGTAAGTTGCTGACGTCAACGTCAATTGTCGGGAGCGTTAAAAGAGAGTAAAATTTGTTAAGCAACATTTCTGGAATCACTTCAATCTCGAGTATGTTTTTCTGCTTCAGCAAAGACAAAATGGTGCACCTCCACAAGGCATCTCACTGAGGGTGTACAGGCCCTCATCAAGGAGAAGGGAGCGCCACCCTTGCTGTGGCCATTGGGACAAGTCGTAAAGGTCTTCACTGGACCTGATGAAGCGTTGCGGGTAGCAGAACTCAAAACGAAGAAAGGAATTGTACATAGGGGCTTCAACAACATCTGTCCACTTCCTCTCTCTTGAAAATTTCAATCCAGGGAGTAAACCGGCACCGGTGGATGTTCGATGCTGAAACAGGTTTTAAACTCCAGTGGTTCGTTACTCTTAAAACGTCAATAAATAAAATAATCCATCTGGTTTGCACTGCCTTTGAATTGGCAATGATAGTCCATGAAACTTCACGTAATCAACATCAGCTCCGTAATAAATTGAAATTAAAAATATAATTATTAAGATTTGATGATCATATTTCGTGTTATCAGAGAACTTATAATACGAGTTTAAAGTGACAGTGTTTGTGGACTTTATTAAAGTGTAATACTTAGTAAATCAACAATATCAGTGGAATGAGAAACAAATAAACAAAACAAGCTGTGTATATTTCGTAATAATAGATATCAACTTTACTGTGCTTGTGCTATATTCGTATTCTGAGCTTTAACAAATAGAATAGAAGAGAATTTAACAAATACAATCAAGAAGAATCACAGTACCTGTGATTCTTCTTGATTGTATTTGTTAAATTTTGTTAAATCAAGCTATCGAAAGCATAATAAAAAAAGGATAAACATAGTGAGTCAGTTTTATAATTACAGTTAGTAGTAGTTAGTATATTAACGGGTAGAAAATAAATAAAATCAACGGGTCTATATATTCACTGTTAACTTCTACATATGATACCATATTTTCACACCGGTTTATAACTATAACGGTGGCGCAATCTGCAAACTACAGAGTTGATCCAGGGTTCAATCCCAAGCCAACTCTCGAAAAAATTATTATATTCTGCACAAAATTAATTTGTAATTGAAAGTATGGAATGCAAAGGATGTAAACAAATGCATTTAGAACGAAATAAATTTCTCTTTTGTAAATTATGTCAAGATAAGTACCATCACAAGTGCCTGAACATATCTGATGAGCAATTCAAACGCCTTACCTCAGAATTTCAAGTTTCATGGATTTGACCAGTGTGTACAAACATAACACGCAGAAACAGAGGAAATACTAATACTCCCGTTCGATACAGTCAAATTCCTACGGTTGAAGATTCACTTGATATGTCGTGTGATTACACTGAAGTTGGTAATGTCACACCGAGCGAAAGCCAAACAATACACGTAAATGACAATAACGTAATCACTATGGATAAGATAAGTGAGTTGCTTGATCAAAAATTAAACACCACACAACAAGCACATATGAACAATCTTCGTTTGACTCCACGAGAAGATATAAAATCCCTAGTGCGTGCCGAAATGGGTGCTGCAATACAAAATTTAAAAGACGAATTCTCTTCAACTACTGATTTCATCTGCGCTGAACAAGAAAATTTGAAAAAAGAAGTCGACATCAAAACAAAACTAATTTCTAGTTTGGATACCGAAAACTCACGGTTACGTAATGACGTGCAGAAGATCAGCAATCGAATATGTATGCTTGAAAAAAGTTCCCGCAGCCATAACATCGAGATGCAAGTCGTGCCGGAGACGCGTAACGAAAACGTCATGGATCTGTTTAAAAGATTATGTGAAATCATTAATGTACCCCTCGATCCCATACAAATTCACGCATGCCGCCGCGTCGTCAAATTAAATCCATCATCAGCTCGACCGCGTAATATTCTAGTTACCTTAAGCTCTCCTTACATAAGGGACACCATTCTTTCAGCTATATACAGATACAATAAAAGCCACCCAAAAGAAACATTGAACTCGAGCCTTATAGGAGTTACTGGCGAGTCAAGAAAAATCTATGTAACGGAACACCTATCCCCAGAATGTAAAATGATTTACGCCTCCGCACGGAAAATCTCTAAAGAGAAACAATATAGATATGTTTGGGTCAAGTATGGAAGCGTCTATATTCCCAAAAATGAATCATCGTCTGCCAACCTCATCAAAAATGAAGAATGCTTAAAAAACTTAAAATAACTAACTATAGTATTATCTTTTGCTTTATTCAAAATTTTATATTTTGAAATCGAAACGGTTTTTATGTTAATATATTACCAGAATGTTAATAGAATTAGATCAAAAACTGTTGATGTATCCCTTAACATTTTAAACGGCAATTATGACGTTGTTTGCTTGACTGAAACCAATTTCAATGACGAAATATTTGACCATGAAATTTTTGACTCACGCTACAATGTTTTTCGTAGAGACCGCTACACTACTAGTATTAACAAAAAAGACGGCGGTGGGGTAGTTGTGGCGGTTAAGAAAGGCTTTAATGTCTTAAGACAAACTTCCTGGGAGAGTGATATCGAAGATTTGTGGTTGAGTATTTCTACTTATGATAATATCTATACTCTTCATCTCTGTCTCTGCTATCTGTCTCCTGACCTTGCTGTCGACAGCATTGAATCTTTCTATACTTCTTGCATAAAAATTGTCACGGACAGAAATGAGGCAAACAATTTCCTTAATTGTTGGAGATTTCAGTACACCGAACTTAACATGGCAAAATACACTTACATCTAATGATCTTATACCTAGCTCTTGTCAAGATCACAAATCACGTTTACTACTGGATATGATGAACTTTTGCAATCTCAGGCAATTTAACTTTATTCGAAATCATAATGATAGACTTTTAGATCTCGCCTTCTCAAATCTGCCGACAATCAAGGTAAACAGCGCGGTAGACTCAACCATAAGTCGTATTGACAAATATCATCCACCTATTACTATTACTTTAAATCTAAAGTCACAGGTAGCAATTAAACAAAATAAACGCATGAAACTTAATTATTTTAAATGTATTTACCAAAGTCTTCGATCTGTATTGAGAACCATTAACTGGACTAAAACTCTGTCATCTGAAGATATAGACACGAATGTAAAAGAATTCTATAAGGTCTTAAACACAATAATAAAGGAAAACACACCTTTGGTACGAGACGATTCGTTTCGTTATCCGGTCTGGTTCAGCCATGGACTCAAGCGTTGTCTCATTGAAAAGCATAAATATCACAAAAAATTTAACAATCCGCGTGACTATGACACTTTTTCTTTACTACGTAAAAGAAGCAAGAACCATATAGATAAATGTTATAACGATTTCGCTTGTTCGGTGGAAGACTCAATACACACTAATTCAAAGATTTTCTACCGATTCATAAACGATAAAAAAGGTTCCGAAATTAACTCAATACCAGAAGTAGTACAATATGCAAACAAAACTTCTAAAAACGCCCAGGATGCTTCCGAATTATTTTCAAATTATTTTGGTTCAATATTTAGTTCTTCCAACTTAAAAGGCTCATATAATGTTAAGCCGGGCAATTACAATAATGATACACTAAGTAACTTCTCTATCTCAAAAAATGAAATATGCAAAAAAATCAGGAATCTAGATGAAAATAAGGGTGCAAGCCCTGACGGGATTCCACCTTCTTTCATAAAATTATGTGCTCAAGAACTTAGTACTCCACTATCTATTCTATTCAACATGTCCGTGAACAATGGTATCTTCACTAAATACTGGAAAACAGCCTATATTATTCCTATTTACAAATCTGGAGATCGTTCACATTGTGAAAATTACCGACCTATCAGTATTAAGTCATGTTTCTCCAAAATATTGGAATCTATCGTATACGATAAAATTTATCATCATGTATATCCGGTATTCTGTGACAAACAGCATGGCTTTGTAAAAAACCGTTCCACTACATCTAATTTATTAGAATATAAAAACTATATATGTAACACTTTCGCGAAATGTGGACAAACGGACTCGATATATACTGACTTTTCAAAAGCGTTCGATAAGGTAAATCACATTTGCTCTGTCGCAAACTTAAGGCTTACGGAATCCATGGATCCTTATTAAGATGGGTTGAATCATACTTAGATAGAAGAACTCAATTAGTTGCAATCAAAGGGTACACTTCCTCCGCGGCAACAATTACATCTGGGGTACCACAGGTATCGAACCTTGGACCTTTATTTTCATATTATTTATTAATGACCTAGCTAAAGACTTATCGTGTCAATTTTTACTATACGCTGATGATCTCAAAATGTATTCTTCGATTAATATCAACATCAAGGATGCTATATCTCTTCAAAAGGACTTAGATGCTGTTTCCAAATGGTGCACTAATAATCGAATGACGTTAAATATAGAAAAGTGCTTTGTAATAAGCTTTACACTGAAAAGAACGAAAAAAAATACTTTTTGATTACACATTAAACAAACAAATACTTTCACGCAAATCCACCGCAAAAGACCTAGGCATAATATTTGACGAAAAACTCTCTTTTAGAGATCATTACGACTACATTATTAACAATGGAAACAGATTGTGTGGCTTCATAAGCAGGAGCACTAAAAGTTTTAACTGTTCCATGGTTCGCAGTATTTTAGAATATAACTCGGTCATATGGTCAACAAACTACGCCACTCACTGTGAAAAGGTAGAGGCTGTACAGAAAAGGTTTTTACGATTACTCAGTTCTCGCTATCAGCACGGACGTAAACTCGAATGCTACAATGACAGACTTAAACATTTTAAATTACAAACACTAGAAATGCGTCGTAACTGTAATGGCTTAGTATATTTACACAAAATATTACACGGTGTTATCGATTCACCCTTACTTTTAAGTTCCATCAATATAAACACTAACTTTAAATTCCGACATTCCGATATAATAGGGATTTTCTTAAAAATGACGCGAATGATAGTATTGACATTTTCAACAACAACCTAAATATATTTAAAAAACAATTGGTTTCAATATCCTCAAATAATAACCAATAATACTGATTAAATATATTTTTCTTATCCATTATTTATAATAGTTCCTCATTTCACCAGTTTATAATTTCCTTTTATTTTTATTGCTATAACTTATTCATATTTTTCTGTGTAAATTATTATTTCTATTTGTTTTAAACGTTTCTAATGTATACAATTTATTTTTAAGAGCTGATGTATTTTTGATTTTATAAGTGAAATATTTAAGCTGTAATCTGTGTTCACATAATTATTGGGTTATAACTCAGCTAATTTATAATGTTTACTTATCAATTAAGTGCATCTTTAGTTATAATCTGTTTTGTGAACCGTAAATAAATAAATAAATAAATTAGCAAAAAAAAAAGAGGTTGAAAACTACTTCTCACGCGCGATATGCCTGTCACTGTAACGCAGACGCATGTGCTGTGTGATTTAGATATTCAGTAGTTTAATGAAGACAAATCTAATATGTTTTCATTGTATATAAATGAACATAAGTAATTATTTTATTATAGAAGTTAAGGTACATTTTAATTAAATTCCAAAAGTAATCCTTATTTCTCCAAATACTTGATTTATAACGTGTAAATGTGTTGTTTTTAATAACCATTTTACTTAATGTTAACGCCTTGATATTCATTCACTACCAAGAATAAAATACAGAATTGTGACTGGCATGACTGACATTGAGATGTGTCCGATATTCAGAAATTTCATAAAGACAATTTTATTTTTCTTCATAAAAACGAAAATAATTATATATATATATGTATATATATATATATATATATATATATATATATATATATATATATATGTATATATATATACATCTTTCCGATCAAGTTCAACAGTAATCTAAATTCCGAGCTCGTTCTTGAAATACGAACTTACGATCCAAAACTCAGAGAAGCGAAATACCATCATATAAGATTGATTCTTCACATCTTTCCCCAAATATCGCCGTGACATGATTACCCGACATTTGAATGTTAATATTTAAAGTGTATGTTATAAGATATTCAACGCACATGTGAATAATATTTATTGAAACATTGTTTTTTTTATTTATAAAAAAATATTTTCTCCTCGCTCCGGAAAGTTAAAGTGCAGCGTTAAGTTCACCACTCAAGACGCAATGTCTGGAATTCGGTGGAAAGCGAAGTACGGAGTTATTTGACACTAGGTACTTTCTGTCCACTCTGCTATGCGGGATAAAAAGAGTAAATTTAAGCGTAAATTTATGTTATAAATGGAATTGTACAACTACACTTTTTGAGACAAACAACAATTTACAATCACATCAAATGAAAAGTACATCGTGCATGGAGAGTGAATGGTATTCAAACAGTTATGAGAAACCATTAGCGATTCAAACTTCACAATTATTCAGATTGGATGTAAATGAACACTCCAAATGTATTTAGGCAACGGAAATTTATTTTTATCTAAAGCGGTTTGTATAGAAAATGTGTTTTTTTTTTACTTTGGTGCAATGGTAAAACTCACGAGCCCTAACCAAGAGCGCAAAAGTACAATCCAACCACATAGGTTTCATTATGAACATATGTTACTAAGATATTCAGTAGTTTAGTGGAATAAATAATGTGTAGATTTGCATCTCAAAATATTCTTACAAATACTCAATATTATGGCATTTATTCTAGTAGAGCACGATTACTTTTACTGATTTTGGGACACTAAGATGAGTATTTACGGTTGCTTCAGTTCTGATGAACACAAGACTCGTCGTGAATGGGACGTTAATAAACAACTTTGGAGAAACAGGAATGGCGAATTATTAAAGGCTAAAACAATTATACTATAATATAAACCAACTGATCATCATTGACTGACTCAACCTCTATAAAGTACACTATGTCGCTCCAAGCCATTAGTTCAATCTAAAGTTAACGATATCGTACAGATGACTGTATACTCTAAATGAGGATTGCGATGAAATATCCTCAGCTACGTGTTGCAACCCCACATACGTAAAAGACGAGTAGTCAAGAGTAAGAAGATCACAACCAGGTCTGTTTTGGAGGCACCCTTAGAGCGTACAGGATTTCACTCAAATACCCTTAAACAAAGACAAAAATATAATTTTATAGTCCCTATTCCTTTAATATTTAGAGTTAAGACATCCAATTTCCTTTTGAACGTAGAAAACACTTCACATCGTCCTCCCTTGAGGAATTGTTTCGTATTTAAAAATCATGGCATTCCATAAAACTTCATCAAAACTGGTCTCATTCATTGCTTTGATATTTTAGTAAAAGTAGCTCTTGACTTTATTCAGCCATAGACGTCAACGATGGTGTAATAAAAAATAGGAGAGGAGATGCCGAAGAATAACTGAGGATGCTTTATTTAGGTAATATTGAAATCATTAAAATCTTGAAATTATATCAAGACACTTCACATGTGGTATGTAAGTTGGATATTCATTGATACCATCCAACAATACAACCAACATATCAACTAATACTGAAACCCAAATCTGCGGTGAATCTCCAACAGCGAAATCTAATCTTTTTCAACAATAAATTTTGTTTTGAATGAATCCAGCATTTCTTTGCGTCGTCTCTTAGATACAGTCAATAAAAATATTAGAGCTTTAAAAACGTTAAACGAGCCTATTGAGTACTGGGATACACTTATAGTTTATATGATGACCAACAAATTAGATGCTGTTATGAATAGAAATTGGGAAGAGTGTCGTCATGCATTATCTAAATAACCAAATTTAGTTCAGTTTTGCACCTTCGCAAATAATAAGCCTGATTTATTGGAAGCAATTGAAAATCAAGCAATTAAAATTTATCTATGAATAAAATAGAAACTAAATCCAAGTTTTATAGTAAGTGCAAATTGTAGTAATCATTATAATAATCTTTTAATAAAACAAAATACAGATGGTGATTACAAAGTACAATGTCCATTATGTAGTAGCAATCATCTTTTATAAACTTGTCAGTCCTTTAGAAGCTTACCGATTGACATGGGAATTTCTAAAGTACGGGAGTTAAAGGTTTGTTTTAATTGTTTACTTTCTGGTCAATTGACAAAGCGTTGTAAATTATCGCGGTGTAAATATTGTAAAGGCCATATTTCAGATATTGGTTCCAGAAAAACTGAACTACAAGATCCTACGCCTAGTGTAGCTTTGCCAGTTAAAAAATGCTCCAAATACTTCATCATTTCACTCACAAAACAATATTGTACTATCAAGGTACACTCCAATACATACAAGTTCTTCTTGTGTTTTACTGTCCACAGCATTAGTGAATGTGGTGAGCGACAAAGATGATAAATTGAAGGCCAGAGTTCTACTCAACAATATTATTAGTGAATTTATTTTATTACTGAAGATTGGTTTAACAAATTGGGTTTATATCGACGTAGCACAAGTTCCGTAATAACAGGTATTAATACTTAAGCATCTACTAGTACAACTGGCAATATAATACAAGTAACGTTTAACGTTAATTGTTTTATATTGCCAGTAATTACTAAGGTTTGCCTACATCTTTAATTAATATAAATAAATTAAATTACCTCCACATATACAACTAACTGATCCTTCATTTTACATACCGTCAACAATTGATGTTTTGGTAGGCGCCGAGTTATTTTGGATTGTTCTTTGTAATTCATCTATAGAGTTAGTTTTTTCTTTCTCTCTTTATTGAGGAACAATAAACAATTGCACAAAAAAAAAGTGGTAACAAAAGTAATAATTTAAAGATAGGCTTAAAGGTATTTGTACAATCCACAACATTGTCCACAGATACATTAAAACAATATAAGGAACAAAGACAGACTATATAAAAGTAGATTTCGGGTATATAATTATATTCTTATAAGATAAATCCCAACAACATCACGTTCAATCACGTAAACATTTAAGTAAATCTAATTTATACTTTTTATTGTTATTATAAACAAAAATATCAATTTTGTTAAAGGTTTCATTGTAACTTTTCAATAAGCGATATAAAGGTGCTCGTTTGCCAGCATTGGAATTACACTTTTTGATAGCGAACAGTCTAGCCTCGCGAGTCTGTCGCAACGGTCTGGTAGGTATCAAAAAATGTATTTTACCCAATAGTTCTGGACAGTCGATTTTTGCGTTACATATATTGTATAAAGTCGTCGCATCTAGGAGCTTACGCCTATTATTAAGAGAAATTAACTTGTATTTTTTAAGAAGTTGGTCATAGGATAATCGGCAGTGAGAACATTTATAGCATACGGAAGTTCAATTTGGGCTATGTATTTATTGTAAATAGGGTTCCAGATCTGTGTGGCATATTTAAGATGAGGTCTTATTAGATTACAGTATAAACGCACGGATGTATTAGAGTTTTTAAAGTCATTAGTGTTTCTCATTTACACATTCATGAACAATACAACGAGCAAGATTTCTCCCCCCAACAGGCCACCACTGTTGTCTAATTTCATAAAGAAGTAGTTGAGGAGCTGCATGGAAGAGACGCTTGTGCTCATGTGCAAATAATAATGATGTAAATCGATGTTTCGAGCTAAGCAAAATAGGGTGCTTTTTACTGTATTCAAAATGATCAGAATTCGAAATTCTTCCACCTACGCGTATTAGGTTATCATTTTTATCAATAAATAAATTTAATTTTAATAGTGATGATTTTAAAGTTTGTGTTTCATTTTTATTAATTAAATGATACTCGTTTTCGAACGATTCTAGTTGTGATAATTTAGCTAAACCTAACTCTGCGTTTCTCAATTCAACCGAACTTAAAGCGCCTGTCCGTCTATTTATTTTGTAATTTCTCGTGTTATGAATGAAACGTTGTATATATGCAAAGGTTCGCTTTAATCGATTGTATTGAGAAAATTTTGAAAAAGGGAATAATTCCTGTTTCTCGACACATATGAGTACAGCCTTAGATTTGATTTCGGGCAAGTCCACTGGTATAATATGCGAATCAGAAGTTGTGGTACCGCAATCGAAATCAAATTCGTGTAAAAATGGGGGCCCTTCCCACCACATCGTAGCAGTGGAAAGGTTATTTAAATTAACCCCTCGTGATGCCATGTCGGCTGGGTTTTGTTTCCCACTGACATGCCGCCACGGATTATTTGTTGTAAGTTCGTGTATTTCCGCTATCCTATTTTGCACAAAAGTTTGTAATGCGTTAGTAGGCGCTCGCAACCATCCTAAAACTATTGTCGAGTCAGTCCAAAAAATAACGTAATTAAATTGACAATGTAGTGACTCCCGTATTTTTTGATATAGTCGTGCGCCTAATAACGCACCACATAACTCGATCCTAGGTATAGTGATAGGTTTAATAGGAGCGACCTTTGATTTAGCGAATAATAATCTCACAGTTATTTCTTTAGTATTAGAAATGCACCGAACGTATGCGCACGCGCCGTACGCAACTTGCGAGCCGTCTGTAAAAATATGTAATTCAATATTAGATGAATTATTAGGCCCGATGGCGTGCCGCGGTATGCGAATGTTGTTTAGCGCTGTAAAACTACCGATAAACCGGTTCCATTCATCTAGCAAGTTTAAGTTGCGAAACCTCCCGTTTAGGTATAGCGGCTAGCGTAGACGTGTTTTGCGGTAGAACTATGCATCGTAAACGTGTAGTGTAGGAATTAATGCGCGATTTTATTTCGATATCACAAGTCATTGTAGCTTGTGTTATCGTATTTCCTACCCCTCGAATTTCTTGTGTGGACTGTAACATTGGATTATCTAGTAAATTGCATAAAGATTGTGTAATTAAACATAATTCGCTCCCGGAATCCAAAAGAGCGCGAGCTAAGTGATACTTATTATGTTTATCTATAACTTCTACTAACGCCGTCGATAACAAAACCCGCTGTGTGCATGTATATTGCATGCTTAGTGTATCTGTGTGCGTCGAATTAGTTTGCGAATAATGAGGTGGGATAGCTGCGCGAGCGGCTGCTAGCGTCATGGAAACCGGTTCCTTATTGTCGGGTAGCGGTCTGTGCGATATGAGCTCGCGGTCGCCTTCGCTATCTATATGTATCAATGTATTGTGCTTCTTATCACACTTCCTACAGGTTCCGAATCGACAATCCTTCGCTATATGACCCGTACGGAAACAATTTTCGCATAACTTGTTATTATGTATAAATTTTAACCTTTCTTGCAAGTTAAATTCAAGAAATTTGTGACATGTGTACAGTGAATGATTCGACTTGCATAGTAAACAAGATTTATTCGCGTTACGTTGCTTGGTGCTATAGCTAGAAACGTTGCAGTGCAATTTAGAAGAAGTGTGTGGTTGTAAATATTGTTTTTTATTGTGTATGTTGTCGTTAGATCGAATATTATTGTGTGATGCCTGCAATGTTTCCAGCATATCTGCCCAGTCTCTTAAGAAATTTAATAAAACATCGAGTTTCAAGCGTGATGAGGTGTCATTAGATTTATTAAGAATTGTGTTTCGATATTGTTCCCATTCGCGTTCTGAAGTTTTATCTAATTTAGAAACAACTATATAAATAATTAAAGTGTCCCAGCTATCGACTGGCTCACCTAGTAATTTTAATGCGCGTAAATTTCTTAAAATTGTATCGATTAATGTTCTTAATAATTCTGGTGACTCCTTATTTAACGGACGAATGGAAAATAGTGCTTTTACATGGCTGTGAATGAGCAACCTGTTATTATTGTATCTATTTAGTATCAACTCCCATGCAATTTCATAATTCTTAGCTGAAAATTCTAATGAGTCTATAACTAGTGCTGCGCTGCCCTTTAACGAGGATTTCAGATAGTGGAATTTCTGAATACTAGTTATATGTTGTGAATTATGTACTAGTGACAAATAGGTGTCTCTGAACTCCAACCAACGCTCACATGAACCGTCAAAGGTAGGAACTGATATTGTAGGCAATTTTATTGATTCACTTTGAGAACTAGTGTTAAATGACTCACCTTTACTAAGCATACATTCCGCTTGAGATAGTGTACCGTAGTAGCAATCTTCAAACCTGTCGCGTTGTTCCAATTGTTCATCTAAATCTGAATCTAAAACGGACTCTTCAATTTTAGTCTGAAGATCACAAAACTCGGCAAAATGATTAGCTGCACCTTGCATCCTTAATTTTAAGTCAATTCTAGTTTGATTTGGTAAAATTTCGTTGCACTTAAAACTGTTAACGTAATTTGAAAATCTCGTTAACCGACCTTTGATGATTGCTCGTTTCTTTACGAGATCTTTTATTAATTTATTAGTGCTTTCATCGTCAATTAATGTGATTCTAGGTGATTTAGGCCTTGGTGGCTGTTCAGTACTCATTTCGATAGAATTTAAAAAGGCGGAGTACTTACGTGAATAACGTTGAAGTTGATTCAAAACGGGAACTGTAGTGGAAAAAAGGATTAAAAGGATACTAATTGGCGATTTTCTTGCACTTTTCGTTGTACTGGACAGATGATTGCGTATATTCCTCGATTTTTGTGTATAATTTTGCGTGATTTTAGCGTTTTTCGAATAATCCGGCTCGGAGGAACAGTTATGTCGTAGCAGACACAAAATGGCTGGTAATCGAAGTGCTCGTTCAAAAAAAATGTTCGTTTTTCAATGGTCGCTGCGTGGTGTCCTGCGATGAAACGGCCAATCACAGCGGCCCGCGGTTGCGTTCCGTTACTCCTTTACACTTAGGTTATCAAGACATGAATGCCAAGAAGGCATTGGACCTTTCAAAATATCATTCAAATTTGTTGTTTAGAATGGAATGGAAAACTTTACAGGCACGGCATAAGGAATATGTGTCTAAGAGAAGACGTTCGTTGTACTATTCCATGACTGAGAAGTAAGTCAGTATCATGTTAATTCCAGGCTAAGACTTGATTCCCTTAGTCCGACGTCTATACAAGTCGTCAATTAAAGCCACACGGGGCTCTTTTACTCTTAACTTTCGGATAGCACATTGTTTTCGGAGCCACCTATTTGGCTAATCCTGACGTTATTATTATTCCAACTTCTTATACTATAAACCACTCACTTGATGTCAGCGAGCATCAACCTTGGTAAATCTGCAACTAAATTACATTAAAATCTATTCGGACAGCGCCTGACTGTGAATGCGATCGGTCGTGGGTTCGATCCACACTCGGAGTCAAAGTGAGGCGTTGATCCACCAATCAACACGCAATGTTTCGAATTTAGTGAAAAGCAAAGTCCAGAGTGTCTTGACACTAGGTAATTACTGTCTATCCTGCTATGGGGGTAAAAAGCATAAATAAAATAAAAAAGACAATAATACATATTTTAAACAATGATATGGAATTTAAAAAAATGCAATACTTGACAGTTTAGAGCTACATCAAATGGAAACTTACAATACTACTAAGATGTAACTGCAGGAGTACATCGTACATGGAGAGTGAGGGTATTCAAACAGTGAGGAGAAACCATCAGCGATTCAAACTTTACAATTATTCAGATCAGTTATAAATGGACAAGCAACAATTCCAACTTGCCGGAGATTTGTGATTATAATATGAACATGTAACATCAAATTATTCTAGTATATTATATTATGGTAACGAAACATATGATAACGAATTAAAATTTTCCAAGGTTTTAATATGAACTTTGTAATATACATGATCATTTTATGATCATTTAACTATGTCAACAAAATTGCCCTTATTACTGACAAACCAGGTTATTTTTATAGCGCCAAATAAATGGCAGAAACGACCTTTTGACTGTCCAAATATAATAAATAAACGTCGTATACTTTCTATAACTAACCAAATTTCATATCCGCTCCGCCTAGTAGGCCCTTGTATTATTGAAGCAAAAATAACCACGCAAAAATTATGGATTTCTAAGATTGACTAGGATGGTCCAGTTCCATATGATGTAGGTAGCTTATGGCAATTATTTGTAAACACTATTTCATACTTAAATACATTGACGATTCCTAGATAGGTCTTGTGTGATAATTCTACAAATAATAAAATTCACGATTTAACGATTTTACTTAATATTAATGCCTTGATATTCATTCACTCTCTGGAATGAAAGAAAGATAGAAGCAGAATTGTGACTTGTACTCAATGTGTCCTATATTGAGTAGTACTCATTTTTTTTTTCATTAAAACGGAAATAATAATATTGTATTATATATCATGAAACATTTTTCCGATCAAGTTAATAAACAGTAATACAAATTCCGAGTTCCTTCTTGAAATACGAACTTACGATCCTAAACTCAGAAAAGCGAAATACCATCATATTAGATTGATTCTTCACATTTTTCCCCAAATATCGCCGTGACATGATTACCCGACATTTGAATCTAAATATTTAATGTGTATGTTATAAGTTATTCAAAGCACATGTGAATAATATTTATTGAAATATTGTTTTTTTTTATTTAAGATACACTTCTAAAACAATGGCACCGTCGTGACGCGGTGAGATAGCGTCTGACTGTTGTGAATTCGGCCCCCACTCAGGGAAGTGATTATAATATATTCACTTCGTCGCACTGGTAAGTCAAAGTGCGGCGTTGAGTTCCACCACTCAAAACACAATGTCTCAAATCGAAGTACAGAATGTCTTGACACTAGGTAGTTTCTGTCTACTCTGGTATGTGGGATAAAACGTGAAGCTAAAAAATGTCATCAAACGGAATTGTACGAAAACATTGCAATTCTTGACGCCAACAACAGTTTAGAGTTACATCAAATGGAAACTTACAATACTATTAAGATGTAACTGCAGGAGTACATCGTGCATGGAGAGTGAGTGTATTCAAACAGTTAGGAGAAACCATCAGCGATTCAAACTTTACAATTATTCAGATCGGATATAAATGGACAAGTAACAATTTCAACTTGCCGGAGATTTGTGATTATAATATGAACATGTGGCATTAAAATTATCCTAGTATATTATATTATAGTAACGATACATATGATGACGAATTAAAAATTGCGAAAGAGCGTCTTTGTTTATCCTGCATCAACTTATTACCAACAAGACTATATTACATCTAAATTTTAAGAGGAAAGCTTTAAAACATATTCAAGAAAAATTCTTGTCAGATATTATAATTTCATTGTTAATAATTTTATACATTTATCAATGGAAAGTAAATTACGTCCATGTATAAAAATACTGAAAACTTTTTTCTGGTTATCAAAACCATTTGCAACCATGTAAATGTAACAACATGTGTTAAATAAATGTAACAAGATATGCAAAGAAATATTAAAAAAATTCACTATTCATTTGAACATAGGCTTTCTTAAGCCTTTAATTCTTACTTACCTTGAGATTATAGACATAATTTACTCTCGTGGCAATAGCTCCTCAACAGTATACTTCATTTATTATGAAGTAGAGTAATACTTGTCGACACCTGAAAGGGTATATTCAAATATTCTATAAAATACAAACAGGATTTTTTATCATTTATAAAGTGTCAAACCTGCGGCTGGCGATGATGTTCCTGTAAGCCCTCCGACCAGACTAGATATTCAGTAGTTTCCTGGAGATATTATGGTAACTAAAGGACATGGACACACATGGAAAATATTTTTTTGCAAATGAAAATTAGATTTTATCTACAACTATTTGATTAAAAATTAATCTTTTGATTTTTTTATTACAAAGGTGAGACACACATTCCTTAAAATAGAGTGCAAAAGAACAATCCAACCACATAGGTTTCATTATGAACACATGTTACTAAGATATTCAGTAGTTTAGTGGAATAAATAATGTGTAGAATTGCATCTCAAGATATTCTTGCAATAACTGAATTTTATGTCATTTATTCTAGTAGAGCACGATTACTTTTACTGCTTTTGGGAAACTAAGATGAGAAACTGCACGATTGCTTCAGTTCTGATGAACATAAGACTCGTCGTGAATGAGACGTTAATGAACAACTTTGAAGAAACAGAAATGGAGAATTATTAAAGGCTAAAACAATTATACTATAATATAAGACAACTGATCATCATTGACTGACGCAACCTCTGTAAAGTACACTATGTTGCTCCAAGCCATTAGTTCATTCTAAAGTTAACGATATTGTACCGATGACTGTATACTCTAAATGAGGCTTGCGATGGAATATCCTCAGCTACGTGTTGCAACCCCACATACGTAAAAGACGAGTAGTCAAGAGTAAGAAGATCACAACCAGGTCTGTTTTGGAGGCACCCTTAGAGCGTACAGGATTTCACTCCAATACCCTTAAAAAAAGACTAAAACATTAGAGTAAAGACATCCAATTTCCTTTTGAAAGTAGAAAACACTTCACATCGTCCTCCCTTGAGGAATTGTTTCGTATTTAAAAATCATGGCATTCCATAAAACTTCATCAAAACAGGTCTCAATCATTGCTTTGATATTTTAGTAAAAGTAGCTCTTGACTTTATTCAGCCGTAGACTCAATGATGGTGTAATAAAAATAAGGAGGAGATGCCGAAGAATAACTGAGGATGCATTATTTAGGTAATATTGAAATCATCTAAACCTTAAAATTACGTCAAAATACTTCATATGTAGTATGTAAGTTACCACGCCACACTAATGCTGAAACCAAAATCTACGGTAAATCTCCATTAGCGAAAATATCTTTTTCAACAATAGATTTTGTTTTGAAAGAATCCAGTATTTTTTGCGTCGTCTCTTAGATACAGTCAATAAAAATATTAGAGCTTTAAAAACGTTAAACGAGCCTACTGAGTACTGGCATACACTTATAGTTTATATGATGACCAACAAATTAGATGCTGTTATTAATAGAAATTGGGAAGAGCGTCGTCATGCGTTATCTAAATAACCAAATTTAGTTCAGTTTTGCACCTTGTAAATAATAAGGCTGATTTATTGGAAACAATTGAAAATCAAGCAATCAATAATTTTCCAATGAATAAAATAGAAATTGAAATAATCATTCTAATAATCTTCCAGAAAATCTAAATACATATGGTGATAACAAAGTAAAGTATCTATTATGTAAGATGTCCTTTTAGAAGATTACCGATTGACATGAGAATTTCTAAAGTAGGAATTAAACGTTCTGGTCACTTGATAAAACGTTGTAAATTATCGCAGTGTAAATATTATCAAGGCCGTCATAACACGCTTTTGAATGTTGACATTAATTCCAGAAAAACTGAATTACAAGATCCTATACCTAGTGTAGCTTTTTAAGTACAGTAGTGCCAATAAAAATTGCTCCAAACATTACACCTACTCACTCACAAAACAATATTGTACTATCAAGTAATACTCTAATACATACAAGTGCTTCTTGTGTTTTACTGTCCACAGCATTAGTGAATGTGGTGAGCGACAAAGGTGAGAAATTGAAGGCGTTAGAGTTGTACTCGACAATGGTGGTACAGCCAATTTTATTACTGAAAAATGTTTTAACAAATTAGGTTTATCTCGACGTAGCACAAGTTCCGTGATAACAGGTATTAATGCTTAAGCATCTACTAGTCCACAACAATCTACTACTACGCGGACTAATACGCGGAGATATAGAAAAAATGTAAAGATCAATTAATATAAATCCCTATCAACGATGTTTGCAACAAATTATATAAATACTCTAACCCACGGAACGGCTTCTGCGCCCTACTTAGCAACTAAGTGTTTAGTAAGTTTAGCATGTACCATCCAAAATCCAAAAGAGACAAAAATTCTATTGAACGTGATTTTTACGTTGACGATTATCTAAGTGATGGTAACTCGATTGATGAGGTAGTAGAGTTAGCTAAAGAAGTTAAGTGAATTTTAAGCGCTGCACATTTTCATTTAAGAACGTGGCAGTCTAACAGCAGAGAAGTTCGGAAACAAATTTCAGACACTGTCCAAAGTTCAAATAGTTTGGACTTGGCTGAAAATTAAACCGGTCCTCAAAGACATTAAGCTTGCTCTGGATTTGCGACACGGATTCGTTAATTTTTTTGTTGGTCTTGATAAAAAACGTGCAGATGCTAAAAATAAAATAACTAAACGTCGTATACATTCTATAATTAGCCAAATTTTTGACCCGCTCCACCTAGTAGGCCCTTGTATTACTGAAGCAAAAATAATCATGTAAAAATTATGGGTTTCTAAGATTGACTGGGATGGTCCAGATCCATCTGATGTAGGTAGCTTATGGCAATTATTTGAAAATATTATTTCATACTTAATCACGTTGAGGATTCCTAAATGGATGTTGTATGATAATTCTACAAATAATGAAATTCACGTTTTTACAGATGCATTTAGGAATGCCTGTAACGATTGCGTCTATTTTGAGTCGAATTTTGGGAACAAGTACTAACGTTTTAGATTTTCTTACAATACCTTTTAGCAGTTCTAAGTTTTGGTGCGATTCGACTATACTTTTTCTTTGGCTTTCTATGGCATCGCATGTTTTAAAACCTTTAGTGCGAAACCGCGTTATAGAAATACAAGAATCCACCGCAGCTTATACGTGGAGCTATGTGTCGTCTAGAGATAACACGATGGATCTTGTTTCTCGTGGAATGAAGGCTGACTTTATCAGCGATTCCCTTTTGCGGTGGTCAGGTCCCATTTTTTTATTTAAGGATAAACACAACTGGCCTAAAGTGCCAAGTAAAGTTGAGAAACAGGATTTACCAGAAGTAGTATCACCTCACTTAGCTAATCATTTATCTGATCACTCACGTAATAAATCATCCATCTCATCAAAACACACGTTAAAATCATTAGAACCATGTAGTATTGAATCATTAATTTATAAATATTCTAATTTAAATCGTTTAAAAAGTCGGCTTACGTACTAAAATTTATAAATAATTTAAAACATAAAAATAAAAAATTAAACAATTCACTATATATTCAGGAATTAGATAATAAATTTAAGTTTATAATTAAATTTTCACAACAATATATCATCCCTGAGAAGTATAAACTATTAAAATTAGATAAATCTTTACCAAGAACAATAATAAAAATTAGTCTTTTAAATATTTTTATTAATAGCGACAATATCATCCATGTAGGCGGCAGGCTTGATAACTCTGCCTACAATTATCAGGCATAACATCATATCCCAAAAATAAGCATCACATTTTACTTTGTGTTAACATCACGTAAATGAAATAATTTTCCGACAATATCACGTAGGTTTTTTACATGCAGGTCCTCAGTTGCTCTTAGCGAACATAAGACAGTTATTTTGGCCTCTAGGAGGTAAAAGTTTGTCAAAAAAGATATGTAATCAATGTATGAAATGTCTTAAAAACAAATGTCAGAGCGTACAAGCTTTGATGAGATAGCTGCCTATTTCCAGAACACATTTAGAGTTTTCATTTCTTAATTTAAGTGTCGACTATGCCGGGCCAATATTATTAGATGACCGGAAATAGGCGAGTCAAAAGCATGGTTGCTTTTCAAGCGGCGGCTTAAAAATTCTAAAGTTATTGAGTGGGATTAACTCTACCAAATACATGATACGTGCATATCCTATGTTAAACTAATAGTTGACAAAATGAATGTTCCTTTGAAGACGGTCGCTGATACTCCCGCTTTACCGAAGACCCTTGTATGCTAATATGACACAAAGCAGTTCAAGGCAATAAATATCAAGAGTTACAATTTAAACACTCATACAATTTATTAAGGACATATTTTTATATTTAAAATTAAAGAGCTTTGTTTATCCCATATAAGAGTACGTCTCCATCGTACCGATGTTTAACAAAATAATTTGAATCAAAATATAACATGATCAGTTTGTAAAGGTTTCAGGGTTTATCCGAAAGAGATGAAGAAAAGAATCGTGTTACAGTTGCCTCTCAAAATTTGAATATTAAGACGATTAACAACCTCTCGTTATCGGTAACCATTTAACTGTGTCAACGTCTACAAAATTGCCAATTACTGTCAAACCAGCTATTTTTATAGCCCCAAAAATATGGCAGAAACGACCTTTTGACTGTCCGAATTAAAGAGTACCGAAAATATTTCTCGATAAACTTTACTTGTTCTATCAAAATTGTTACTTACTAACAGCCAGCAAACGTGTTAATCAACAGAAACTAATAAATGAAAATGGGCAAAGGCACAAACAGTTTTAATTCCTTCAATTCATCCAAATATATTATCAACACTAGATGCAATCGAAAAGAAAGATTACAACTTGTATGCAACGCTTTATATAAAACGACGAATAATTCATTAAGTTACCTTAATTATGTATGTTGTATTATGGTTGATTGATTTCCAACATCAATTTATAAGAGTAGAATAACTGTATTGTAAGGAAAAAATGTCGTTAGAGAAAGACTGGTAACTGTTCCTTCAGTACAGAAATATGAAGATGTAGTTGAGAGTTGAGAACATGACCGCTTATTCATATATCACGGACATAACATGGTCATTTTTTTGGTAATATTGAAATATTTTAAGAACTCAGATTTGAAAAATACTTGAGTGTAAAAATCTTGTAATATTAGACAAGAAGTGGCGGGAAAAGAGGTCGAAAACCACTTCACACGCGCGTTATGTCCGTCACGGTAATACAGAAGCATGTGCTGTGTGATTTAGATATTCAGTTGTTTAATAAAGTCAATTTTTCATTTTATTTAAATAAAAATAAGTTAGTACTATTTTTTCATTTTATTTAAAGTATAAGTTCTTATTTTACTATGGATCATAACGCTCCATTTCGTTTAACCACCACAAATATAACATTTACAACGACAAGGATGTTGTTGGTGAGGAAATAAATTGTTTTTTAATAACTCTTTTACTTAATATTAACGCCTTGATATTAATTCTCTCCCAGGAATAGAAGACAGACAGACGCAGAACTGTGACTTGCACTCAATTTGTCCGATATTCAGTATTTTTATAAAGACAATTTTATTTTTCTTCATTAAAACTAAAATAATTATATTTTATTATATCATATAAGACTGATTCTTCACATCTTTCCCCAAATATCGCCGTGACATGATTACCCGACATATGAATCTTAATATTTAAAGTGAATGTTATAAGATATTCAACGCACATGTGAATATTAAACATTGGTACATTGTTTCTTATTTACAAAACATGTTGGTTTACAAATGTTTGTATTGATTGATTACAAAATATGTATTCTAAATAATTAAATTTAGATTTCGTTAAATTTAAAAGTAAATAAATAAGAAAACATCCATCTGCTTTGCACTGTCTATCACATCTGTGTTGAATGCTAGGACATCCCTAATTATTACGAGCGGGTTTGTCGATTTGATTTTGACTTTAAACTTGAGACCATGTATATTTACTCTGTCTTGTATCAATTTAAACTCCTTTTTTGTGCTTAGGACAACTTTTTGGTTGCGTGCCTTTCGGACCCTGTCTATCGCTACTACGATTCATTCTTTATGATTGTATCTCTTTTGTGCTTAGGGTCGTAAGATTACATAATAAGGATGTGGCTTGGGAGTACTCTGTTTGCGTTTACAGATATTTTGCCCTCTGCTATATCCAAACAAAGTCCTTTAACAAAGTCTGGTAGTCTGCACTTTGTCAACATTATTGCCTGACGGCACCAGGCATCAGGTTGAATGTTCTTCTGAACTGGACGCCTTGACGATTATGAAGTCTCCACAAAACACCGTACAAGTTAATAAAACTACACAAAAGGTAACAAGTGCACGCCCGAAACCACTTATTAAGAAATAATCACCCATTTGTTTACTTTCTGCTTGTCAACTTCGCATAATATGTAAACAACGGATTTTTTTTTCTTACTACCTACATATTTTGTTTCTATTAGAAAACTAATGTTAATTTATGTAACAGACTAAAAACTAGCTTTTTTTTTCTTTTCAATTGTTAAATGTCTTACTATCTTAGTTTATAAATATAAATATTTCTGTATCCATTAGTAAGTCTGGTGCGTAAGATATATTTGTCTACTTAACGATTGACGTTTTGTATGTAGTATTTTTATATTTCTATGGCAACCGGCAGGTGAGTGAAAAAATTTAGTAAATCTAAATAGCTTTATTTTTTTATATAATTAAATCATTATTATTATTATTATACATTATTAACCATATTACTGTGTATTTATTTATTTATTTGTTTATAACTGTCATAACATACTTATTATACACAGTATTTTATATTATATTATACGTTAAATATTAAAGATATTATTTAATATATTATTATTTTAGATTGATATTTCATTTTTAATTTATAGAGAATAATATTTAATTTATAGAGAAATGTCTGACAATGATTCTAGTACGGACTCTTTTTATTCCTGTTCTTCTACTTCAGAGGATTCTACTATCAGTAGCTCTCAGAGTATTCCTTCTTTAAAAGACTCTTTGAATTCTTATCTTACTCCTTATCCAAAAAACTTTAATGTGGTTCACATAAATGCTCAAAGTATTCCGGCTCACTATCCAGATCTTTTGTCCTCTTTTGACAATACTACCACACATGCCATATTAGTATCCGAGTCGTGGTTTAAGCCTTGCTTGCCATCAACAGTTTATTCACTGCCGGGATTTCATTTAATTCGAAGTGATCGCAATGGTCGCGCTGGCGGGGGAGTTGCTATTTATCTACGCTCTCACATACCATTTAATATTCTTGATTATTCTCAAGACAATATGAAGGACGCTGTCGAGCCTGAACATCTTTTTATCGAACTTACATTCGCACATTCAAAAGTCCTTCTCGCAGTATACTACAGCCCCTCACTTACTGTGGATTACTTCAGATCTTTTGAGATACTACTTGAAAGATTTACCCTCTCATATAAGCACTCAATTATCATGGGTGATTTTAACACCTGCCTGATAAAAAGTGACAATCGAGCAACTCGGTTGAGATCCGTGGTTACCGGAGCTAATATGCATATTCTTCCCCTTTCCTCTACTCATAGATTTCCCAACTGTACTCCTTCTCTTTTAGATTTAATTTTAGTTTCTTCCAATGACCATGTTGAAATCCACGGTCAATGCAATGCCACTGCATTCTCCTACCACGATCTTATTTTTCTTTCTTACAAAATAAAACCGCCCAAAGCAAAATCAAGGATATTTCTCCAACGTAACTTTACTAATATGGATTTGGAACGTTTGCGTGAGGATGCTGAACATATTGATTAGAATATGGTCTATAAAGAAAATACTATAGACTGCCAAGTATCTGTATTTAACTCCCTAATTATTAAACTGTACGATACTCATGCTCCTATCAGACCCGTACGTATTAAGCATCTACCAGCTCCGTGGCTTACGGAAGATATCAAAAAATTGCAAGAAAAGAAAAATAACTCAAAATCTAAATATAGAAACAACCCTAGTGACAGCAACCGAGAAAAATATATTAATCACGAAATCGATGTAACAGGGTGTGTAGGGATAAACAACGACGCCATATCCATAAATCTGTTGTTGAGGAAGGTAATATAGAAAAGGTCTGGAAATTTCTTAAGTCAATTGGGATTGGGAAGGCTAAACATAATACCAATCCATGTAATATAGATTTAAATAAACTTAACGCTCATTTTTCTCCTTCTGCTACAATTGATGTAACTTCTAAATTAAGAACTCAAAATCAAATTCGTGTCTTACCTACCCCTACTAATTCCATTTTTAACTTCGTTCAATTTACTGAAAGTGATGTTAAAGGGAATATATTGGCGATTGATTCTGATGCAGTTGGATCTGACTGCATTAGTCGTAAAAAGATCATACCAATCCTCGATATCGTGATTCCTGTTTTAACGTCAATCCTAAATTTTTCCATTAATAGTAATGTGTTTCCTTCATCCTGGAAAGAGGCTCAATTAACGCCACTACCTAAAATCCGAAATCCTTCCTCCATGTCTGATTATCGACCTATATCCATCTTACCATTCCTATCAAAAGTCCTCGAACGCCTTGTAAACCAGCAACTTAGTAAATACTTAGCAAACAACAACCTATTTAATCCTTTACAATCCGATTTCAGACCTGGTCATAGTACGACTACTGCATTAGTCAACATATCAGATGACATTCGCCTGGGCATGGAAAATCGTCAAGTTACAGTATTGATTCTGCTTGACTTTAGTAATGCCTTTAATACCATAGACTTTGACATTCTATTGGCGATTATGTATTCTCTTAACATATCTCCTAAAGTGATTGATTGGCTTCACTCTTACTTGCATGGTCGCAAGCAACGTATTCGTATTCAGGAATCTTATTTTGAATGGTCCCCGGTGCGTGCTGGCGTTCCACAAGGTGGCGTGTCGTCGCCTCTTTTATTTTTTTTATTTATTAACTATTTATGTTACAATATTTCTTCTCCCTACCACCTGTACGCTGACGACCTCCAAATTTATCGTCAATGTTCGTTGCATGAACTTCCAAATTTCATATCAGCAATAAATGAAGAGTTAAAAAATATTTCAATTAAAAGTAAACTAATAGGACTAAACATAAATCCAAAGAAGACTCAAGCTATTATAATAGGTAGTTCACGACTTATTCCTCAAATTTCTCTACAAGAATTACCGTTTATAATGCTTGATGGAACGATAGTTCCCTTTTCTGATAAAGTCAAAAATTTAGGTATTATTATTGATCAATGTCTATCCTGGAAACCATTAATTAGTGAGGTAAGTCATAAAATATTTGCAGCTATTGCAACATTACGCCTACTACGTAACTTTCTACCCATTCCCACTAAGGTTGCGCTGGCACAATCACTACTTCTACCCATACTTGATTACGCTGACTGTTGTTATCTTGATTTAAAAGAGGAACAATTAAACAAACTTGAACGTCTCCAAAACATTTGCATAAGGTTCATTTATGGTCTTCGCAAATATGACCATATCTCCGAATTTCGCAGAAAGCTCAAGTGGCTCCCAATTCGGCTTCGCCGGAATACTCACGTTCTTTGTCTTCTTTATAATGTTCTCTTTAATCCGTCTTGCCTACATATCTTAAAGAGCGATTAAAGTTTTTATGTGAATCATTCTTCTTCTTTCTATACAAATTCCTTCACTATAAAATACGTTCGCTTATGGAATTACTTACCACTGAGAGTCAAACAAGCTAAAACATTACAAACTTTAAAAAAAAAGCTAAAAGATTTTTTTTTAACACAGATATAAATCTATTGCATTTTTTTTCTATTTATGTATATGAATGTATGTATATATAGATACATGTCTATGTATATGTTTATGTGTGTGTATGTATATGTATGTGTGTATGTATTGTATATGTTTATGTATATGTATTTATATATTTATATCTATTTACTCTGTACGCCCTCCCCTTTTCATTCATTCTCTCCTCTACCCAAAGGTTACCTGGAAGAGATCGCTCGTTTAGCGATAAGGTCGCCTATTGTACTATTTAAATACAAAGATAGATTATGTATATTTTTTATTTTAAGTACAATAAAGAGTATTTTACTTTACTTTTACTTTAACATTTTTTATTTTTTATCCTAGCCATGACTTTGCGGCCCTTGTTTCGGCTAGAGCGCATGTTATTTCCTATTTGGCCCCTTACAATTTTCCGATACCTTTTCATCTGCGGCTTTGCTGTTTGTTTTTTTTTTGACATTTATGCGTGAGTTAAATGTTTTAAATTGGTTTACAAATTTAGTATATAACTTTGTAATGAATATAGTGTTTATCTTTTATAAATTTTGGACTTTTTCATTCCGCTAGTGTTCTAGGTCGATGGTTTGATTATAATATGATGAAGAGAACAACCAACATCAATTGATAAGAGTGGAATAACAGTCGTGTAAGAAGAAAATATTATAAGATAAGGAAAATACCCCCATGTAGTTGACAATCTCTACATTGAGAACACGTCCTTTCATATATCACGGACACAATATGACGTTTATTTTGGTAATTTCATTATTAAAATATTTTAAATGATCAGGATCGAAATATTTGTAAGTATAGAACTACTTCTCACGCGCGCTATGTCTGTCACGGTAATGCAGTTGCATGTGATTTATAATTCAGATATTCAGTAGTTTAATCAACTCTAATATTTTCTCATTTTATTTAAATAAATATAAGTCCCTATTTTACTTTGGACGATAACTCTTTATTTCGTTTAATTTTGATAGTAATCCTTATTTCGTTCCACAAATATATCATTTACAACGACAAGGACGTTTTTCACGTGATCATCCTCTTGAAGGAATAGAAGACAAGCAGAATTTTAACTTGAACACAATACGGACGCGCTCGTTTCTAAACAGTAATAACAAAATCTTGTCTTAACATAGCTTGAAGAATTACAAGCTTGAAAGCTTACATTAGGATATACTTGATCACAAACGTACATGTGATGTGATCATCGGTAACATTTTATTATTTAAATTTTCGAAAATTTTAGAAGTCTTCTGAAAATATATTTTTTAATATACGAGTATGTATTGACTCAATGGTTCCTGAAAGGCTTTCCAATAACATTACCTTTAAGGTAAAAATTTGAACAACCTGAAATATTTTCATTCATATGAGTGTACGATATTTGACAAAATAGAAATAAAAGTATTTATTCCTCATACATACAGTTTGATAATATTGTCAGTAACTTAATACATGGACCAATGGAAAGTAAATTACGTTCAAGTATAAAAATACTGAAAACATTTTTTTGTTATCAAAACCATTTGCACTATTTAAGTGCAACACTATGTGCCGTTGAAATATCAAGAAAATTTTCACTTTTCATCTGAACTTAGAGAATCTTTCATTTCTCTTAAGAAGCGCTTAGCTTGAAAATAAACAAACAATTTATTCTCGTGCTCCTTAATAGTATACTACGTTTATTATGGATAGAGTAATACTTTCGACACCTGAAAGAATATATTCAAACATTATGTAAAATAAAACATAATTTTTATCATTTAAAAGTGTCAAAACCGCGAATGATGTTCCTCTACAATCCCTCTCACCAAACCAGATATTCAGTAGTTGGAGATATTATGGTAACGAAAAGAAATGAAAGGAAATCTTGGCATATGAAAATTAGAATTTATCTACAACTGTTTGAATTAAAAATAGATGGGGCACACATTCCTTAAACTAGAGGGCAAAAGTACAATCCAACCACATAAGTTTATTATGAACACATATTTCTAAGATATTCAGTAGTTTAGTGGAACAAATAATGCTTAGAATTATATCTAAGATATTCTTGCAACAACACCCTTTTTGTTGTCTACATTTTGCCTATTACCAACTAAAACTGCTGAGGCGGAAAAAAATACTGTAATCAGGGAAGACTTCGGAAGTATGATCACAGAGACGTCAATGAACTTTGGGGCGGTCATATCATCAAAGGCCAAAATAATTGTACTCGTCTATATAATATAACTCGTACCTTGCACTTATGTAGTGTAAAATTCATTTTAGCGCCCCAAGCCAGTAGATTAGTCTGAACTAACATCGTAAAGGTGTATGTATCGTAAAGGGGTTTGTGATATATACAGCTTCCATATACATGGACGGCCAGCGGACAAGAGTGAGGACCACAATCACCGGTCTAGTGATTCTTCACGTCTTTCCCCAAATATCGCCGTGACATGATTACCCGACATTTGAATATTAATATTAAAACTTTATGTTATAAGAAATTCAACGCACATGTGAATAATAAACATTGGTACATTGTTTTTTATTTATAACAACAACTAAAACTTGTATAACAATAATTTGTATTCTAAATAATTAAATAGATTTTTCCTTGTGAGGGACGGGATAGAATATAATTCCTCTCCGCTGCTGGGTAGCATCCCATAAGAGGCGGGTGTACCAGTGATTTGGTGGTAGGAGGTTAATCCTCGCACTGGTTCGCGACCACTATCATGACAAAAACGAACAACCAAATATTTGATGATGTGTTCCAGTTCAATGTCATGTAAATCAACGTTCAGTATTCCCACCCATCCTTTCCCTCATCTACCTCATTTCCATCCCAAGGCCAGCAACGCATCTACAACTCTAATGATGTGGATGTCTTTGGGCGAAGATCACCCCTTACCATGGTGGCGTTTTTGCTCGTTTGCCTCCTTAGTCATTGAAAAAAAGGAATTATAATTTCAAAATATATTGCAATACTTGACACGAACAATAATTTACAGTTACATCAAATAGGTTTGCTCTTTCTCATTATATCTATTAAGAAGGGATTAACAGTCGAGTAAAGAACAGTGTCATTAGACAAAGACGTATTTGTTCCATCAGTACAAAAACAGTTGACAATCTCCACATTGAGAACATGTCTGTTTATATATCATGGACAAAACATGTAATTATTTCGTAATTATTGCGATATTTCAAAAGCTCAGTTTTAAAGTATAAGTGAGTGTAAAAGTCTTGTAATATTAGGCAAGAAGTGGCGGAAAAAGAGGTCGAAAACCACTTCTCACGCGCGTTATGTCCGTCACGGTAACACAGACGCATGTGTTGAGTGATTTAGATATTCAGTAGTTTAATGGAGACAACTCTATTATATTTTGATTTTATTTAAATACGTTTCATTTTAATTGAATTCCAAAAGAAATCCTTTGTCGTACTCCAAAGGATGTGACGAAAAAGGAACATGATTCTGGCATGAAAATTACCTGTTTCTAATAAATATATAAATTACAATAATAAATTATTTTACTTAATATTCATATTGATATTCATTCACTTTCAGGAATAAAAGACAGACTTAAGCAGAATTGTGACTTGCACTCAATGTGTCCGATATTCAGTAGTTTCATGAAGACAATTTTATTTTTCTTCATTAAAACGAAAATAATTATATTTTATTATATATCATGAGACATCTTTTCGATCAAGTTCAACAGTAATCCAAATTCCGAGCTCGTTCTTGAAATACGAACTTACGATCCAAAACTTAGAGAAGCAAAATACCATCATATAAGATTGATTCTTCACATCTTTCCCCAAATATCACCGTGTTATGATTACTCGACATTTGGATCTTAATATTTAAAGTGAGTGAATATTTAAAGTATTATAAGATATTCAACGCACATATGAATGATATTTATTAAAATGTTGTTTTTTTTATTTACAAAATACTTCTATAACAGTGGCACGGTCGTAATACGGTGAGACAGCGTCTGACTGTTGTGGATTCGATCCAACTCAGGGGTGTGATGATATTTTCCCTTCCTCGCTCTCGTAGTTCCACCACTCAACACGTAATGTCTCGAATTCGGTGAAAAGCGAAGAACGGAGTTGGTTCTTTGTTTGTTTGGTTCTTTCTGTTTATCCTGCTATGCGTGATAAAAGCGTGAAGCAAAAATAAAAAAAAAAACAATAATATGAATTTTAAATAATTAATTGACACCAACAACAGTTTAGAGTTACATCAAATGGAAACTTACAATACTATTAAGATGTAACTGCAGGTGTACATCGTACATGGAGAGTGAGGGTATTCAAACAGTTAGGAGAAACCATCAGCGATTCAAACTTTACAATTATTCAGATCGGATATAAATGGACATTAAATATTTTTTGAAAAAATTCTTGGCAAATATTTTTTGGTAAATGAAATTTGTTTTTATCTACAGTGGTTGTGTAGAAAATATATATCATATATATTTTTTATTTTGGTGCAAAGGTGAAACTTACAAGCCCCAAACAAGAGCGCAAAAGTACAATCCAATCATATAGGTTTTATTATGAACACATATTACTAAGATATTCTGTAGTTTAGTGGAATAAATAATGTGTAGATTTGCATCTCAAGATATTCTTGCAATAACTCAATTTTATGTCATTTATTCTAGTAGAGTACGATTACTTTTACTGATTTTGGGACACTAAAATGAGAGTGCACGATTGCTTCTGTTCTGGTAAACACAAGACTTGTCATGAATGAGACGTTAATAAACACTTTTGGAGCAATAGGAATGGCGAATTATTAAAGGCTAAAATAATTATACTATAATATAAGCCAACTGATCTACATTGACAGACGCATCCTCTTTAAACGGCTCTATGTCACTCCAAGCCATTAGTCCAATCTATTGTTAAAGAGATTGTACAGATGTTTGTATTCTCTAAATGAGGTTTGCGATGGAGTATTCTCAGCTACGTGTTGCAACTCCACATACATAAAAGACCAGTCAACAGTGAGAAGATCACAATCACCGGACTAAGTCTTTTGGAGGCACTCTTCCAGCGTACAGGCTTTCACTCAAACACTCTTAAACAAAGAGAAAAATATAATTTATAAGTCCTCATTTCTTTAATATATAGCAAAGATATCTAATTTCCTTTTGAATAAGTTTTGTTTTGAAAGAATCTAGTAGTACTTTGCGTCGTCGTTTAGATACAGTCAATAAAAATATTATAGCTTTAAAAACGCTAAACGAGTCAACTGAGCACTGGGATACGCTTATAGTCTATATAATGTCCAACAAATTAGATGCTGTTACTAATAGAAATTGAGAAAAGTGTCGTAATACATTATCTAAATCACCAAGATAGCACAGTTTTGCACCTTTGTAAATAATAAGGCTTGTTTATTGGAAACAATTGAAAATCGAGCAGTTAAAAATTATCCAATATAGCATTCATGCAAGAATACGAGCACCTAGGTCACATGACTGAAAATAATTCAAAACATAAGCCTCATTGCGGGAACAATGTCGAATATTTTTGACCATGGAGTCTTGAGAGTTGCTCTTAGCGAACATAAGACAGTTATTTTGGCCTTTAGGAGGTAGAAATTTGTCAAAAAAGATATGTAATCAGTGTATGAAATGCCTTAAATACAGTATGTTTTTCAGAGCGTACAAGCTTTGATGAGATAGCTGCCTATTTCCAGAACACGTTAGGGTTTTCATTTCTTAATTTAAGTGTCGGCTATGCTGGGCCAATATTATTAGCAGACCGGAAAGGCCGAGGAGGAGCCAACTTTTAAAATGTTATTTATGTATTTTTATTTGTCTCACAGTTAAAGCCTAGAACTTGTCACAGATCTTACCAATGAAGCATATAAAGCTGCTTTAAACTAACAGCCCAAAAGCAACTTATCAGATATTACTACGAATTTTGATGGAATATATGACGAGTTATCAGAATTTTTAAAACAAGCAAATATTACCTGTGATGTTGAACAACAAGGTATTGGATTTACTTTTGCACCCCCTTATTCTAGTCATTTTAATGGCATCGCAGAGGCGGCAGTTAAGTCTACCAAATACAATCTAAAGAGGTTACTTCATACTCATTTAACCTACAAGAAAATGGCAATATTAATTATTAGTTCATATAGAAGCCATTTTCAATTCCCGTCCTCTCACTCCATTGTCATCCAATCCTCCAGATTTTATTTCCCTTACTCCATCCCATGTTTTGATTAGACGAACACTAATGTCAATTCCAAGGTCGCAGGTTGCTGACGTCAACTTCAATCGTCTGGAGCGTTACAAGAGAGTAGAAATGATTAAGCAACATTTCTGGAATCACTTTAATCTTGAATATGTTTTTCTGCTTCAGCAAAGACAAAATAGTGCACCTCCACACATCTCACTGAGGGTGTACTCATACTCATCAAGGAGAAGCGAGCGCCACCCTTGCTATGGCCATTGGGACGAGTCGTGAATGCTTTCACTGGACCTGATAAAGCATTGTGGGTAGCAGAACTCAAGACGAAGAAATTACTCGCACTTAGGGGCTTCAACAATATCTGCCCACTTCCTCTCTCTTGAAGATTTTAACCCGGGGAGTGCCGGCCGGCACCGGCGGATGTTTGATGCTCGAACAGGCTTAAAACTCCAGTGTTTCGTTACTCTTAAAACGTCAATAAATAAAATAATCCATCTGGTTTGAGGTCCATGAAACGTCACCTTAACTCACAAATCTCATAAAGGAAGTGGAAATAGGCGAGTCAAAAGCATAGTTGCTTTTCAAGCGGCGGCTTAAAAATTTTCAAGTTATTAAGTAAGATTAACTCTATCAAATACATGATACGTGCATATCCTATGTTAAACTAATAATTGACAAAATGAATGTTCCTTTGAAGATGGTTGCCGATACTCCCGCTTTAGCGAAGATCCTTGTTTGCAAATATGACACAAAGCATTTCAAGGCAATAAATATCAAGAGTTACAATTTAAACATTCATACAATTTATTAAGGACATATTTTTATATTCAAATTTAAAGAGCTTTGTTTGTTCCTTACAAGAGTACATCGCCGTCCTACCGATGTTGAACAAAATAATTTGAAAAACGTGATCAGTTTGTAAAGGTTTCAAGGTTAATCTAAAAGAGACAAAGGCAAGAACACTTTTACAGATGCCTTTCAAAATCTGAATATTAAATCGATTAATAACCTCTCGTTAGTCGTGAACATTTAATTATGTCAACAAAATTGCCCTTATTACTACCAAACCAGGTTATTTTTATAGCGCCAAAAAATGTGGCAGAAACGACCTTTTGACTGTCCAAATTAAAGATTACCGAGAATATTACTTAATGAAGTTTCTTTGTTCCCCCGAAATTGTCACTAACAGCCTGGACATGTTAATCAGCAGAAAGTAATAAATGAGAATGGGCAAAGGCACAAACAATTTTAATTCCTTCAAATCATCCAAATATATAATCAACACTAGATGCAATCGAAAAGAAAGATTACAGAAAGATACAAACAACAAATAGTCTCTACATTGAGATCATGTCCGCTCTTATATCACGGACACAATATGGTCATTGTTTTTCTAATTATTGAGATATTTTAAAAAGTCAGGTTTGAAATATAAGCGAGTGTAAAAATCTTGTAATATTAGACAAAAATTGGCGGAAAAAGAGGTTGAAAACCCCTTCACACGCGCGTTATGTCTGTCACGGTAACGCAGACGATGTCTTGTGTGATTTAGATATTCAGTAGTTTAATGAAGACAAATCAATTGTTTTCATTTGATTTAAATAAAAATAAGTCCCTATTTTACTATGGCTGTTAACATCCATAGATAACTTCATTTGATTTAATTTTAACAGTAATCCTTATTTCGTTCCACAAATATATCATTTACAATGACAAGGATGTTTTTGGCGCGGAATTAAATTGTGGTTTAATCATTATTTCACTTAGCATTAATGCTTTGATATTCATTCACTCCCAGAAATAAAAGATAGATAGAAGCAGAATTGTGACTTGCACTCAATGTGTCCGATATTCAGTAGTTTCATAAAGACATTTTTATTTTTCTTCATTTAAACGGAAATGGTTATATTATATTATATATCATAAGACATCTTTCTGATCAAATTCAGCAGTAATACAAATTCGGAGCTTGTTCTTGAAATACGAACTTACGATCCTAAACTCAGAGAAGCGAAATACCATATATTTCATATATTAGTTTTAGTTATATTTATTTATTTTATTATTTTATTATTATTATATTTACTTTTTCTTTTTTGTTTGTATCCGCTGTCAGCACCGCAATTCCAACAGGAGACTACTGAAAATCAGTGTAGAAGCAATTACGTCTTCTACGTACACTGAGTAGATCTCCTTTTGGATAGGTTACACTGCTGCGCACTATTTACTTACTTAACTTTGCTATATTATAAGTTCTTTCCTTTCTTTTTTTTTATTTTTTTTTATTTTGTTTGTGTACTTTTAGGATAAGTTTTACTTTATTGTTTTTTTTTGTTGTTAATACTTTTTGTGTGTTAGTAGTGTAATTTTGTCCAATAAATGTGTTATTATTATTATTATCATATAAGAGTGATTCTTCACATTTTTCCCCAAATATCACCGTGACATGATAACCCAACATTTGAAACTAAATATGTAAAGTGTATGTTATAAGATATTCAACGCACATATGAATTATGTTTATTAAAATATTGTTTTTTTATTTACAAAACACTTTATAACAATGGCACGGTTGTAACGCGGTGAGACAGCGTCTGGCTGTAACGCGATCGGTTGTAGTTTCGACCCCCACTAAGTGGAGTCATTATATGAGTGACTCGCTCTGGTAAGTCAAAGTGCGATGTTGAGTTCTATCACTTAACACACAATGTCTCGAATTCAAACAGTTAGGAGAATTCATAAGCGATTCAAACTTCACAATTATTAAGTTCGGATTTAAATGGATAAATAACAATTTAAACTTGTCGGAGATTTGTGATTATAATATGAACATTTAGCATCAAATTATCCTAGTATCATAGAATAAAGACTTAATTGATTTTCCAAATATTTTTTTGCCAAATTCATGTAAAATATCTTTCTTGCAAATGCAAAGGCAAATGTTTCTTGGCAAATTCAATTGTTGTCAAATTGTTTTTATATCCCCCGGTTTGTGTAGAAAACATGTTTTTTTTTAAATTTTTGTGCAAAGGTGAATCTCACAAGCCCCATATTAGAGCACAAAAGTACAATCCAACCACATAGGTTTAATTATGAACCAAGTTACTAAGATATTCAGTAGTTTAGTGGTATAAGTAATGTGTAGAATTGCATGTCAAGATATTCTTACAATAACTCAATTTTGTTTTGGGACGCTAAGATGAGATGATGCCTGCACGATTGCTTCAGTTCTGGTGAACACAGAAGAAGAATGAGACGTTAATAAACAAATTTAGAGCAATAGGAATGGCGAATTATTAAAGACAAAAACAATTATACTATAATATAAGCCAACTCGTCTTCATTGACAGACGCAACCTCTGTAAAGTACACTATGTCACGCTAAGCCATTAGTTCAATATATTGTTAACGAGATTGTACAGATGTCTGTATGCTCTAAATGTGGTTTGCGATGGAATATCCTCATCCACGTGTTGCAACTCCACATACATAAAAGACCAGTAATCAAGACTTAGAGGATCACAATCACCGCACTAAGTCTTTTGGTGACACTCTTCCAGCGTACAGGCTTTCACGCAAACACCCTTAAACAAAGACAAAAACATAATTTAAAAGTCCCTTTAGTTCTTTAATGTTCAGTTCAGTTCTTTAATGTTTCGTACAAAATAGGTCTCATTCATTGAATTGATATTTTAGAAAAAGTAACTCTTGGCTTTATTCGGCTATTCGACGTAGCGGAACATGAGGTCGCAACCACTTCTCACGCGCGTTATGTCTGTCACGGTAACGCAGACGCGTGTGTTGTGTGATTACATATTCAGCAATTTGATAAAGACAAATCTACTATTTCTTCTTTTTATTTAAATAAAATACGTCCCTATTTTACTATGGATGGTAACGCTTCATTTTGATTAACTTCAACAGTAACCCTTATTTCGTTCTACAAATTTCATCATTTACAATGACAAGGATCTTTTTGGCGAAAAAATGAATTGTTTTTTAATAATAATAAAAAAAATGAATACTTTCATCCGCTTCCAGGAATAGAGGACAAGCAAAACCTTAACTTAAACACAATACAGACGCGCTCGCTTCTAAACAGTAAAAACAAAATCCTGTCTCAACATCGCTGGAAGAATCACAAGCTTAAAAGCTTACATCAGGATATACTTGATCACAAACGTACATGTGATGTGATCATAGGTAACATTTTATTATTTAAATTTTAGGAAATCTCAGAAGTCTTCTGAAAATATTTTTTTAATATACGAGTTTGTATTGACTCAATGGTTCTTTAAAGGCTTTAAAATTAACGTTACCTTTACGGTAAAAAATTGAACAATATGAAATATTTTCATGCATGTGAAATCTTTGAGCAGAATAGAAATAATGAAATAAAGAGTACGATAATTAAGCAAAAGATAAAAGTATTCATTCCTCATATATATATTTCATTGTCAATTATTTTGTACATTTATCAATGAAACGTAAATTAATTATCAATCAAGTATAGAAGTATTGAAAACAATTTGCACCATGTAAGCGCATTACTATATGTTAAACGTATCAAGAGCCGTTGAAATATAAAGAAAGTTATCACTTTTCATCTGAACACATCTAAACAGTAAACATCCCGTATTTGTATTTTTCTACTTTTGTCTACCACTCTTATACCTTTACCTGCAGAGCTCATGAAAACTCCTGTAGAGTATGTTTATTGAATTCCAAATCGATACCAACTGAAAGTCACCGCTGTTAATTATCACATGTAATAGGAGAAATCAATCTTATTGATTTGGCTGTACGTACGTTTATGGCATTCATCATTATTGTATATATCCTGTGTGGCTCGATTATCGTCACCATGTAGCGCGCTTATTAGTTCGAAATTACTATCATCAGGCAGACCATGAAAAAACATCAGATGGTAATAAATGAGACAAAATAGAAATTTTGGCTCCTGAGACTTAGAGTTACTTGAATTCACAAGGGAACACCCATGACCCAGCCTACAGGTGACCTTCCCTAACAAAGACCAGTAACGGTTACAGTAGGACGGCGTCACGAAAAAGATACGTAGCCCCTTTCACTTGCATGACCACCAGAGTGATTCATTTGGAAGTTGTCCACAATTTATCTACTGTCTCCGCAGTATTATGCCTCAGACGTTTTGTATCAAGACGTAGTTCCCCGAATACATTTTTATCAGACAATGTTATAGATTTAAACTTACACACTTAAATAATTCTTTGGTCATAATGTCGAGATTTTTTAAGCGAATAAACGAATTGAATGGAAACTTATACGATTATAATGTTGAGAGAGATTAGTGCGCAGTGTGAAAACAGCATTAAAAGCCACACTTCAAGAACGAGCATTGGAGAAGGAAACTATTAAGGTTTCCTTCTCCGATGCTCGTTTTCGTTCACACATAAAATCTAAGAACACACTATTAATGATGATTATGAATAATATAAAACAGTCAATTACTGCAAATACAGTTGTTATTTGATAAAGCAGAAAAGCAAACGATCTCATGTTAATGTTTTTCCGCATATCAAGAGAGGACTAAGTAAAACCATTCATTGGTTATAACAATACAACCAACAAACCAACTATTCAACCAACTAATCAACTAATGCTGAAACCCAAATCTACGGTAAATCTCCAACAGCGAAAATATCTTTTTCAACATTAGGTTTAAAACTCCAGCGTTTTGTTACTCTTAAAACGTCAGTAAATAAAATAATTCATCTGGTTTGCACTGCCCTTGAATTGGCAATGATAGACCGTGAAATGTCAACTTAACTCACAAGTCAATCCTATTTTTAACTAATAATTCACAAAATGAATGTTCCTTTGAAGATGCTCGCTGATACTCCCGCTTTACTTGTGACCCTTGTGTGCTAACAGGGGTTTCCCAATAAGAACAATATGTTTTGAAACTGAAATAAAACATGTAATATATTTGCGAATTTCATGTTCAATGGCTATATTTAATAGATAATTTTATGTTATTTATGGCATGTTGCACCATCTTGTTGAAAATAAATGTCGTCCACATCGATTTCATAACGATAACGGTCGCCATTGACAGTAACAGCACGGCCTTCGTCGTTTTTGAAAAAGTACGGGCCAATGATTCTACCGTACCATAATCCGCACCAAACAGTCAATTTTTCAGGATGTAATGGTGTTTCATGAACCACTCTTGGATTTGACTCACTCCAGTAACGACAATTCTGTTTGTTCACATAACCATTGAGCCAAAAGTGAGCCTCACCTGAAAAGATGATTTTCCTATGAAATTCGGTGTCCGTTTCCATTTCAAGCGCCCAATCAGCAAATTCACGACGTTATCGATGATCTGCTGTCTTGAGTTCTTGTGCCAACACAATTTTGTATGGACGTAGGCCAAGAATTACAAGAGTTACAATTTAAACACTTTCAGCATATTCTTTGTGTCTTTATGTTCACTCGTATCTCATTCTAACAATCTCATGCTTGTGCCGACGACCTAGTGCCGTAGACCTTTATATTGTGCAGTATTTATTTAATCTCGATAAGTTCTTTGGGGCTATCTAGGGTCACCGGTGGTAGTGGTATCTTCTCAAAATATTTTAGTGTTTTGCCGCTCTTATCTAAGACTACTTCCAGCTACTTGTCAGGCGGTCTTATCTGGCCGTGCGGTGCGCCGATTCATATCCTAGCCATGACTTTACGACCCTTGTTTCGGCTGGAGTGCAAGTTATTTTCTATTTGGCCTCTGATAATTTTCCCGATAACTTTTCATCTGCGGTTTTGCTGTTTGTCCTATTTTCCGTAATTTATTCGTTCCGCTACTTTTTGGGTTTCGATTGAGTCTCTGGTAATGAAGCGCTAGCAAATTGATTTGGGGGTCTATCCCATTTACTATATTACAATGAGGAGTACAACCAACATCAATTGATAAGAGTGGAATAACAGTCATGTAAGGAGAAAAAATATTAGATAAAGACGTGTAATTGCTACGTCTGTACAAACATATCCAGATATAATTGAAAATTTCTACATTGAGAACACGTCCGTTCATATATCACGGACACAATATGACGTTTATTTTGGTAATTATTAAAATGTTTTATTTAAAGATAAGTATCGACACATATGTAAGTATAGAACTACCTCTCACGCGCGCTATGTCTGTCACAGTAACGCAGTTGCATGTAATTTATAATTCAGATATACAGTAGTTTCATGAAGATAATTTAATTTTATTAATTTTATTTAAATATCTATTTTTTAATTTTATTTAAATAAAAATAAGTAATTATTCTATTATAGAAGGTAACGTTTTTAATTGAAATCCAAAAGTAATCCTTTTTAGTTCTCCGAATACTTTATTTATAACGACAAGGACGTGACGAAGGGACAGCTTCTGGCATGATAATTAGTTGTTTTTAATAACCATTTTACTTAATATTAACGCCTTGATACTCATTCACTCCCAGGAATAAAAAACAGACTGAAGCAGAATCAAAGAATGTATCTCGCACATAATATGTCCGATATTCAGTGGTTTCATAAAGACATTTTTTTTCATTAAAAGGAAAATAATTATATTTTATTATATATCATGAGACATCTTTCCGATCAAGTTCAACAGTAATCCAAATTCTGAGCTCGTTCTTGAAGTACGAACTTACGATCCTCAGATCCTAAACTCAGAAAAGCGAAATACCATCATATAAGATTGATTCTTCACTTCTTTCCCCAAACATTGCCGTGACATGATTACCCGACATTTGAATCTTAATATTTTAAATGTATGTTATAAGATATTCAATGCACATGTGAATAATATTTATTAAAATATTGTTTTTTTTTATTTACAGAACACTTTTATAACAATGGCACGGTCGTAACGCGGTAAGGAATATTTCGGCAAATATTTCTTAGCAAATGAAATTTGTTTTTATCTACAGCGGTTTATGTAGAATATATGTTTTTTTTTATTTTTGTTGCAAAGGTAAAACTCACAAGCCCCAAACAAATGTACAATCCAACCACATAGGTTTAATTATAAACGCATATTACTAAGATATTCTGTAGTTTAGTGGAATAAATTATGTGTAGATTTGCATCTAAAGATATTCTTGCAAATACTCAATGTTATGTCATTTATTCTACAAGAGTGCGGTTACTTTTACTGACTTCGGGACACTGAGATGAGAGCCTGCACGATTGCTTCAGTTCTTGTGAACACAAGACCTTCATGAATGAGACGTTAAAAACAACTTTGGGAAAATAAGAATGGCGATTTATTAAAGATAAAAACAATTATACTATAATATAAGCCAACTGATCTTCTTAGACAGACGAAACCTCTATAAAGTGCTCTATGTCATTCCAAGCCATTAGTTCAATCTAGAAATAACGAGATTGTGCAGATGTCTGTATGCTCTAAATGAGGCTAGTGATGGAATATCCTCAGCCACGTGTTGCATCTCCACATACATAAAAGACCAGTAGTCAAGAGTAAGAATGTCAAAATCACCAGACTAGGTCTTTTCTTTGCGTCGTCTCTTAGATACAGTCAATAAAAATATAAGAACTTTAAAAACGTTAAGCGAGTCTACTGAGTACTGGGATACACTTATAGTTGAAGAGAAGAGTGTCGTAATGCATTATTTAATATCAATGAATAAAATAGAAACTAAATCCAAGGGATCCAATAATAAATGCAAATTGTAGTAATCATTCGAATAATCTTTTAAAAATCAAAATACATATAGTGATAACAAAGTACAGTGTCCATTATGTAATAGCAATCAATTTTTTATATACTTGTCAGTCTTTTAGAAGCTTACCGATTGACATGGGAATTTCTAAAGAACGGGAATTAAAGGTTTGTTTTTATTGTTTACAGTCTGGTGACTTGACAAAACGTTGTAAATTATCATAGTTTAAATATTGTAAAGGCCATCATAATACGCTTTTGCATATTGACATTGATTCCAGATAAACTGATTTACAAGATCCTATGCCTAGTATAGCTTTGCCAGTAAAAATTGCTCCAAATAATTCATCAACTCACTCACAAAACAATATTGTACTATCAAGTAACACTCTAATACATATAAGTTCTTCTTGTTTTACTGTCCACAACATTAGTGAATGTGGTGAGCGACAAAGGTGAGAAATTGAAGGCCAGAGTTCTACTCGATAATATTATTAGTGAATTTATTTTATTACTGACGATTTTATTTAAGAAAGTGGCAGTTTAACAGCAGAGAAGTTTTGAAACAAATTTCAGACACTGTCCAAAGTTCAAAAAGTTTGGACGTGTAAAAACGTGTCCTCAAAGACATTAGGCTTGCTCTGGTTTAGCAACACCGATTCGGTAACTTTTTCCGTTGGTCTTGATAAAAAATGTAGAGATGTTAAAAATAAAATAACTAAACGTTCCGCCTAGTAGGCCCATGTATTACTAAAGCAAACATTATGGGTTTCTAAGATTGGCTGGGATGGTCTAGTTCCATCTGATGTAATAAAATACTATTTCATACTTAAATACGTTGAGTATTCCTAGATGGGTGTTTTGGGATAATTGTACAAATAATGAAATTCACGTGTATACAGAGGCATCTAAGAAGGCATACGGCGCTTGCGTCTACGTTCGGTCTATGAATGATGATGAATTTTTGGATCAAGATTGTGTACTAAGGTTTTAGGCTCTCTTACAATATCTTTTAGCAGTTCTAAGTTTTGGTGCGATTCGACCATAGCTTTGAGTTGGCTTTCTATGGCACCGAATATTTTAAAACCTTTAGTGTAAAACCGCGTTATAGAAATACAAGAATCCATGGCAGCTTATACATGTAGGTATGTACCGTCTACAGATAATACGGCGGATCTTGTTTTTCGTGGGGCGAAGGCTGACCTTATCAGCGATTGCCTTTTGTGGTGGTCAGGTCCCACTTTTTCATTAAAGGATAAACATAACTGGCTTAAAATGCCAAGTAAAGTTGAGAAACAGGATTTACCAGAAGTAGTATCATCTCACTTAGCTAATCATTCATCTTATCACTCACGTAATATGTCATCCATCTCATCAAAACACACGTTAAAATCATTAGAACCATGTAGTATTGAATCAATAATTTATAAATATTCTAATTTTAAACACTAAAAAAGAGTCGTGGCTTACGTACTAAGATTACGAAAATAAGAAATTAAAACACTATCTATTCAGGAATTATAGTTAGTTCGGGTTTATAATTAAATTTTAACAACAACATATGTTCCCTGAGGAGTATAAACTATTAAAATTAGATAAATTTTTACCAAGTAATAATAGACTTTCTCCTTTAAGTATTTTTATTAATAGCAATAATATCATCTATGGAGGCGGCAGGCTTGATAACTTTATAACTTTATAACTTCATAACTTGTTAAAGCTATTCACCTAGAGGTTGTCACAAATCTTACCAAGGAAGCATACATAGATGCTTTAAACCGATTTATAGCTCGTCGTGGCAAGCCCAAAAGCATCTTATCGGATAATGCTACGAGTTTTGTTGGAAGATGTAACGAGTTATCAGAATTTTTAAAACAAGGAAATATTACCTGCGATGTTGCACAATAAGGTACTGAATTTACTTTTGCGCCTCCTTATTCTTCTCATTTTAATGGCATCGCTAAGCACCAAATACAATCTAAAGAGGTTACTTCATACTCATTTAACCTACGAGGAAATGGCAACATTTTCAGATAGAAGCCATCATCTAATCCTTCTGATTTTACTACCCTTACTTCATCCCATTTTTGTTTAGACGACCACCAATGTCAATTCCAACTCTGTAGGTTGCTGACGTCAACGTCAATTGTCGGGAGCGTTACAAGAGAGTAGAACTTATTAAGCAATATTTCGGGAATCACTTCAATTCTGAAGCAAAGACAAAATGGTGCACATCTACAGGGCATCTCACTGAGGGTGCACTTGTCCTCATTGAGGAGAAGGGAGCGCCACCCTTGCTGTGGCCATTGGGACAAGTCGTAAAGGTTTTCACTGGACTTAATGGAGCGTTGCGGGTAGCAGAACTCAAAACGAAGAAAGGAATTGTACATAGGGGCTTCAACAACATCTGTCCACTTCGTTTCTCTTGAAAATTTTAACCCAGGGAGTAAACCGGCACCGGTGGATGTTCGATGCATAAACAGATTTTGAACTCCAGTGGTTCGTTACTCTTAAAATGTCAGAAAATAAAATAATCCATCTGGCTTGCACTGCCTTTAAATTAGCAATGATAGTCCACGAAATATCACAAATCTACTAAAAGAAGTGGATATAGGCAAGTCAAAAGCATAACATGATCAATTGTAAAGGTGTTCAAGGCTTTTTTGAAAGAGATAAAGCCACTGAACAAGAACACTGTTACAGATTCTTTTCTAAATCTGAATATTAAGTCAATTAATAACCTCTCGGTAAAAATTTAACTATGTCAAAGTTCATAAAATTACCTAATTACTAGCAGACCAACTTATTTTTACAGCGCCAAAAATATGGTAGAAATGATCTTTTGACTGTCCATGTTATAGATTACCGAAAATATTGCTCGATGAAGTTTGCTTGTTCCCCCAAAATTGTCACTAACAGCGTGGTCATGTTAATCAGCAGAAAGTAATAAATGAAAATGGGCAAAGGCACAAACAGTTTTAATTACTTCAATTCATCCAAATATATAATCAACACTAGATACAATCGAAGAGAAAGATTACAACTTATTTGCAACGCTTTATATAAAACAACGAGTAATTCGCTAAGTTACCTTAATTATGTATGTCGTATTATGATTGATTGATTTCCAACATCAATCGATAAGAGTAGAATAAATGTCGTCTAAGGAAAAAATGTCATTAGATAAAGACTGGTAACTGTTCCATCAGTACAGAAATATCAAGATATAGTTGAGAGTCTCTACATTGTGAACGTGTCCGTCCATATATCACGTACACAACATGGTCATTGTTTTGGTCATTATTGAGATATTTTAAAAACTCAGAATTGAAATATACGTGAGTGTAAAAATCTTGTAATATTAGATAAGAATTGACGGGAAAAGAGGTTGAAAACCACTTCACATGCGTTATGTCCGTCACGGTAACGCAGACGATGTCTTGTGTGATTTAGATATTCAGTAGTTTAATGAAGACAAATCTATTTTTTTCATTTTATTTAAATAAAAACAAGTCCCTATTTTACTATGGATGTCAACATGCATAGATAACTTCATTTGGTTTACTTTTAACAGTAATCCTTATTTCGTTCAAAAAATATATCATTGACAACGACAAAAATTTTTTTTGCGAGGAATTAATTGTTTTTTAATAACCATTTTACTTAATATTAACGCTTTGATATTCATTCACTCTCAGAAATAGAATTGTGACTTGCACTCAATGTGTCCCATATTGAGTAGTACTCATTTTTCTTCATTAAAACTGAAATAATTATATTTTATTTTATATCATGAGACATCTTTCCGATCAAGTTCAACAGTAAACCAAATTCCGAGCTCGTTCTTGAAATACGAACTTACGATCCTAAACTCAGAGAAACGAAACACCATCATATAAAATTGATTCTTCACCTCTTTCCCCAAATATCACCGTGTCATGATTACCCGACATTTGAATCTTAATATTTAAAGTGTATGTTATAAGTTATTCAACGCATACGTGAAGAATGAACATTGGTACATTGTTTCTTATTTACAAAAAATTTGTATAACAACAACATGTATTCTAAATAATTAAATAGATTTTTCCCTGTGAGGGGACGGGATAGAATATAATTCCTCTCCGCTGCTGGAAAACGTCCCGTAAGAGGCAGGTGTACACTGGTACACCGAAATAACGCCAAATATTTGATAATGAGTTCCGGTTCGATCTCATGTAAGCCAGCTTTCTCTATTTCCCACCCATCCTTTCTCTCATACGTTTACTTACACCCCAAGGCCAGCAACGCATCTACAACTCTAATGTTGTGGATGTTTATGTGCAAAATTGACCACTTACTTCAATTACTAATTGGTGGCATTTCTGTTCGTTTGCTTCCTTAGTCAATAAAAAAATGGAATTATAATTTTAAAAAATATTGCAATACTTGACACCAACAACAGTTAACAGTTACATCAAATGGAAACTTACAATACTATTAAGATGTAACTGCAGGAATGCATCGATTCAAACTTCACAATTATTCAGATCAGATATAAATGGACAAGCAACAATTTCGACTTGCTGGAGATTTTTGATTATAATTCTAAATTTATCTTCTTTTTGAAAGGAAAACTTTTAGATATATTCAAGTAAAATTCTTGTCAGACATATCATAATTTCATTGTCAATAATTTTATATATTGATCAATAGAGCGACAATTACCTTCAAGTATAAAAATATTGATAACATTTTTTGATTCTCAAAACCTAAGAGTATCAAGAAATCTATAGAAATATAAAAAAAATCATTATTCATCTGAACGTAGACTTAAGAAATTATATCGAGATTAAAGCATAATTAACTCTATAAATATACAACGTTTATTATGAGTGAGAATAATACTTGTCGACACCTGGAAGAGTATTTTACAGACTATGACCAGACTACGGCGCTTGGAAAGAACTTTTGGATCGAAGGTTAATAGAGAGTGCTGCTTGAGGATAACTTTAAGTAAATACAATTAATTGCCTAGTACTTAATACATCACGTATTTTATAAAGATCAAAAGTAGAGAACAAACGTGGTCTAAATATGGAGACTTTAAGAATAGAGCGTTGCGCAATCTCAAGAAAATTTATCGTGGATTTTGCAACTCCTCCCTAAGGTTTTATACAATAGTTTAGGACAGATTGACGAAGGGCGTAGTAAATTTGTTTCATAAGTGTAAGATCGACAACACGTTTCAGGTATTTGGAAACAAACATTAGCCGCATACGGTCATTTAAGGTTTTTATGTGATCAGTAAAGCGTAGATTTTCATACAATATTATTCCCAAGTATTTAATGCTTTGCTTCCGTTCGAGCGAAGGACACGTGAAATGTGTGCTTAGGTTACAAGTGTGTGCAACAATGTTAGGAGAATATGTTGAAACTTATTTTTACGTATGCTAAAACAGATATATTTGGTTTTATCCACATTTATTGTAAGCATGTTGTCTTTTAACCATTTAATGACATTGTTTAAGCCTCGCTGTGCAGTTTGAAGTACTTCACACCATGTATGACCAGTGTAAACGAGAGCAGTATCATCAGCATAGGAGTATATTTTACCATTTGCCATTTCCAGGATAATTCATTTATATAAATTAAAAATAGAGTTGGACCTAGAACCCCTTTCTTGTGGTACTCCATAAGAGACTTTGAGTTCACCACTAGTATAATTATCAACTTTGACATGTTGGTATCTATCTAAAAGGTAGTCTTGGAATAGTTTTAGCTGATTACCTCTAATCCCTAAGCATTCAAGTTTATTCAATAATATGGAGATTGACGTCGTATCAAAAGCCTTAGTTAAATCCAAATAAAAAGTCAGGCATTTTTTCCCTGGTCTAAGCTAATATGGTTTGTGAGATAAAGTACACATTGTTCTGTGGATCTATTGCTACGAAAACCATACTGGTTGTCTGCTAGAAAATTATTTTTTTAGGATATTTCATTTGTCTAGAATTGATATTTTTTTCTAATCACTTTGATAAAGATGGAAGTATTGAGATAGGTCGATAAATATTTACATCATTCATGGCTCCATTTTTATGTATTTTTATGTATAGACTACAGCTGTTTTAATAATTTAGGAAATATACCGTTCTGTAAACATAAATTAAACATATATATGTTAATGGAGCTATAAGAGACTTCTTATTTTCTTTTATACATAAATTGCTGATACCATCATATCCTGTTGTGCAGATGTTGTTATTGTATATAACACTTTGGATAGCCTGAAAAAGTTTTTTGTTATCTTTTTTAGGGCTGTCGATTTTACTTTTCTCATAATTTTTCTTACACTTTTTCAAAATTGAGTTATAGAAGGCTTTTATACGTTAATTTCATTATTTGGTGCTTGCCGACACTTTTTGTATCTCTATTTTTAATACAGCGTAGTAAGCCTGGAGTCACCCAGGGTTTTAATATTTTGCAACGTCTGGAAAGTTTTACTATTTTAGTATTGTTACTGATGGCGTCCTGCGGGCATTTAATTAAATAGTTTAATGCTGTTTCAGGATCTTTAAGCATATAAACCATTTCAAAATTTATTTTAGATATATCTTTCTTTAATTTTATTGAATCGATTACTTTTTTTTGAAGAAATAGGATAACTACGCGATGGTTTCAGATATAAACTAGATAAACAGACTAAACAGTTATAGCACAGTATAATGATCAGTTACAGTAGTCTGGACAACTAAGGTTAAAGAAGGAAGGATTGTTTTCATAAGAACATGGTCAATACATGATTCTGAAACAGATCGGGTGACAAAAGTGTGGGCAGGCAGTATACCATGTGTTGCTACTAGATTTAAATAACTTTCACCTTGCGAATTAATTTTGGTCGAGTTAATTGCGATATTAATATCTCCTATAAGAATAATATTACTAAAATTAGTATATTTCTGTAATAGTTTATCAAGCGATGTAAGAAATCCATCAATATGTTATACGATGGAGATCAATATAAGCCAATGATGACATTTTGGCTATCCAAAACTCCCACTAGACAGGTTGCATCTTCAAAATCTGGCTCTTATATAGTTATATTAATGTTTTCCCTAAAACACATAACGACACCATCATTTTGATTATTATTTTTGCATGTTGCTTTATAGAAGTAATTATTGATAGAAAGGATAACGTTAGTTTTGGATAGCCAGCATTCCGTGAGAACCAGTACATCGCATTCCACTTTCAGTCTTGAGAGCAGAACTTCGAAATCTGTTATGTTGTTGTTTATGCTGCGAATGTTTTGCGTTAAGAGTAGTAGTTTGGAAGATTTCGGTAATAGCTCTTGACAAGTATCTATGATTACTTCCATAGATTTAGAGACAGCAACATCATCAAGCGGTTCCAGTAAATCTTTTAGATTATCAAATAGTGTGTAATGGTTCGATTGTTCAAAGCGTGGGAGTAGTCCGTAGTATTGCTCAGAATAATGTATAAATATATGAATTTATATTGTATAAAGCTAAAGGTTGTTGTCTCAACTATAATGACAGAAAACTTTTTAATGTAATTTTTTTATTTGGTATATGAAGTATATAATATTACAAGAGGCGTAAATTCTAAAGGTGTCTTACTGATGTGTACGAAAAAGTAATTGTGAGAATTATATAAAATCAAAACTAAGTATGCATTATGGATAAAATTGGATGTAAGTGTAAGCTTTTATATTTGTGTAAAAATTAGGTTAAAGTAGATACAGTTTATATGTGTAAGTGTCTTTGTATGTTTACAACATTCGGGTAAAAGTGGTGAAAGTTTATATAAGTGTAAGTTTTTTATGTGTAATTTTTGGATAAAAGTGGAACAAGTTTATATATGTCAACATGTGAAAACGTTGATAATAAAGATAAGAATAGAAAATAAGTGCAAGTAATCTTACATAATATGAAATATTCCTCAGCCATTCCCTCAAATGGTATAATTTGTAACTATTCAATTTTTTCTCTTTAAATTGTCCAAGTTGACATCACTTAAAATACGTATTTGAGGATCATTATTGTTCTTTCGGAGATAAATTATGCCGTTTGACGTCCAGCAAAAATTGAAGCCGTGTTTTTAAAATTTCTAGCCAAGTAGAATAATCTTTGTATGTTGTACATCAGATTTTCCGATATGTATATTGGTTTAGTTGGCACTTCATAGCATAAAGGCTTAGTATTTAGTTTTTCACTTTTGGTTTTAGTCTTATTAAAAGCCTTTACTCCTTTCATAATTTTATCTTTCAAAAGTGTAGTGATAAAATCAACAATAGTAGGGTGCGTGTTATCTTTCGAGTTTATTCTATATACATCTCTAATAGAATTAGCTTCGATGTTAATATCTAATTTTTTTCCCAGATTAGTAATTGAACTACATAAGCTTTCTTTTGTCTCTGCCTGCAATTTTGGTAAATTTCTGATTTCAATGCTAGTAGCACGTGTTCTACGCTCTAGTGTTTCAATTTTGTCTTCAAGCTGCTTAATAGCTTTTTTGTCTTCGATTCTTTCTTTCTCCAGAGAGAAGAAGTTGGACAAGAAAAAATCATATTTTTCACTTATAAGGTCGACGGAGTTTTGGAGATCCATGAACTTTCTATCAATCTCTTTTGTAAATTCCGAGAACATTTCCTTAATTATGGTCAGCATATTGGTGTCGGCTTTTTCTTTGCAGTAATCGATGGCATATCCGGAGCCGAGTTACAATGCTGCAAAGTGACGTCTGTTCCAGGAGCCAGTAATTTTCTAGAGATAGAGGAAGTATTATATGAGATAGTAGGCAGCAGAGTAGCCGAGGGTGTCCTTTTGAGCGGCATAGTTCCAATATTTAGTTAAACGAAAAAATATAGGCCGACCCGTGTAGCGGACAATCTCAAATTGCAACGAAGTCTGTACATGCACTACAACGTTTTGCTATGCGCTACGCTTCGAGCTACGCCGTAATCGATCACCAATACGTCTGCAGTTAGCTTGTAGCGTTTGTTTGTTGCAACTATTGCTGTCTATTTCTCACACACGGTATAACTTTAAGCGATTATGGACGCCTAGTACACTTGAATACGAATTTAGTTAAATTATTTATTTAAAATATACAAAAGATTTTTGCAAATTAGACACGTCTAAACGCTTTCGCTGTCCGAGGGGAAGGATATTAAAAATGCCGAGGCGGAGAAAATTACTATTCAAAGAGGACTTCGGAAGTAAGATCGCCTTTACTTGCATTTGGAACCGCTAAGAAAAGACTCTGTACGATTGCTCCAGTTCTAGTGGAGGTGCATTTCAGAAAGACCCACAAACCTCATAGTGGACGAGGCGTTAATGAACAACTTTGAGGCAATAGGAATGGCGATTATATTATCAAAAACCGAAACAATTATATTCATCTACATCATATAACTCGTACCTCGTACTCATGTAACGTAAATTTCATTATAGTGCCTCAAGCCAGTAGACTAGTCTGAAGCCAACATCTTACAAATGTATGTATTCTCTAAATGACGTTTGCGATATATACAGCTTACATACATATGAAAGGCCAGCGGACTTTCGGAGACACTCCTCCAACTCCTCAAACAAACTTAAACAAAGACAAAATACGATTTAGAACAACAATATTGCTTTAAAATACAGGAACAAGGACATTCAATTTCCTTCTGAACGCAGAGAACATTTTACATCGTCTCCCAAAAAGACATCGTTTTTTTTGTTTTGTTGTCAAAAAAATAATTATTGTTATAGTTTATCTTCTTCGGTTTCATTTGGTTGAAACGCTCCGACGATGATGGCATTCCGAACTACTTGAATATGAATTGAAATAGTTATTCATTGGTTTAGTATTTCAGGACAAACTGTTCTCCATTTCATTCAGTTGCAGGCATCAATGATGTAGGAATGAAAATAAGGAAGATGTGCTACAGAAATACTGAGGCTACTTTATTTATGTAATATTGAAATCAATTCAAATTCAAATCCAAATCAAAAAATTACGCCATGACACTTCACATGTGGTATTTAATTGGATTTTAAATGGATATGCACTAGTTTCTAACGACATTTTTAAGATATCTTCATTTTAATTAGATATAATATTCCCCCAGAAGGCCTGTATGTATGTATACAAACAACCGACCAACCAACGGACCAAACTACAATCAGGTAATACTAAAACCCAAATTGAAAATGAAAAATCTGTATCAGCGAAAATAGTTTCTTTAGAAATAGGTTTTAAAGCTCATGTATTTCGTTAGATTTCCATACAATTGCCTTTCACTCTCTGTCACATCTATGTATTGAAGCGGAGCTCATAAAGGCTAGATTTTTTTTCAGAAGAAATTTTCTTTGCTAAATTCCAAATCGATACCAATTAAAAGTCGTCGTTGCTAATTGTCACATGTAATAGAAGAAATGAATCTTATTGGTTTGGCTGGTCATATAGGAGTTGATGGCACGCATTATGAATGTATACAACCTGTAGTCACCATGTAGAGCGCCTATTAATTCAACATTACCATCATCAGGCAGACCATAAATACCATCAGATGGTAACAATTGAGATACGAGAGAAATTTTGGAACTTAGAGATACAGTGACAGAAGCTAAACAATGTCAAGTCTGCTGCATTCGTAAGGGAACACCTATGACCCAGCCTACAGGTGACCTTCCCTAACAAAGACCAGTACTTTCACTTATATGACCACCAGAGCGATTCATTTGGAAGTTTTCCACAATTTATCTACTTTCTCTCTAATAATGTGCCCCAGACGTTTTATATCAAGACGTGGCTCCCCAAATACATTTTTATCAGACAATGTTACAGATTTAAACTTACGTACTTAAAAAATTCTTTGGTCATAACGTTGAGATTTTTTGAGCGAATAAACGAATTGAATGGAAACTTATACGATTATGATGTTGGGACAGATTAGTACGCAGTGTAAAAACAGCATTAAAAGCCACATTTTAAGAACGAGCACCAGAAGAGGAGACCTTAATAACACTAACGTTAGAAGCAGAAGCTATTATTGTCAATTCACCCGACGGCGCTCACCCCAATTTATTCCATTATTGATACATCTTTGGCACAAAATATTCAACTATTATTACAGAACCCCCATTTTATAGGCCAGTCAGTATGGAGAAAAGCGATGAGATTAGCTGACCACTTTTGCACTTATGCAAATTCGGAATACAACCAAGGAGGTGAAAGACAAGATAAATGATCTAGTATTTTTTTATCGACGGTGTTCTTCCACACGGAATATTGCCGCAGGAAGAGAAGGGGGAGGGGGGTAGTAGAGTAGTAGACGCTGCCACCTCGCCGGACACACTACGCTGGACGGAAATAATAAGTGAGCCTAGACCTAAGGCCTACTGTCTCCGGTGTAGCATTCATACAAACGGATAAATCTTCAAAAGATTTTATTTAATTCTTGAACTCCTAAACAAACAAAACCAAACAAAACAAACAATCACCACCTTGTTAAATTGTCGCCCATTACAAGTCTTCTTTTTTTACTATTCGAATTTAAAAAGTAGATATAAGAGTCCATATACTGGGACATAATAATAAAAGGAATTAGAAAGAGATACTGGCAGTAGAGATAAAGAGATACCGTTGTAGCTGTAACAAATCCATTACATACATATTGCCAAATACTCAATTAGATTGCTATTTGAAAAGTTTACGAATAGCTATATTTGATATACATATATGCACATAAATTACACATATTATAGACATGACACTGTTAATACTGATCTTTGTCTAATAATCACTTACACATTGTACTAATTCATAAATGGAGGCCTCCAACCTCCCTATAGCCACTCCGAATCTCTCACAGTCTAATCTAATCTGATAATTTCACGCTTTTTATACCGCATAACAGGGTATACAGAAAGTCCTAAATTCAAGACACTCCGTACTTCGCATTCCACCGAATTCAAGACATTGCGTGTTGAGTGGTAGAACTCAACGCCGCACTTTGTCTTACCTGAGCGTAGACGTGAGGAGAACACTGATATGATTCCAATTACTTGATATAACCAGCCACACCAGGCTGCCTCTCATCCCCTCACCTTTACCGCTCGTCATCGTCTGTCTCCTGTCTCTTCTCCGATCTTCTTGTGAAGCCGCCGACATCCTCTGCTATCCACCTTTTATGACCTATTATAAATTTTGTATTTTATACGTTTGGTTCCTACGATATACGCGTCGCTCTCCACTCGAAAGATGAAAAAACTAAATAAAACTAAATGAACTAATTATTATTTATACAATAATTAATTAATTATCCCCAATTGTTACAATACTAATGGTGATTGAATAAATTGAATATTACCTGTGCAGAACGTTCTTTCAATTTCCTGCTAGTTCCCTAGCTAATGCCCACAATCTAGTTCAAGATAATCGATCAGATTTAGCCGATTTGTCTTCTGACACTAACACTGTTATCATTTTATGTTCAATTTCTAGCGGATGTAGTTGACTAACAAATTAATTTGACACCTCTCATTTTGGCGTAAATACTTTAGACACTCTGATTAGAACCCTTGACTAGTTAGTCAATGATTCCAATTAGAGTGTCTAAAATAAAGAACTGTTTAATTCTATTAACTTCCCAACTTCTACTTCCATAAGCTTTAATTTGTACTCTCCAACTTTTGGAATTCCATCACCAACAAATCTTGGCTTTCAATGCTTATTTTTTTTTCACGCAATTTAAGTACTATTGCTAAGCATCTTAACCTCTTGTCTAATGATTTGACCACGCATTCTCGAGTCTATTATTATTTTTGGTTGTCATGTTGTGTGTACGACATACTGATTCTTCCAGAATATTAAGGAATCTGAAGACGTCAAAACCTGTTCTAATGCGGGCTGCATTACTGATGGTAATGATCTAGTTTTGATCACAGCTTCAATTACTTTTAATATTGAGTATTTTTGTTTATAATTAAAGATTTTTTTGTTTGTCTGTCAATCTTTCGTAAAAACCAACATGCCAAGGGACTAATTCTACTATTCTCTTCTAATATAAACATCAAACATGTTTTATTCTGTACACAATAATCAGCTGATGGTACTTGTTTATTATTTATAGTTACAACTTTTTTTTCGACTGTGTAGTATGCTGTTGGCCCTACCAGCCTTGACAGCGTCACCGGGTTTTGGGAAAGGCCGAGCTAGTAGAGCTCTGATTTTGGCATAGAGACCTCGAGAGGAAACTGTCAACTTAGAAGACAGTGTGTGAACACACCAACACAAGGGAAAACAAGGGCGCCTCCTGTGAGGCATGCACCTCGGCTTGTGTTCACGGTTTGCAGTGGAGGACTTGCCTGTCCGGAACAGGCCTATTGGCGTTGGATGGGTACGAAACTGGGACCTCGTCTCCACCGGGGGGGGGGGGACGGTTGGAGTAGCGTGTGCGCTTGCGTATGTGTATGAATTTGCTTATGTATTTAGGATCGTTAGCGAGCGTAAATGTCGTCAGCTTTTTCTGATAGAATGCCGCCGGGGCCTGCGAGGTCCCAATAATTGATGGGCCGTATCGTAATCGAAGGCGCTTACCACCAGCGGGTTCGGATGAGCAGCAGCTATTTCGATGTAGTTACTAGAAAGTTTGCGACAGAGCTCTTTGATAAATTCTACCTTAATGTCTCTGTGGAGAACATGTAGTTCTACACATGTACCTCGGCGCGCCCGTAGCCATACGTAAGAATTTGTTCTGGAGGACTTTGAAACGTCCGAGATCCGTGTGTGCCAACACAACGTTGGCATACGTGAAAATTTGCTTGATACACGTCGTATTCAAGCGGATCTTATTTTTATGAGACATTTTAATTTTGGCGCAGGTCAACAGGAAGAGTCTACTGAGGACGAAAGTCACTTTGCGGTAGACGTAATCTATGTGGAGCTTGAACGACAACTACTACTCCTAGGTATTTGGCGAATTTCGCAGTTGGTATTGGTTTGTCTTGCAGTTTGATTGTCGACGATGAGGGAAGAGATTGACCTCTATGAGCCATTTGGTGAGCAATTGGCCCAGACGGTTTGTCGCAAATGCGTTTTGCTATATTTAACGTATCGTGGCCGCTAGCTAGATTGCGGTATTGTCCGCGAATAGAGCTAGATGAATCCCTGGAAAAATATTAAAATTAAAAAAAAAACGTGACATGTTCAATCTCAGAATCTTAAGACACTATTGATCACAGCCGGTGCAACGATCTTGATAACATCATACAAAGAGATACATATATATACTTACTTTCACACTTGTAATATCCCATAGACATATCCCATTTATAATTTATAATTACACAGGGATAGTATTATATTTCTGTTACCAGGCTGATATTTAGTTGGAAAAACAGATTGAAACATACAAAAAACTTTTACATATCACGGCAGTTTGAAATATAAAAAACATGTAAATATAAAAAATTATATATATATATATATATATATATATATATATATATATATATATATATATATATATATATATATATATATATATATATATATATATATATATAGAGTCCTATTCCTATTTCCTATGAACGGGGTCACTAGACCGTACTATAGCGTCATGCCAAAAAAATAGACAAACAAAAATAGCAGTTCCATGCAAATTGGAAACAGTTGTCTTTTAAAAAAATTTATAATATTTAATATCAAAATATACTTTTCTATTGACAAAAGTAAATTGTGTCACTAATTATCAACATATTAAACGCGGGTCAGCACTGACTGACTGACTGACTGACTGTCATGGCCGGAACGGAGAGTTTAATTGTCGACAGTCACTGACTGACGCGGAGAGATACATATTTTTCTTGGCGTTTAACTTGTTAAATAATTAAGTATGATTGTCCAATTTTTACATCGAAATTGCATATTACAGGATATGTTAAATCGAGGGTCGTTATAAAGGGGTTACACTGTATAAATGTTTAGTGATATTTTGTACCGATTTTATATATAACTGAATAGTAAAACATCTTAATGGTTTTTTGGTAAGTCTCCTTAAAATAAAAAATAGTTTAGTAAAAAAATATTCCATTAATATTTTGAAGAAACGTGTAAAAATTTGGATGCAGCGGGATTGGAACCCGCGACTCTTACTCCCCATCCAAACGCTCTGACCGTTAAGCCAAGCGTTCTTGGCTTAGCAGTCAGATACCAAAAGTCATAGGTTCGAATCTCGGTGCACACATGTCTGTTACTGTTTGAGGAAAAATTTACTAAACGAATTTGTATGAAACTTTACATTATGTTTATTCCCAATTCCTTTTAACATTAAAATCACACATATTTCTAATAAATACACTTAAAATAAATAAAAAAAGAAAAATAATTAAAAAAATAACTTTATTTCCCAAAAAAAAACAAACAAAATCTTAGTACAGATAGCAAAAAAAATAAGGAAAACATTTGAAAAAAATTAACTTAACGCCGCGTACCGCAATTCTAATCAAGTCACAATCATTTATCAAGATATTCAATGCGTTTGTGATAGACTGTAGAGACATTCTTATAGCCTTTTTGAGGCATAAAGAAGAGAGAAGAAGAGAAGGGAAAGAGAGTTAGTGTCTAAAATGCCAAGTGAATGGCAGACTAACTAACCCGGAATCGAATCCACGTCCTTTACTCACAATTTGTATTGAAAATAGATAACATCTAAGAAAATACACTATTAATTTATTAATTAATTATTTAAGTTAAACCATAAATTGTTTGACGTAACTCAACGCCCCTGCCTTAGCAAAATGGAAAATAGGCAATAGCAATAACTTAAAAGGTAATCTGTACCTCCGAGAATCGAAGTCACATTCTCAAGAAGAACAATTTGCATACTAAAATATAATATATAATTTTAGTATGAAAAATATATTTTTAGGAGATGAGGAAACTGAAAGGAAATTCAATAATTGAATTTCAATTGAATTCAGCAAGTTTCATTTCACACAAAACAAGCACAAGACGTGTAAAAATATGAAACTTACATACATCGCGAGTATCAAATCGATCAAATCAAATCAATGTACGTTTTCATACAAAACAATGGTTTTTCGAATACCACACGATCTATATCAAAACATTGTCACAAAAACAATAATTTTAAATCAAAACAACAAAAACCGGTGCAAATTTGATAAAAAAATTATAATTGGTCGAATTAAAAAAGAAGAGGTATATATAAAAACCCTTTCGATTTTTTTATACCAGTTTCACTGGAAAAACTTGTAACTATTTTAAACTAAATTTTTACAGATTAAATTCTTAACAAATTATAAGCTTGAAATAAACAATAATTAAATTATTTTTACTTAAGAAAACGTTCTTTAAAAAACGTACACAAAAAATTTAAACGCCGCAGGATTCGAACCCCGCACCTTTTGGAAACAGTTCAAGCGCTTCTGACCGCTAAGCCATGTGTTCTTCATCAATAAATTGTAACAAACGTAGAAAGAAAAACGCAGATGGATGAAGAAGGAATGACTTAGCGGTCAGAGCGCTTGGACAGGTAACATGAGGCGCAGGTTCGAATCCCACCGCGTAATTTTTTTTAGTATACGTTTTTTAAAGTATGTTTGTTATCTCATCCCTAATGCGGAATAACATATTAAAAATAGTAAAATAATTTTTAAATTATTTCCATAAAGTATTAACATTTTATGATTTCCTACAGTTAGACCTTTTACAAGTGACATATAGATTATAATTTAAAAAAAAAAACAGATTATACAACGAAAACCATCCTACTTCTACTAATTTAAACAATATACACGAAAAAATCACTCGAACTAAAACAATGAGGCGATTGAGAAAAGAATCTTATCAAAATACAAGACATATTGCTTGAAAACAAAAACGATTACAGAAAACAAATCAACATGTCCCAAATTGGTAATGGAAAAAAGATAACGTCAATAATTACACCTGCGTATGTCACGGTGTGACAGTGACGTTAAAACATGTTGACGTACAAACACTGTGACAGTGACAGAGTTACACTATGACATACATACACCGAAATACGCCAAAAATATAATGTCAGTATTCAAAATATATTATTTTTAAATTATAATTTATATATTAAAGTAGCTCTTATATCAAATAGTTTGATAATCATATTACATACAAACTCCATTTAAAAGAAACATACAAGCGTCAAGTAGTTGCATGACAAAAATGTGACGTCATAGCATATGACATAAAACATTTACAATCAATTAGCCATAGTAAAAACAACAAAAAAGTACGTCATTTCTGTTCTTCAATGGATATAATGACGTCATCATCCATATTCACTTCAACATAACAATGACGCTGATACAATGTCATATAGACATGTGAGAATTTTGACAAACACGATGACGCCAAAACACGACGGTCACGTCACGACACCGCGTCACGACTACTTCAACGCGTCAACCAGCCCCGGTGCGTCAGCGTCATACATTCCGAAACCGATTTCCTTGTAGTTCGTCACTTTCAGCACTCCACGACCTTGCTCATCAGGCTCCATGAACGCAACGGCTTTTGCTAATATATCATTTGTTGCGTTTTGGGGAAAACCTGCGGGAAAAACGTATAATTATGCAATAATCACTATAACCCTACATATATATATATATATATATATATATATATATATATATATATATATATATATATAAGAAAGATAATGTCTGATCATTTGTCACAGGTTTAGAAAAGGATAATTAAATAAACAACTAAAAATTATTTTAAATTTAAACTAAAAGTACTACACATTTTAACAAGATCTTTGATTTTCTCTCTTTTTACATATACAGTGTTTCCCAATAGGGATGATAGGATTTTGATAGCTCACAGCCGCCATTTTGGTTGTTTAACATTTGACATTTGTGTTGTTTTGTGTTCAATAATGTTTGCCATTTAGTCATAAATAATTCCACGTTACCTTAATGTTTAAAAATTATTCAAATTTTCTATCAAAATTCTAGAAGTATTGTCTCTACTCAAAGAACATTTCGTGCTAAATATGGTCGTCATGGTGCACCGTCTGAGCTCGCGATACGTCGCATAATCCAAAAACTGGAAAGTAAATATTCTTTGCACGATAGTAGACCACCAACACGACAACGAACAGGCCGTAGTGAAGAAAATATTGCCGTCGTATCAGCCAGTGTCGAAGAAAATCAAAATGTTTCCGATCCACGACGTGCCCAAGAATTAGGCTTATCCAGAAAGACTACCTGGCGAATTTTACGTATGGATCTTGGCCTACATCTATAGAAGATTGTGTTGGCACAAGAACTCAAGCCAGCAGACCATCGATTACGTCGTGAATTTGCTAGTTATGTGAATAAACAGAATTGTCGTTACTGGAGTGAGTCAAAACCAAGAGTGGTTCATGAAACATCATTACATACTGAAAAATTGACTGTTTGGTGCGGATTATGGTACGCTGGAATCATTGGCCCGTACTTTTTCAAAAACGACGACCGTTATCGTGACATGTTGAACGATTTTTTTTCCTGAAGTGTATGAAATTGATGCGGATGACATTTATTTTCAACAAGATGGTGCAACATGCCACACTGCGACCGTCACAATGGATTTATTGCGTGATAAGTTTGGTGAGTCCGTTATTTCTCGCAACGATCCTCACAATTGGTCACTAAGATTAAACGTTTTAAAACCCTTGGACTATTTTTTGTGGGGGTATGTTAAATTTCAAGTTTATGCCAATAAACCAGCTACAATTCAAGACCTTGAACGCAACATTCGAGCGACTATAGTGGCCATACCAGCCGAATACTGCACCGAGTCATCGAAAATTGGACCGATCGTATTCACCAGTGCAAAAAAAGTCATGGCGGTCATTTGAACAATATTTTGTTTAAATCATAAATAACATAAAATTTCCTTTCAAAAAAGCCATTGAACACGAAATTTGATCATATATTACATTTTTTTTGTCAATTTCAAAACATATTGTTTTTATTGGGAAACCCTATATTAAATGAAACTATTTTGAACGCGATTAATCGCGTATATTTTGGGTGTTAAAAAATAAGAAAAAAGGTATTGTACGTCATATTATAAGAATGTGTGTGTCAAATACGTGTTAAATTTATTTGTCAGTGACAAAATAATCGCAGTGTCATATCACTACAATTCACCTCGTATGTTAACGTGTAGTGACAAAGCCCGCAACTCTAGGAACTCAGGCAGCATTTTCCTTTCTTGACGTCAACAGTTTCCAGGTTACCATAATCAATGTAGCAGAGTCGAACCTGTGACCCGCCGGGACCACCGACTTGCTCACAGAGGACCGCACGGAACCACTGGGTATCTGTGACGAAAGATACTTATTATATTTAACACCGCTCTAAACACTAAACCATAAGTGATATGCGTTTGTTACAAAGTTATTTATGTTGTTAGTATCTATACAGAGATTTATACATTTTTTTTAAAACACGTAAAACGCCTCGACGGTCCAAGCGTTCAGCATACCGTCCAAGTCAATCCCAAACTTGGACAGTTTCCAAGAGGATGTTTTCTAATCCTTCGTGTAGAATAACACTTTAAAACAGTAAAAGATACATTTTACTACACAAAAATTATTTCCAAGAAATAATCATAGAATAATTTAAATTTATTAAAAATATTATACATATGGTAGTAAATAAAGCATCTATACAGTCTGCTGTCAAAATCAATCCAGCCATTCCAAAAATAAGACGGAACAAGCAAGCAAACTAACGGACAGACAGATATACAAAAAAAATGTAAAAAATGCTTATTTAATAGTCTATGTTACAAACATGCATTTTAACAATCTTTCAATAAGAACATTTTGTTTTCTCAGCTTCACGCTTTCATCCCGCATAGCAGGGTAGACAGAAAGTACCTAGTGTCAAGACATTCCGTACTCCGCTTCCCACAGACTTCGAAACATTGCGTGTTGAATAGTGGAATTCAACAAAATTCCACTTCTTTGTATAGAGACATACAATTTTGTTAAGTATTTGGGATGAATTCCCCAACAAGAACTTGCTAAATCTTTAAATAAATTTGAAAAATTTGGATTATTTTTCTCGCATATTCTATATGAGATCGATACTTTTACTAAAACGGATTCCAGTAATAATAAATTTTTACTTTTAGAAGACGAAACAGATAGACCCAGTTCATTAAACAATACAGTGGAGCCCTTCAAAGCCGATTGTATTTCATTGCGAGCCGTCATCACATATTAAGATGACGTGTACAAAACAAAATTATCTACATATTGTGAAATAAAGACGTTTTAAATATATTAGCATTTGTGGGCAATCGCGAAATTAAAGGCGATAAAGGATCTCGCTGAGCTAGGCCCTGGCTGCAACACCCAGCTTTCTTTAACGTATATAACGAATAGTAAGAAAACTCCATAAATAATAACATATTTTTGATCCTACTCCATAACTATTCAATAGAGTCAGAAGTTTATGTATATTACTAAACACTCCATCTATGTCAATAAAACAGCAAGGCGTAGAGCTCCCTTGACCAAATCCTGATTGAATAAATAAAGTTAATTCATTTAGATTATCAAGACATGAATGCCGAAAAGGTATTGGATCTTTCAAAATACGATTCAAGTCTGTTCTTTAGAATGGAATGGAAAACTTTAAACACACGACATAAGGAATATGTATCTAAGAGAAGACGTAGAACGATGCGATCTCCATTGTTTTGGTATTGTTCCATTACTGAGACGTAAGTTTATTAACTTTAAAATCCAATCTTTTCTATGTCAATATCATGTCAATTCCAAAATAGGATTTTTGCAACAATGCTATATATTTATCGTTTATGTATAAAAATATTAAAAACATTTTTTTCTGGTTATCAAAACTGCACCAAGTAAGTGCTGCACCATGTGTTAAATATATTAAGAGCCGTTGAAATATAAAGAAAATTTTGAACGTAGACTTAAGAACTTACCTCGTAATTAAAGGCATAATTTACTCTCGTGGCAAGTGCTCCTGAACACTATATTAACGTTTATTATGAAGTAGAGTAATACTTGTTGACACCTGAAAGAGTATATTCAAACATTATGTAAAACACAAACAAGATTTTCTATTATTTAAAAAGTATCAAAATCGCGACTGAAGATGATATTCCTGTACAATCCCTCTCACCGGATCAGATACAAAGGTGACACACATTCCTCAAACTAGAGGGCAAAAGTACAATCCAACCACATAAGTTCATTATAAACACATGTTACTAAGATATTCAGTAGTTTAGTGGAACAAATAATGTGTAGAAATATATCTTAAGATATTCTTGCAACGACACCTTTTTGTTGTCTACATTTAGTTTATTAATAAATTATTAATTTTATATTGAAACTGCTGAGGCGGAGAAAATTATTTTGTTAAGTCCTCCCTGGACTTCGGAAGTAAGATCAATCTTACTTGCATTTGGAACAGCTAAGAGAAGAGTCTGTACGATTGCTCCAGTTCTAGTGAAAGTGCATTTGAGAAAGACTCAAAAAACTCATAGCGGATGGGGCGTTAATAAACAACTTTGAAGCAACACGAATAGCGATTATATTATCAAAGGTCAAGATAATTATACTCTGGGTACAAAATCTTTGATAATTGATCTTCATTGACAGACGCAGCCTCTATGCAAACGTTATATCGTCGGAAAAGAGTAAATCAGTCTATAGCTTACGGGATCGTACAGATGACTGAATGCTTTAAATAAGGCTTGTGAGGGAATAATCTCCGCCTCCACACACATAAACGACAAGTTGTCAAGAGTGAGAAGACCACAGTCACTAAACTAGGTCTTTTGGAGGCACTCCTCTAGCCTCCAGCCTGTGGCTCAAACACACTTAAACAAATACAAAAATATGATTTAAAAATCTACATTCCTTGTAAATATAGAAAAAAGATATCCACTTTCCATCTACACGCAGAGAAAGTTTCACATCATCTCTCCTTCTAGAACAGTTTTCTTTAACGTTTTGTTTTTAAAAGCATAATTAATGTTATAGTTCATCTTTCATCCGCTTCTAGGAATAGAAGAGAAGAAGAATTTTATCTTAAACACAATACAGACGCGCTCGCTTCTAAACAGTAATAACAACATCTTGTTTTAACATCGCTGATAGCATTCCCGATACAGGATACCCTTGATTACAAACATGCACGGTGATCAACGGTAACGTTTTGTTATTTAAATATTAGTAAGTTTCAGTAGTCTTTTGAAAATAATTATTTTAATATGTGAGCATTTAATAACTCAATGATATCAAAATTTAAGCAATGGAAATTTTTTTCATTCATGTGCAAGCATTAATAATAATTAAAACTCTAAAAAATCTTTGTGCATAATCAAAGAAATGGGCAACAGTGAAATTAAAGTATTACACAATATATTTGAATTGCACAAGACATTTATATATGAGAATGTATTTAAAAATTTCAATCAGTTACCAGATTAGAAGTTTTGATAGTATTCCCGATACATGGTCGAGTTGTTCCGAGAACACTTCACACGTATGTATGTAATATAGATATTCAGTAGTTTTGTTAAGTTGAAATTGCAGTGAAATTGTATCTTCTTTGTTGTAATAAGGAAGTAAGTTTTATAAAATATCAGTGCATCCTTGTTGTATCCCAGCAAAAATGACTCGTAATAGTGAGAAAGCAAAGTCTGCTCAGAAATAAAAGTAATTTGGGAAAGGTCAAAACATCAAGTCAATCGAAAAATTAGAAATACACAGTATTTGGGCTCATGAAGACGTTCTTATCGAAATCCTACTTGGATATTTAACTCAAAACAAGGAAAAAACATCGAAATAGAAATAAATGTGAAATAGAAATGTCACACTGCGCCACGACCGGCGACGTCTGACTGTAAACGCGATCGGTTGTGGGTTCGATCTCCACTTGGGTGTGTAATTATATTAAAATTATATTCACTTCCTCGCTCTGGTAAACACAAAAAGCGGCGTTGAGTTCCACCAATCAACACGTAATGTCTCGAATTCTGTGGAAAGCGAAGTATGGAGTGTATTGATACGGATACGGATAAAAGCGTGAAGCTAAAAAAAATTTATAATATCAAAACCTATATACTATTATATTTTAGTATCAAAATCCATGTTTACAAAACAAAAAATTCTTTATAAATCATTAATGATTGAATTAGAGATATAGGACGTGCATAGAAAATGAAGACGTGAGTAGTTTATTTCATAGATTCAGATTACTTGAGGATAAGAATATTCAATCTTCTTACAGACCAATAACTTTGATATTGTACCCGTTACATGATGAGACTATTTAGAGAACACTTGAAGTGTGTGTAATATCTGTCAAAGTAACACAGAGGCATGTGCCAATACAAGAGATATCCAGCAGTATATGAGAACATTACGCAGTTAAATAAAACATCAAATAGAACAAATAGCTTTCTCTATGGATACAAGTTTTACAAACATTAAAATCAAATACAAACAGGCCATTAATATAATGAACCCGTCGTACAATTATGATAATATTCAATTCAAAAACCATTTCTAAAAGTTCAAGGTATTCAATAGCTAGAGAAAAACAAGATGCCTATTGAATATCTTGAACTTTTAGAACACTGCCTTACATCTGGATATCTAGTGTTCAATCAGGTATTCTATTTGCAAGTGGATGGCATTGCTATGGGTTCGCCTGTATCCCCTGTAATAGCAGATATATACATGGAGGATTTCGAGGAGATGGCTCTTGGCTCTGCACCATGTCTACCTAGAATATATAAGCGGTACGTAGATGATACTTTCACAATTTTACCTACGGATAATATTTATATATTCCTAAACCATCTGAATTCTATTAATAACAACATAAAATTTACAATAGAATTACAGGCAAATAACTCTTTAGCTTTTCTTGATGTACTTGTAATAAAGAATCCTAATGGCACATTAGGCCACACAGTGTATAGGAAGCCTACCCATACTAACAGGTATCTCAATGGCGAATCCCACCATCACCCTACACAGTTATCTACCGTTGGCAAATCTTTGTTTCAGAGAGCTTACCATCTTTGCGACGCTGAACACCTAGGGGACGAGCTTCGACAGGTGAAGGGTGCCCTTCATCAGAACAAGCTGCCAGTTCCCCGCCAGCGTTGTATGAAGACCAACAAGCCACTCACAGTGGAGAGACAGCCAGCACTTCTACCGTTTGTGAAAGGAGTTACAGACAGGATTGGCAACATCTTAAGAAGAGCTTCTATTAAAACCATATTCAAGCCTAATAAAAAAGTGAGCCAATACTTGAGACCCGTGAAATGTATTCCTTTGCAGTGTGCAGGTGTGTATAAACTAGACTGTGACTGTAGCTTGTCATACATTGGCCAAACAAAGAGGAGCATCGGGGTTAGGGTGAAAGAACACATATCCGATGTCAAGAATGGGCGTGTATTGCAGTCAGCTGTGTGTGAACATACAATGAATAAGTCCAACCACTACATCAGGTTTGATAAGCCACATATCCTCGCTAGGGAAAGCAGATATGTTCCTAGAATGATCCGCGAGGCTATTGAAATTCAAAAACATCCAAATTTCAATAGAGAAGATGGTTGGAAACTATCTACCACCTGAGACCCACTTATTAAAAATTTAAAGTCCCAAATCCACCACACCAGAGACAAAGATACAGTGAGCTCATTCTGCAAGAATCCAGGGCAGTACGCGAGGCAATTGAGAAATCGATGGCGGTAGTTTGATATAATTAATTTTTTGTATCAACTGACAGACGAATGCCACCTCAGTCTACCTGTGACCACGGACTACTGTAAAGTGTTCGAAACGTCAGGTGCCCAAAAATGTATTTTCGAATACCAAAATATACGCGATTAATCCGGTTAAATAGTTTCATTTAAAAAGAGCGAAAGTACAATTCAAACACATAAGTTTCATTATAAACACATGTTACTGAGATATTCAGTAGTTTAGTGGAACAAATAATGTGTAGAATTATATGTTAAGATATTCTTGCAACAACACCCTTTTTGTTGTATACATTTTGTCTATCAATGAAATACTAATTTTATATTGAAACGGCTGAGGCGGACAAAATTACTGTAATCAGAGAGGACTTCAGAAGTAAGATTTCTTCAGAAGTAAGAAGTAAGAGTCTTTACTTGCATTTGGAACAGTTCAGAGAAGAGTCTGTATGATTTCCCCAGTTCTAGTGAAAGTGCCTTTCAGAAAGACCCACAAAACTTATAGTGGATGAGAATTTAATGAACAACTTTGGAGCAATAGGAATGGCAATTATATTATCAAAGGCCATTATAGCGCCCCAAGCCTGTAGATTAGGTCTGAAGCTAACATCAGACACATGTATGTATTCTCTAAATGACGTTTGCGATATATACGGCTGCCATATACATAAACGGCCAGCGGACAAAAGTGAGGACCGCAATCACCGGTCTAGGTCTTTTGGAGACACACTTAAACAACGATAAAACATCATTTAGAAAGACAATATTCCTTTAAAATATAGTAACAAAGACATCCAATTACCTTCTGAATGCAGATTACATTTTAAATCGTCTCTCCCACATGGACGCTGTTTTTTATGTTTTGTTGTTAGTAGAATAATTATTGTTTTAGTTTATCTTCTGGTTGAAACCGCTCCGACAATGATGGCATTCCGAACAACTTATTTTCAGTTTCGAGTCGGAGTTCAAGAAAGTGAAAAGTTTAAATATAACATAATAAAAAGCGGATTCAAATCCTGCTGCGCTCAAATTTTTATACGTTTTTTTCAAAAATGTTTTTTAAATCTATATTTGATTCAATCATTTCAAGTCAGATTTTTGGAATTTAAAAAGTGAAGCCTCTGTTGGACATATTCAGAATGTTTCCACGACTTCAGTTGAAAATGCGCCAGAGTCAATGCAGTTAGAAATTATCGACATTCATAACGACCGAGATTTACGCAATACATTCAACGAAGGATACTTGTGGAACTTTATCTCTGCATTGATAAAAATATGTACGAAGAGTTGCGCGTAAACGCTCTAAAATGTGCCAGCTTATTTGGTTCTACCTGCATACGTGAAAAAACTTTTTCAATATTAAATAATAATAAAACAAAAAATCAAAACAGCCTTGCTTTGGTAATTTTTGAGATATTTTAAAAAGTCAGATTTGAAATATACGTGAGTGTAAAAATCTTGTAATATTAGACAAGAATTGGCGGAAAAAGAGGTCGAAAATCACTTCACACGCGCGTTATGTCTCTCACGGTAACGCAGACGCATGTGTTGTGTGATTTAGATATTCAGTAGTTTAATGAAGACAACTCTAATATTTTCTCACTTTATTTTAATAAAAATACGTCCCTTTTTTACTATATATGATAACGTTCACTTCGTTTAATTTCAACAGTTATCCTTATTTCGTTCCACAAACACAACATTCACAACGACAAGGACGCTTTTGGCGACAAAAGAAATTGTTTTTTATTATAAATGTTACTTAATATTAACGCCTCCATATTCATTCACTCTCAGAAATAGAAGACAGACAGAAGCAGAATTGTGACTTGCACTCAATGTGTCGGATATTCAGTAGTTTCATAAAGACAATTTTGTTTTTCTTCATTAAAACTAAAGTAATTATATTTTATTATATATCATAAGACATCTTTACGATTAAGTTCAACAGTAATCCAAATTCCGAGCTCGTTCTTGAAATACGAACTTACGATCCTAAACTCGGAGAAGCGAAATACCATCATATAAGATTGATTCTTCACATCTTTCCCTAAATATCACCATGTCATGATTACCCGACATTTGAATCTTAATATTTAAAGTGTATATTATAAGATATTCAATGCCCATATTTTTTATTTACAAAACATTTATATAATAACTATATGTAGTCTAAATAATTAAATGGATTTTTCCCCATAAGGGGACGCGATACAATATAATTCCTCTCCTCTGTTGGGTTACGACCCGTAGAGGCGGGTGTACCAGTAATTTGGTGGTTGGAGGTTAATCCTCCGACTGGTTCGCGACCATAATCATGACAAAAACGATTCGCCAAATATTTGATAATGTGTTCCGGTTCGATGTCATGTAAGCCAGCTTTAAGTATTTTCTCCCACCCTTTCCCTTATCTACATTCACTTCTATCCCAAGGCCAGCAACACATCAATAACTCTATTGTTGTGGATGTCTTTGGGCGGAGGCGACCCCTTACCATCAGGTGGCGTTTCTGTTCGTTTGCCTCCTTACTCAATTAAAAAAATGTAAATTTAATTTTGAAAAACATTGAAATTCTTGACACCAACAACAGTTTACAATTACATTAAATGGAAACTGACAGTACTATTAAGATGAAACTGCAGGAGTACATCGTGCATGGAGAGTGAGGGTATTCAAACAGTGAGGAGAAACCGTCAGCGATTCAAACTTGAATAATTGTGTTATTCAGATTGAATATAAATGGACAAGCAATAATTTCAACCCGCTGGAGATTTGTGTTTATAATATGAACATGTATCATGAAATTATCCTTATTAATTATCGTATATTATATTGTGGTAACGATATATATGATGACGAATTTCGCAAATTCGTTATCGTTTTGTCGGTTGTAAAATAAAAAACATGATTTTTTATTATTTAAAAAGTGTAAAACCCACGGATGACGATGATGTTTCGGTAAACCCTCTGGTTAGATCAGATATTCAGTAGTTTCCTGGAGCATTTGCAAATTTCTTGGCAGATGATATTTTTAAATGAAAATTTAAAGTATTAAAACCCAAACTAGAGCATCAAAGTAGAATTCAAGAACGAACGTCAAACACAAGACTGGTGAACAGAAACTAATCTTTATTGACAGATGCAACCTCTGTAAAATTTGTTCTATCGCCCCAAATCATTAAATCAGTCTAGAGCTTACGAGATCGTACAGATGTCTGTATATGAGCTCTAAATGAGGTTTGCATCGGACTATCCGCAGCCATGTGTTGCAACTCCACATACGTAACCGACAAGTGGTCAAGAGTGAAAAGACAACAATTACCGGATTAAGTCTTTCTTTTTTTGTTCCATGACCTCTTGCGTGTGACGTTGTTGCACGCAACCCATTTTTAGTCCTCTGTACTGATGCGGTTCATAAACGAATCAATTCGTGACGTTTGAGAAGCGAATCGCAGACATCAATGTGGCAACAATGATCTCTTTCTGTGAGAACATGGTGAACCTAATGAGCTTTGAGGATAATTCCAGGCCTGCCAAGTGGTCATAAACTGTTAGATTTGTTTAATTTAATCTCAATCCGATCCGAACGTGTTGTTATTCACCTGTTTGCGTCAACTAATGCCTGTTTCGCGTCATTATCAGATTCAACCGGTCTTCTCGAACATGATAGATCTTCGACATTAAAATTGCCGGATCTAAATTTAGCAATTCAGTTCTGGAACTGGCGTACTATGAACACAATTTTTTCACAATTTTTTTCAGGCTTGAACAGCATTTTTACCCTTTTAGTAGCAAAACAGTAAGATATGTCAAAAAAGCTGTCACTCTCCGTACCTAAAAGGGCACCAATTAAAATCTACTCCCTAGATTTCATTGGATTTTTTTACATATAAGCCTTGCTTTGTGAGCTCTCAAAGCATATAGAAATTATACGCCTTAAGTGTGAAATTGGGTGCAAAAAAATATACCTAAGTCCTTTGTCCAGAAAAAAACGAAATTAATTATCGAAAAACTAAATAGATATTCATTTTGTATTACAGGAAAGATAGTTCTTGATTTTTTAGACTGTAGATGAAACATAAAAATAAAGAGGAAACAGCAAAAAAATACTTTGACTACTTTATTTATGTAATATTTTAATCATCCAAACCTTAAAGTTGCGTCAAGACACTTCACATATGGTATTTAATTTGGATTTTCAATATTTTGCTAAAGATAATTTTATATCTTCGTTTTAAAGAAATATAATATTCCTCTAGATGTCGTGTATTAAGAAGTCATATATAAGACTGCGGAAGTAGTAAAAGAAGTATGCAGAGACCTAAATTTTGGGTAAAAAACAAAATCTTAAAATTCACAAGAAAATTCTGTGGCAACTGGTTCTGTTAAATACAGCTTCTACATTCGAAATGTAAAAGAACGAAAATGCATTATGATCACAAAGTATTAATTTTAAACAAAAATAAGGTTTAACGAGACAAACCAAATATTACGCAAAACACTTGGGCTTTCAAATTTGGACAAAAACTCTACATGATACTGTCCAATAAACTGACCGACTAACCACCAGTAACTTTTTCAACTCCTAGGTTTTAAACTCCTTCCATTTTCCTGCTTTGCACTGTCGTTTCATGGGACAAAAGGATTTGCAAAGAAAATCCATGAAATATAACGTTAACTAACGGATCTCCTAAAGGAAGTGGAAATAGCCAAGTCAAAACATGCCTTTCAAGCGGCGGCTAGTAATAACAGGTCACTTCTAGAGTTATTAAGTGGACCGAACACTACCAATTTATGATAATCCTATTTTAAGCTAGTAATTGGCAAAATTATTGAAGGGTTCTGATAATACCGCTTCACCGAAGACTCTTTTGAGCTTATTGTATGATAAAAAGCAGTTTGAGGCAATAAATATCAAGAGTTACAATTAAAACATTCATACAATTTATTAAGGACATATTTTTATTCAAACTTAAAGAGCTTTGTTGGTCCCTTACAAGAGTCCGTCGCCGTCGTACCGATGTTCAAGAAAATAAATTGAATTAAAATATAACATGATCAGGTTGTAAAAGTTTCAGGGTTTATCAGAAAGAGATGAAGGCAAGAACACTGTTATAGCCTCTTAAAATCTGATGTGGAGTGGGGAGTATTATTAAACTCTTTTTACCGTTAAACATTGAACTAAGCTACTGTCCAAAAAATTGCCATATTACTGCCAAACCAGCTTATTTTTATAGCGCCAAAAAAATATGGCAGAAACTACCTTTTAACTGTGCAAGTTAAAGATTACCGAAATTAATTACTTCAATTGATCCAAATATATAATCAACACTAAAGGCAATCGAAGAGAAAGATTACAACTTGATTGCAACGCTTTATATAAAACAACGAATAATTCGTTAAGTTGATTAATTTGTGAGACGTTATATACTAAATGCATGTAAGAATGGGGTTACCACATTAAATTACCATAAGTATGACAAAACTAGAGTTTGGCAAATAACGTACAAACATACATATATACGATGACAGCATTGCAGAAAAATGAAAAAAGGAAACCGGCAATTTACGAAAATATTTAATTCACAATTCGAGATAAACAAGTTGTAACGTTCATCTCCCCCCCGAAATTGAATATAACATATTGAATATATATAAATACTATAATTATAAAACACGCCTTGGCTCATGATACGTCTCGCGGTTAGGACCCAATATCGTCATGTTCGCAATAACTCAAGAACTTTTAGAGATTCAGAGGCAACAGTGTCAAGAAATATTAATAACTACCTATTATCTTAAAAAGGATATAAAACTTTCAGAAAACATTATAGTAAGAGATTTTAGTACGTTAGATATTCCGTTGTAACCACCTCCAGCTTTTCCAAGAAAAGCCGAAGGTGCGTCTTATTTAACCCTCTGTTATAAGTATCCTTTGCTGATAGTCATAGCAGAAGGGAAAATAGCTTAATGGCCCCACCCCGCCATATGCCGTGAATTCCGACCGATCGGCGGACCCGACCGACCTCAGAGTGAACCCTCCGAGACGCAACGGAACTTCAAACGTATATGTTACTTACAATGCCTTTGCAAACGAACAATTATTAGTTATTTGTTCCGTCCGTGTAAGGATCCCTCAATGAGGTTAATACGCTTAATACACTTTTAAATACATATCTCGATACTTAAAATTACTTATGGTATTTCTTTACGTACTTTTTATGTTAAAAATATATTAAAAATATGTTATAATTCTATATTTGAATTGGTTTGTGAGACCATTATATATTGTAGATTAGTTCTTTAGACCGATGTATGTCGTTGATTGGTTTGTGAGACCATCATATGTCGTAGATTGGTTCTTTAGACCATTATATGTCGTAGGTTAATTCCTTAGACCATTATGAGTCGTAGATTGGTTCTTTAGACCATTATATATCGTAGATTGGTTCTTTAGACCATTGTATGTCGTTGATTGGTTTGTGAGACCATTATATGTCGTAGATTGGTTCTTCAGACCATTATATGTCGTAGATTGGTTCTTTAGACCATTTTATGTCGTAGATTGGTTCTTTAGACCATTATATGTCGTACATTGGTTGTTTAGACCATTATATGTCGTAGGTTGGTTCCTTAGACCATTATGAGTGGTAGATTGGTTCTTTAGACCATTATATATCGTAGATTGGTTCTTTAGACCATTATATATCGTAAATTGGTTCTTTAGACCATTATATGTCGTAGATTGGTTCTTTAGACCATTGTATATCGTAGATTGGTTTGTGAGACCAATATAAGTCGCAGATTGGTTTGTGAGACCAATATAAGCCGTGGATTGGTTTGTGAGACCAATACATGATGATGATACGTCGATTGGCCTGCCAGACCAATATTACTTTCCGGTTCGCATATCAGTTCAGACGCACAACCGCTAGACGGCCGTTTGTTTTATATTAACGCACAGCACACACGTAGCAGTCGTTTATCATAACCAACAATTGAACTCGGTTATGCGTTCTACCATCAAACAAGGCGCTAGACAAACAGTCGAACACCATTAAGTACTACAGCATTTCGTGACATAATAGTATAGCTCTCCCCGTAAGGAGGCAACTAAAACATACTTCGAAACACACGAGACATAATAGCGTCACATAACCATTCATCCTACACCAGGGGTATAAAACAACATAGAAACGGTTGAATCTATGTCCGTCGCCGTACAGGTATCGCATGTACAACGCAAGACAGCATCAGAGAAGATACAAGTCGCGCCACCGACATCAGTTATCAGTAAGCTATAAAGCTCACCAAACCCCGACAGTCGCATGTCACAAGCAATATCAACATCCAACGCCATACAAGCATCGCTTACGCAACGCGAGACAGCAACAGATTCGATACAACCAACCAACATCGCCATAGCGGTTCACCTAAGCCGACTATAGCAGCCTCAGTGGCATCAAGCAACATTGGATTGCTCCACAGACATCAGTTATCAATAAGCTGTAACACTCACCGAACCTCGACGGTCGCGTGTCGCAAGTTATATCAACGTCCGTCGCCGTACAAGCATCGCTCACGCAACGCGAGACAGCAGCAGACTCGATACCACTAACCAACATCGCCATAGAAGCTCACCAAAGTCAACCATAGCAGCCTCAGTTACGCCCAGCAACGTTGGGTTGCGCCATCGACATCAGTTATCAGTAAGCTGTAACGCTCACCGAACCCCGACAGTCGCGTAACGCGAGTACATGACGGATCTCCTATATGTTTAAGAATATTATATAAATATAACCATAAAATGCTTAATTCGTTCAATACATGATATTATATTAATTATGATTTATTAGTTATTGTTTGCAGAGCTTAGTATAATATTAAAATATTTTATAATACTCAGTAAATGCATATAATAATATGTTCATACAACACTAGTCAAAGATGGCGGCAGACGCTTTGGTATATTTATATTACAAATTTCATATATCTCTTAGAATGTACATTCTAAACGTCTAATATGTATAATATAATTATTTAACTATATTAATAATAATATTATATTTATTTATTGGCACTTTTATATTAATAATGGAAAAAGAACTTACCAACAAATTCTTCTTATAGAAATGCAAATCTTACCGACCACCAATACCATAAAAACAATAATAATCATTTTTCTATGCGTTCCTGATATTAAATATTGTTATTATATTCACTTCCAGTTTATTATATTTCTATTATTTCAAATTAAATATTAACATTATTCTCAAGCGTCCTTTTCCGCACATGACGCTCCCGCCAATCCTCCATCCTTTTTTTTCCAAAATCCATTGTATCATTGTAGACTGCCAGTAATTCATTCAGTCAAAATTATATTTAATAAAAATAAAATTATTAATTATGTTATTACTATCTACCTATAAATACTATATAAAATAATATTTAATGTTATTATTAAATTATTTGTACATTTATATATAGTACGTATCGTTACAAAGTAACCGCATCACACTACAACGCCACTAACGTCTAACGTTTTGACATAAACATCTGCAACGCGCTGTCATGACGAATGTCATGATGAAGAGTGGGTTTGCCGATTCGGCTTTAACTTTTACTTTGAGACGCTTAGGGCAACATTTTGGTTGCCTGCCTTTCTGACCCTGTCTGTCGCTGCTACGATTCTCTTTATGACTAAATCTCCATTGTGCTTAAAGCCGTTAAATTACATAATGAGGATGTGGGTTAGGAGTGGTCTAGTTGCGTTTACAGATTTTTTGCCCTCTGCTACATCCAGTTCTTCCTGGAAGCATTTACCTTGTACAGTGGGTTGGGTGGATCTTTCAGCTTCTTCCTTGCGTTTTTAAGTTCACTCGTGTCACTGTAACAATCTCGTGCTTGTGTCGTGAACCTAGTACTGTAGTAGTGGGTTACTTTTTTGCGGATTTTCCTTTATATGGTGCAGTATTTGTTTATTCTCGATGAGTCCATTGGGGTTATCTCGAGTCGGTGGTGGTAGTGATATCTTTTCTAAATGTCTTACTGTTTTGCCGCTCGTATCTAAGACTACTTCCAGCTACTTGTGAAATTCTTTGTTCTTCCGTCGCAACTCATCGATTTAGTTTGACAGAGGGCTTACAGTTTAGTTGAGTTTGTAGTCCTTTAACAAAGTCTGGTAGTCTGCACTTTGGTCGCTTTTGCTCGGGTGGAGAAGCAATGTCAAGATTTTTTGTGCGGCCCTTGTTTCGGCTAGAGTGCATGTTATTTCCTATTTGACCTCTGATAATTCTTCCGATACTTTTACATCTACGGTTTTTTCAACATTTATGCGTGAGTTGAATTTTTTATTGTTCAAAATTAGTAAATTGCTTTGTAATGAATGTATATAGAGTTTATCTGTTTTAAATTCTTGACTTTTTCGTTCCGCTAGTGTTCTGGGTTTCGATGGAGTCTCAGGTAATGAAGCGCTAGCTGAGGAGAACAATCAACATCAATTGATAAGAGTGGAATAATAGTCGTGTAAGAAGAAAATATTATTAGATAAAGATTTGTAATTGTTACGTCTGTATAAAAATATCCAGATATAGTTCTCTACATAGAGAACCGTTCATATATCACTGACACAATATGACGTTTATTTCGGTAATTATTAAAACATTTTAAAATATCAGGATTGAAACATATGTAAGTATATAACTACCTCTCACGCGCGCTATGTCTGTCGCGGTAACGCAGTTGCATGTGATTTATAATTTAGATATTCAGTAGTTTCATGAAGATAACTCTTGTGTTTTCGTTTTATTTAAATAAAAATAAGTCTCTATTTTACTATGGATGATAACTGCTTTATTTCGTTTATTTTCAACAGTAATTTATTTACTGGGGAGCAATTTCCTTATTTTATTCTACAAATATATTATTTACAACGACAAGAATGTTTTTGGCGTAAAAATAATTTGTTTTACTTTTATCCGCTTCAAGATAATTCCAATAGAAGACAAGCAGAATATTAACTTCAACACAATACGGACGCGCGCTTCTAAACGGTAACAAAAAGTTTATCGAAATAATAAAATAAAGATATTTGGCAAAAGAGAAATAAAAGTATTTATTCTTCATACATATAATTCGATAATAATTTCATCGTCAATAATTTTACACATATATTTTTGTCAATGGAACGTAAATTACCTTCAAATATAAAAATATTGAAAAAATTAATATTATCAAAACCAAACATTTTTGAAAAAACGTATAAAAATTTGAACGCAGCGGGATTCGAACCCGCGCCTCTTGGATACCGTCCAAGAGACGGGGGTTTGAATCCCGCTGCGTTCAAATTTTTATACGTTTTTTCAAAAATGTTTTCTAATCCTAAGTGTGGAATAACATTTTAAAAATAGTAAATATTATCCAAATAATGATTTTAATTCAAATAATTTTATATCTTTGTTTGAAAGAAATATAATATTCCCCTAAAAGTCGTGTATAAAGAAGTTAAAGACTGCGGACGTGGCAAAAGAAGTACGCAGAGACCTAAATTTTTGGGCAAATCACAAAATCTTAAAATTCACAAGCAATTTCTGGGGCAACTGTTTCAGTTAAAGACAGCTTCTATATTCTAAATTTAAAAGAACGAAAATGCATTATATTTACAAAGTATTAATTGTAAACAAAAATAAGGTTTTACGAGACAAACCAAATATTATTCAAAATACTTTGGATTTCAAATTTGGACAAAAACTCTACATGATCCAACAAACCGTCCCACAAACCACCGATAGCTATTTCAACAATAGGTTTTAAACTCCTTACATCTGCTTTGCACTATCGTCTCCTGGGGCAATAGGAAAGTGCAAAGAATCGTATCGTCGTATCGTCAGCCAATTGCAGTCCACTGCTGGACATAGGCCTCCCCAAGTTTGCGCCAAACATCCCGGTCCTCCGCAACCCTCATCCAGCCTGCTCCGGCAACCTTGCGTATGTCGTCAGTCCAGCGGGCCAGAGGGCATCCTACACTACGTTTGCCAAGACGCGGTCTCCACTCCAGGACTCGTCTGCTCCAACGGCCATCGGTCCTGCGACAGACGTGACCGGCCCATTGCCACTTCAGCTTACTGATTTTGCGAGCTACGTCGGTTACTTTAGTTCTCTCACGGATAACCTCATTCCTGATTTTATCCTTGAGAGAGACCCCGAGCATAGCTCGCTCCATAGCTCACTGAGCGACTTTAAATCTGTGGACCAGCCCTACTGTCAGAGTCCACGTCTCGGCAGCGTATGTCATTACAGGAAGGACACATTGCTCAAAAACCTTCGTCTTTAGGCTTTGCGGAATTGTTGACGTAAGGACTCGACGGAGCTTGCCAAATGCCGCCCAACCCAACTGAATCCTCCTATCCGCTTCCTTCTCGAAGTTGTGTCGGCCAAGTTGTATTGTCTGGCCTAGGTAGGTGTAGTCCTGTACAACTTCAAGAAGAACGCCTTCGACCCGCACTGGTCTCGGCATGACGTTTCTGTTGAACATAACTTCTGTTTTGTCCAAGTTCATACCAAGACCAACACGTCGGGAGGACCCATTTAGGTCGTTCAGCATTTGATTTAGCTCTTCCAGTGTCTCTGCAAAGATGACTATATCGTCGGCAAAACGCAGATGAGAGATATACTCTCCATTGACGTTGACGCCTCGTCCAATCCAATTCAGGGTTTTAAAGACGTCCTCCATCGCGTTGGTGAACAGTTTCGGGGATATCACGTCCCCCTGTCGCACCCCACGATGGAGCCGAATAGGTCTTGTCCGCTGATCTTGGATTTGGACGGTCATCGTCGCAGCGCTGTAGAGACATCTCATAACCTCGATATATCGCCAGTCGATTTGACATCTCTGCAAGGACTCCAAAACAGCCCAGGTTTCGATGGCGTCGAACGCTTTCTCATAGTCCACAAATGCCATACACAGCGGCTGATTATACTCCTCGGTCTTTTGTATAATCTGCCGAACAGTATGTATGTGGTCTATGGTGCTGTAGCCTTTTCGAAACCCAGCTTGCTTCGGAAGTTGGTATTCGTCGAGCTTGATGGCGAGACGATTCGTGACGACTCTTGAAAACAACTTGTAAACGTGGCTCAGGAGTGTAATCGGCCTGTAGTTCTTTAGGAGGGTTTTATCACCCTTCTTGAAGAACAAGACGACCACACCCCTGGACCACGCTTCTGGCGTCATGCCTTGGCGGATGACGGCATTAAAGAGTTCCGCTAAGGCCTTTTGGACCGGTAGTCCACCAGCCTTTAGGAGCTCAGTGGTAATGCCATCATCACCCGGGGCCTTCCCATTCCTGAGCTGTTCAAGAGCCGCACTAATCTCGCTTACGTCAACGTCCGGAATGTCTTCCGAGTAATGGCGCGTCAGTGGTGCACGTGGATCTTCAGTGTCCTGAGCTATAGGCTTGTGTGTGCGCGATGAGTAGAGCAGCCCATAGAACTTCTCAACCTCATTCTGGATCTGGGGTCTTGACGTGACTATTGTGCCATCCGCTGTCTTAAGCTTTGCAAGGTGGCTTCTCCCTAGCGGTCTTTGGATCAAATAGCTCAATTCATCTAAATATATTATCAACACTAGATGCAATCGAAAAGAAAGATTACAACTTGTATGCAACGCTTTATATAAAATAACGAATAATTCGTTAAGTTACCTTAATTATGTATATCGTATTATAGTTGATTAATTTCCAACATCAATTGATAAGAATAGAATAAATTTCGTGTAAGAAATAATGCCATTAGATAAGGACTTATAATTATTACGTCAGTATGTAAATATCAAGATCTAGTTGACAATTTTTACATTGAAACTTTGTCCGCTCTTATACCACGCACACAATATGGTCATTGTTTTGGTAATTATTGAGATATGTTAAAAACTCAGAATTGAAATATACGTTAGTGTAAAAATCTTGTAATATTAGACAAGATGTGGCGGAACAAGAGGTCGGAAGCCACTTCACACGCGCGTTATGTCTGTCACGGTAACGCAGACGCATGTACTGTGTGATTTAGATATTCAGTAGTTTAATGAAGACAAGGACGCCTTTGGCGACAAAATAGAAGACAGACTGAAGCAGAATTGTAACTTGCACTCAATGTGTCCGATATTCAGTAGTTTTATTTAGATAATTTTATTTTTCTTGGTTAAAAATAAAATAATTATATTTTATTATATATCATGAGACATCTTTCCGATCAAGTTCAACAGTAATCCAAATTCCGAGCTCGTTCTTGAAATACGAACTTACGATCCTAAACTCAGAGAATCTCTTCACATCTTTCTCCAAATATCGCCGTGACATGATTACCCGACATTTGAATCTTAATATTTAAAGTGTATGTAAGATATTCAACGCATACGTGAATAATAAACATTGGTGCATTGTTTCTTATTTACAAAACATTTATATAAGAACAATATGTATTCTAAATAACTAAATGGACTTTTCCCTATGAGGGGGATAGAATATAATTCCTCTCTGCTGTTGGGTAACGTCCCGGAAGAGGCGGATGTACCAGTAATTTGGTGGTAAGAGGTCAGTCCTACGACTGGCTCGCGACCACAATCATGATAAAAACGATCCCCCAAATATTTGACGACGTGTCGGAACACATCATGCTGAATTATAATTTTAGAAAACATTGCAATACTTTACACAGACAACAGTTTAGAGTTACATCAAATGGAAACTTACAATACCTTTAAGATGTAACTGCACAAGTACATCGTGCATGGAGAGTGACTGTATTCAAACAGTTATGAGAAACCATCAGCAATTCAAACTACACAATTATTCAGATCAGATATAAATGGACACTATAAATTCAAAATGGACACTATGGTAAATGAAATTTGTTTTTATCTACAGCGGTTGTGTAGAAAATTCAAATCAAATTGTGTATCATATATATTTTTTATTTTGGTGCAAAGGTGAAACTTACAAGCCCCAAACAAGAGCGCAAAAGTACAATCCAACCACATAGGTTTCATTATGAACACATGTTACTAAGATATTCAGTAGTTTAGTGGAATAAATAATGTGTAGATTTGCATCTCAAGATATTCTTGCAATAACTTAATTTTATGTCATTTATTCTAGTAGAGTACGATTACTTTTACTGATTTTGGGACACTGAGATGAGAGTGCACGATTGCTTCTGTTCTGGTAAACACAAGACTTGTCATGAATGAGACGTTAATAAACACTTTTGGAGCAATAGGAATGGCGATTTATCAAAGGCTAAAACAATTATACTATAATATAAGCTAACTGATCTGATCTGATACATTGACAGACGCATCCTCTTTAAAGGGCTCTATGTCACTCCAAGCCATTAGTTCAATCTAGTGTTAACGAGATTGTACAGATGTCTGTATTCTCTAAATAAGGTTTGTGCTGGAATATTCTCAGCTACGTGTTGCAAATCCACATACATAAAGGACCAGTCAACAGTGAGGAGATCACAATCACCGGACTAGGTCTTTTGGAGGCACTATTCCAGCGTACAGGCTTTTACACAAACACCCTTAAACAAAGAGAAAAATATAATTTATAAGTCCCCATTCCTTTAATGTATAGCAAAGATATCCAATTTCCTTTTGAACGCAGAAAACACTTCACATCGTCCTCCCTTGGGGAAATTTTTTCTTTAATTGTTTCGTAGTTAAAAGTCTTGGCATTCCATAACACTTTATTAAATTAGGTCTCATTAATTAAGGCGTAGACGTCCATGATGGAGTACAAAAATAAGGAAGAGATGCCGAAGAATAGCTGAGGATTTATTTAGGTAATATTGAAATCATCTAAACCTTATAATTACGTCAAGACACTTCACATGTAGTATGTAAGTTGGATATTCATTGATACCAACCAACAATACAACCAACCAATCAACTAATGCTGAAACCCAAATCTACGGTGAATCTCTAATTGCAAAAATATCTTTTTCAACAATAAGTTTTGTTTTCAAAGAATCTAGTAGTCCTTAGATACAGTCAATAAAATATTAGAGCTTTAAAAACATTATACGAGCGTACTGAACGCTGAGATACGCCTATAGTTTATATGATGTCCGACAAATTAGATGCTATTACTAATAGAAACTGGGAAGAATGTCGTAGTACATTATCTTAATCACCAAGTTTAGCTCAGTTTTACACCTTCGCAAATAATAAGGCTGATTTATTGGAAACAATTGAAAATCAAGCCATTAAAAATTTATCAATGAATAAAATAAAAACTAAATTTAAGAGTTTTATATTAAATGCAAATTATAGTAATCATTCTAATAATCTTTTAATAAATCAAAATACATATGGTGATAACAAAGTACATTATGTAATAGCAATCATCTTTTAAATACTTGTCAGTGTTTTAGAAGATTACCGATTGACATTGACACCGATTGAATTTCTAAAGTATGGGAATTATAGGTATAATTTAATTGTTTACGTTCTGGTCACTTAACAACACGCTGTAAATTATCATAGTTTAAATATTGTAAAGGCCGTCATAATACGCTTTTGCACGTTGATATTGGTTCCAGAAAAATGTTGAATTACAAGGTCCTATGCCTTGTGGAGACTACACTAATGCCAGTAAAAATTGCTCGAAACACTTCACCTACTTATTCATAAAAGAATGTTGTACTATCAAGTAAGCATTTTTTGTGTTTTATTGTCCTCAGCATTAGTGAATGTGGTGAGCGACAAAGGTGAGAAATTCAATGTCGAGTTCTCCTGGACTACCTTAGTACAGCTAATTTTAATACTGAAGATTGGTTTAACAAATTGGGTTTATCTCGACGTAGCATAAGTTCCGTGTTAACAGATATTAATGGTCATCTACTAGTACACAATCTTGTAATTTTCAAATCGAGTCTCTCAATATACGTTTAACGTTAATTGTTTTATATTGCCAGAAATTACTAAAGTTTCGCCTACTTCTTTAATTGATATAAATAAATTAAATTTACCTCCACACATACAACTAGCAGATCCTTCTTTTTGCATACCGTCAATAATTGATATTTTGGTAGGAGCCGAGTTGTTTTGGAATGTGGAACCAATGTAGAATATTTTTTACCTACCCATGGAGTCTTGAGAGAATCAAATTTAACAACTGAACTTCGGGCAGTCTTCGGGCATGCCTCAGCGGCAACCACATCTGGAGTGTCCCTTAATAACATCCAGATGGTGGGTCTTCTTAGACAGTTGTCCAAGAAGTCTTACTCTCTATCTTACTGCACTTATGACAACATAAATATGCGATGATGTAGAGAAAATGTATAGAGCAATTAATATAAATCCCTCTCAAGGATGTTTGCAACAAATTATTTTCAGATCAGACCCCAAATTGCCATTAAAAACCTTTTACGGAACGGCTTCTACACCCGACTTAGCAACTGAGTGTTTGGTAAGTTTAGCATGTACCATCCATAAAGAAAAAGCCATAAATTGAACGTGATTTTTACGTTGACAGTTATCTAAGAGGTGATAACTTTCTTGATGAGGTAGTAGAGTTAGCTAAAGAACTTAAGTCAGTTTTAAGCGCTGCACATTTTTTATATTTCATTTAGGAAAGTATCAGTCTAACAGCAGAGAAGTTTTAAAACAGATTTCAGACACTGTCCAAAGTTCTAACAGTTTGGACTTGGCTGAAAATAAAACCGTATCTCCAAATACATTAGGCTTGCTCTGGATTTGCGATTCCGGGATCATTAAGTTTTTCTGTTGGTCTTGATGAAAAATGTGGAGATGTTAACAATAAAATAACTAGACGTCGTATACTTTCTATAACTAACCAAATTTCAGATCCGTTTGGCCTGGTAGGCCCTTGTATTATTGAAGCAAAAATAATCATGCAAAAATTATGGATTTCAAAGATTGACTGGGATGGTCCAGTTCCATCTGATGTATACAGCTTATGGCAATCATTTGAAAACACTTCAATTTTCAAAAAACTATTTTAAATACGTTGAGGATTCGTAGATGGATGTTGTATGATAATAATTCTACAAATAATGAAATTCACATTTATACAGATGTATCTGAGAAGGCGTATAGCGCTTGCGTCTACGTTCGGTCTATGAATAATGATGAATTTTTGGATCAAGATTGTATACTAAGGTTTTAGACTCTCTTACAATACCTTTTAGCAGTTCTAAGTTTTGGTCCAATTCGACCATAGTTTTGAGTTGGCTTTCTATGGCACCGAATATTTTAAAACCTTTAGTGCAAAACCGCGTTATAGAAATGCAAGAATCGTTATACGTGGAGATTATTCGGCGGATGTTGTTTTTCGTGGAGTGAAGGCTGACCTTATCAGCGATTACGTTTTGTGGTGGTCAGGTCTCACTTTTTCATTTAAGGATAAACACAACTGGCCTAAAATGCCAGGTAAAGTCAAGAAACAAGATCCGTCTCACTTAACTAATCATTCGTCTCATCACTCACGTAATAAATCATCCATCTCATCAAAACCCACATTAAAATCATTAGAACCGTGTAGTATTAAATCATTAATTTACATTTTAGAAAAAACGTATAAAAATTTGAACGCAGCGGGATTCGAACCCGCGCCTCTTGGATACCGTCCAAGCGCTCTGACCGCTAAGTCATAACAACATAAGTTGTAACAAAACGTATAAGAATTTCGACGCAGCTGGTAGTAGAACGCATGGCTTAGCGGTCAGAGCGCTTGGACGGTATCCAAGAGGCGCGGGTTCGAATTCCGCTGCGTTCAAATTTTTATACGTTTTTTCTAAAATGTTTTCTAATCCTAAGTGTGGAATAACACTTTAAAAATGGTAAATATGAATCATTAATTTATAAATATTCTAATTTTAAACATTTAAAAAGAGTTGTGGTTTACGTACTAAGATTACGAAAATAAGAAATAAAAAAAGTCACTATCTATTCAGGAATTATGGTTCATTCAAGTTTATAATTAAATTTTCGCAACAATATATGTTCCCTGAGGAGTATAAACTATTAAAATTAGATAAATCTTTACCACGTAATAATAGAATTTCTTCTTTAAGTATTTTTGTAGAAAGCGACAATATCATCCATGTAGGCGGCAGGCTTGATAACGCCCTACGGCTATAGTGTTAAGCATCCCATTTTACTTTGTGCCAAACATCACGTAACTGAAATAATTTTCTGAAATATCAAGTAGATTTTTTACATGCAGGTCCTCAGTTGCTCTTAGTGGACATAAGAAAAATATTTTAGCCCCTAGGAGGTAGAAATTTGTCAAAAGAGATATGAAATCTGTGTATGAAATGCTTTAAATACAAGTGTCAGATCATCAGCCGTGCAATCTTTGATGGGACAGCTGCCTATTTCTAGAACACATTTAGAGTTTTCATTTCTTAATTCAGGCCGGAAAGGCCGAGGATGCAAACTGTTATAATCGTATTTATATATTTTTGTTTGCCTCACAGTTAAAGCTGTTCACCTAGAAATTTTCAATAGTCAAATCATATATAGCTGCTTTAAACTGATTTATTGCTCGTCGTGGTAAGCCCAAAAGCAACTTATCAGATACGAATTTTGTTGGAATATATAACGAGTTATCAGAATTTTTAAAACAAGCAAATATTACCTGCGATGTTGCACAACAATGTATTGACTTTACTTTTGCTCTTCCTTATTCTCCTGATTTCAATGGCATCGCAGAGGTGGCAGTTAAGTCTACCAAATACCATCTAAAGAGGTTACTTTATACTCATTTAACCTACGAGGCAACGGCAACATTTTCAGATAGATGCCATTTTAAACTCCCGTCCTTTCACTCCATTGGTATCTAATCCTCCAGATTTTACTACCCTTACTCCATCCGATTTTTTGACTGGGTGACCACTAGTGTCAATTCCAAGTCCGCAGGTTGCTGACGTCAACGTCAATCGTTTGGAGCGTTACAAGAGAGTAGAACTGATTAAGCATCATTTGTGGTATCACTTTAACTACTTCAGCAAAGACAAAATGGTGCACATCCACAGGGCATCTCACTGAGGGTGTACTCGTCCTCATTAAGGAGAAGAGAGCGCCATCCTTGCTGTGGCCATTGGGATGAGTCGTGAAACTCTTCACTGGACCTGATGGAGGGTTGCAGGTAACAAAACTGAAAACGAAGGAAGGAATCGTACTTAGGGTAAATAACAACATCTTGGATGTTCGATGCTCGGACAGGTTTAAAACTCCAAAGTTTCGTTACTCTTAAAATGTCAATAAATAAAATAATCCATCTGGTTTTTAGTCCATGAAATCTCACATTAACTCACAAATCTCATAAAGGAGGTGGAAATAGGCAAGCCATAAACATAGTTGATTTTCAAGCGGCGGTTCAAAAATTCTAGAGTTATATGATATTTGACTCTACCAAATATATGATAAACTAATAATTGACAAAATGAATGTTGCTTTGAAGATGGTTACCGATACTCCCGCTTTACCGAAGATCCTTGTATGCTAATATGACACAAAGCAGTACAAGGCAATAAATATCAAGAGTTACAATTTAAACACTCATACAATTTTTTAAGAACATATTTTTATATTCAAACTTAAACAGCTTTGTTTGTCCCTTACAAGAGTAGGTCGCCATCGTACCGATGTTGAACAAAATAATATGAATTAAAATATAACATGAACAGTTTGTAAAGGTTATAGGGTTTATTAGAAAGAGATGAAGCCAAGAACACTAACAGGAGCCTCTCAAAATCTAAATATTAAGTCAATTAATCACCTCTCGTTATCAGTAACATTAACTATATTAACGCCCACAATTGCCTACTTACTGCCAAACCAGTTCATATTTTTAGCACCAAAAAAATATGGCAGAAACGACCTTTTGACTGTCCAAATTAAAGATTACTGAAAATATTACCCAATGAAGTTTGCTTGTTCCTCCCAAAGGACCTACCTCGAGATTAAAGATATAATTTACTCTTGTGGCAAGTGTCCCTGAAGAGTATGCTACATTTATTATAAAGTAAAGTAGTACTTGTCGACACTTGAAAGAGTATATTCAAACATTATATAAAATGCAAACACGATTTATTATCTTTTATAAAGTGTAAGACCCCCGGCTGACGATGATATTCCTGTACAATTCCTCTTACCAGACCAGATATTCAGTAGTTTTCTGTAGATATTACGGTAACTAAAGGAAATGGACACACGTGGCAAATATGCTTTGGCATATGAAAATATGATTTTATCTACTGTTTTTATTGAAAATAAATCGAAAATAAACGAATAATTCGTGAAGTTACCTTAATTATGTATGTCATTAGATAAAGACTGGTAACTGCTCCATCAGTACAGAAATATCAAGATGCAGTTGAGTCTCTACATTGAGAACATGTCCCTTCATATATCACGGACACAACATGATCATTGTTTTGGTAATTATGGAGATATTTTAAAAACTCAGATTTGAAATATACGTGAGTAAAAATTTTGTAATATTAGACAAAAAGTGGCGGGAAAAGAAGTCGAAAACCACTTCTCACGCGCGTTATGTCCGTCACGGTAACGCAGACGCATGTGATGTGTGATTTAGATATTCAGTAGTTTAATGAAGACAAATCTAATATGTTTTCATTTTATTTGAATAAAAATAAGTAATTATTTTATTATAGAAGGTAAGGTAACATTTTAATTGAATTCCAAAAGTAATCCTTATTTCTCCAAATACTTCATTTATAACCACAAGGACGTGACGAAGAGACAGCTTCTGGCATGAAAATGTGTTGTTTTTAATAAACATTTTACTTAACATTAACGCCTTGATATTCATTCACTCCCAGGAATATAATACAGACAGAAGTAGAATTGTGACTTGCACTCAATGTGTCCGATATTCAGTAGTTTCATAAAGACAATTTTATTTTTCCTTATTAAAACAAAAATCATTATATGTTATTATATATCATGAGACATCTTTTCGATCAAGTTCAACAGTAATCCAAATTCTGAGCTCGTTCTTGAAATACGAACGTACGATCCTAAACTCACACATGTGGATAATGTTTATTTAAACATTGTTTTTTATTTACAAAACATTTTATAACAATGGCACGGTTGTAACGCGGTGAGACAGCGTCTGGCTGTAACGCGATCGGTTGTGAGTTCCACCCCCACTCAGGGGACACAAATATATTCATATATTTTCACTTCCTTGTTCTGATAAGTAAAATTGCGGCGTTGAGTTCCACCACTCAACATGCAATGTCTCAAATTCGGTGGAAAGCGAAGTACGAAGTGTTCTGACACAAGGTACTTTCCATGTACCTTGTTAAAGCTATAAAAAGTTATTAAACGGAATTGTATGAAAACATTGCAATTCTTGATACCAACAACAGCTTAGAGGTACATCAAATGTAAACTTACAATACTATTAAGATGTAACTGCAGGAGTAAATCGTGCAAGGAGAGTGAGGGTGTTCAAGCAGTTAGGAGAAACCATCAGCGATTCAAACTTCACAATTATTCAGATCGGATATAAATGGACAAGCAACAATTTCAACTTACCGGAGATTTGTGATTATAACATGAACATATAATATCACCAAATTATCCTAGTATATTATGTTATGGTAGCGGTATATACGATGATGAATTCAAATTTGCCAAGATTTTTATATATCATATTTTCTTTTTAAGGAGAAGCTTTAAAACATATTCAAGTAAAATTCTTGTTAGACATATCATAATTTCATTGTCAACAATTTTATACATTTATCAATGGAACATAAATTACCTCCAAGTATAAAAATATTGAAAATAGAAATATGTGATTATCAAAACCATTTGCAACCAAGTAAGTGCAACACTATGTGTTAAATGTAACAAGATATGCGAAGAAATATAAAAAAAATCACTATTCATTTGAACATAGGCTTTCTTATTCTCCTTTAGTTCTTACTTACCTTGAGATTATAGACATAATGTACTCTCGTGGCAAGAGCTTCAACAATATACTACGTTTATTATGAAGTAGAGTACTTGTCGACACCTGAAAGAGTATATTCAAATATTCTATAAAATACAAACAGGATTTTTTATCATTTATAAAGATAAAGACTAGATATTCAGTAGTTTCCTGGAGATATTCTGGTAACTAAAGGACATGGACACTCATGGAAAATGTTTTTTTGCAAATGAAAATTTCATTTTATCTACAACTATTTGATTAAAAATTAATCTTTTGATTTTTTTTATTACAAAGGTGAGACACACATTCCTTAAACTCGAGTGCAAAAGTACAATCCAACCACATAGGTTTCATTATGAACACATGTTACTAAGATATTCAGTAGTTTAGTGGAATAAATAATGTGTAGAATTGCATCTCAAGATATTCTTGCAATAACTGAATTTTATGTCATTTATTCTAGTAAAGCACGATTACTTTTACTGCTTTTGGAAAACTGAGATGAGAAACTGCACGATTGCTTCAGTTCTGATGAACACAAGACTCGTCGTGAATGAGACATTAATAAACAACTTTGAAGAAACAGGAATGGAGAATTATTAAAGGCTAAAACAATTATACTATAATATAAGCCAACTGATCATCATTGACTGACGCAACCTCTGTAAAGTACACTATGTCGCTCCAAGCCATCAATCTAAAGTTAACGATATTGTACAGATGACTGTATACTCTAAATGAGGATTGCGATGAAATATCCTCAGCTACGTGTTGCAACCCTACATACGTAAAAGATGAGCAGTCAAGAGTAAGAAGATCACAACCAGGTCTTTTTTGGAGGCACTCTTCCAGTATACAGGGTTTCACTCAAATATCCTTAAACAAAGACAAAAACATATTTTTATAGTCCCCATTCCTTTAATATATAGATTAAAGACATCCAATTATCTTTTGAACGCTGAAAACACTTCACATCGTCCTCCCTTGGGGAATTTTTTCATATTTAAAAATCATGGCATTCCATAAAAATTCATAAAAATAGGTCTCATTCATTGCTTTGATATTTTGGTAAAAGTAGCTCTTGACTTTATTCAGCTGTAGACGTCAATGATGGTGTATTAAAAATAAGGAAGACATACCGAAGAATAACTGAGGATGCTTTATTTAGACAATATTGAAATCATCTAAACCTTAAAATTACGTCAAGGTATTTCACATGTAGTATGTGAGTTGGATATTCATTGATACCAACCAACAACACAACCAACCAATCAAGTAATGCTGAAACCCAAATCTACGGTGAATCTCCAACAGCGAATATACTTTTTCAACAACAAGTTTTGTTTTGAAAGAATCTAGTAGTTCTTTGTGTCGTCTCTTAGTTACAGTCAATAAAAATATTAGAGCTTTAAAAACGTTTAACGAGCCTACTGAGTGCAGGGATACACTTATAGTTTAAATGATGTCCAACAAATTAGATGCTGTTACTAAAAGAAACTGGGAAGAATGTCGTAATACATTATCTAAATCACCAAGTATAGCTCAGTTTTGCACCTTCGCAATAAATAAGGCTGATTTATTGGAAACAATTGAAAATCAAGCAATTAAAAATTTTCCAATGAATAAAATAGAAACTAAATCCAAGAGTTTTCTAATAAATGCAAATTGTAGTAATCATTCTAATAATCTTTTAATAAATCAAAATACATATGGTGATAACAAAGTACAGTATCCATTATGTAATAGCAATCATCTTTTATATACTTGTCAGTCCTTTAGAAGCTTACCGATTGACATGAGAATTTAAATCAAATTAATGAAGAATATAAAGTACGGGAATTAAAGGTATATTTTAATTGTTTACGTTCTGGTCACTTGATAAAACGTTGTAAATTATCGCAGAGTAAATATTATAAAGGCCGTCATAACACGCTTTTGAATGTTGATATTAATTCCAGAAAAACTGAATTACAAGATCCTATACCTAGTGTAGCTTTTTAACTACACTAGTGCCAATAAAAATTGCTCCAAACACTTCACCTACTCACTCACAAAACAATATTGTACTATCAAGTAACACTCTAATACATACAAGTGCTTCTTGTGTTTTACTGTTCACAGCATTAGTGAATGTGGTGAGCGACAAAGGTGAGAAATTGAAGGCCAGAGTTCTACTCAACAAGGGTAGTACAGCCAATTTTATTACTGAAAATTGGTTTAACAAATTAGGTTTATCTCGACGTAGCACAAGTTCCGTGATAACAGGTATTAATGCTTAAGCATCTACTAGTCCACAACAATCTTGTAATTTCCAAATGAAGTCTCAATGGTTGACGTTTACTCGATCTTCGATACCTCAGCGGCAACCACATGTGGAGTGTCCCTTAATAACATCCAGATCGTGGGTCCAACTGTCCAAGAAGATTTACTCTCTATCTGACTTCGGTATCGACAACATTCATACGTAATACGCGGAGATATTGAGAAAATGTAAAGATCAATTAAATCCCTATCAACGATGTTTTGCAACAAATTATTTTCAGATCAAACCCCAAATTGTCATTAAAAAACTACTATATAAATACAACGGAACGGACCTACGGAACGGCTTCTGCACCCTACTTAGCAACTAAGTGTTTAGTAAGTTTAGCATGTACCATCCAAAATCCAAAAGAGACAAAAATTCTATTGAACGTGATTTTTACGCTGACGATTATCTAAGTGATGGTAACTCGATTGATGAGGTAGTAGAGTTAGCTAAAGAAGTTAAGTCAATTTTAAGCGCTGCACATTTTCATTTAAGAACGTGGCAGTCTAAGAGCAGAGAAGTTTGGAAACAAATTTCAAACACTGTCCAAAGTTCAAATAGTTTGGACTTGGCTGAAAATAAAACCGTGTTCTCAAAGACATTAGCCTTGCTCTGGATTTGGGACACGGATTCGTAATTTTTTTTTCTTGGTCTTGATAAAAAATGTGCAGATGCTAAAAACAAAATAACTAAACGTCGTATACTCTCTATAATTAGCCAAATTTTCGCCTAGTAGGCCCTTGTATTACTGAAGCAATAATAATCATGCAAAAATTATGGGTTTCTAAGATTGACTGGGATGGTCCAGATCCATCTGATGTAGGTAGCTTATGGCAATTATTTGAAAACACTATTTCATACTTAAACACGTTGAGGATTCCTAGATGGATGTTGTATGATAATTCTACAAATAATAAAATTCACGTTTTTACAGATGCATTTAGGAATGCGTGTGACGCTTACGTCTATTTTGGGTGGAATTTTGGGATCAAGATTGTATACTAAGGTTTTAGACTCTCTTACAATACCTTTTAGCAGTTCTAAGTTTTGGTGCTATTCGACCATAGTTTTGAGTTGACTTTCTATGGCACCGAATATTTTAAAACCTTTAGTGCGAAACCGCGTTATAGAAATATAAAAATTGTTATACGTGGAGATATGTGCCATCTCGAAATAATTCGGCGGATCTTGTTTTTCGTGGCGCGAAGGCTGACCTTATCAGCGATTACCTTTTGTGGTGGTCAGATCCCACTTTTTCATTTAAGGATGAACACAACTGGCCTAAAATGCCAGGTAAAGTCAAGAAACAGGATCCGTCTCATCACTCACATAATAAATCAATCATTTCATCAAAACACACATTAAAATCATTAGAACCTGGTATTGAATCTAGTATTGAAAAATTAATTTATAAATATTCTAATTTTAAACATTTAAAATGAGTTATGGCTTACGTACTAAGATTACGAAAATAAGAAATAAAAAAAATCACTACCTATTCAGGAATTATGGTTCATTCAAGATTATAATTAAATTTTCGCAACAATATATGTTCCCTAAGGAGTATAAACTATCAAAATTAGACAAATCTTTACTACGTAATAATAGAATTTCTTCTTAAAGTATTTTTGTTGAAAGCGACAATATCATCCATGTAGGCGGCAGGCTTGATAACGCCCTACAGCTAAAGTGTTAAGCATCCCATTTTATTTTTGAAAAAACGTATAAAAATTTGAACGCAGCGGGATTCGAACCCGCGCCTCTTGGATACCGTCCAAGCGCTCTGACCGCTAAGCCATGCGTTCTACTACCAGCTGCGTCGAAATTCTTATACGTTTTGTAACAACTTATTTATGTTGTTAGATGTTGTTAGATCTCTGTAGAGAGATTTTTACAAATTTCTACTACTTAAAGATTATTAAGAAATAATCGTTTAACTAGAGAGCTTGCTATTTTATTTTAATATTTATTATTTTTAAAGTGTTATTCAACACTTAGGATTAGAAAACATTTTTGAAAAAACGTAGTAGTTTTTTATACGTTTTTTTCAAATTTCAAATTTTTATACGTTTTTTCAAAAATGTTTTCTAATCCTAAGTGTGGAATAACACTTTAAAAATAGTAAACATCCCATTTTACTTTGTGCCAAACATCACGTAACTGAAATAATTTTCCGAAAATATCAAGTAGATTTTTACATGCAGGTCCTCACTTGCTCTTAGTGGACATAAGACAAATATTTTAGCCCCTAGGAGGTAAAAATTTGTCAAAAGAGATATGAAATCTGTGTATGAAATGCTTTAAATACAAGTGTCAGAGCGTGCAATATTTGATGCGACAGCTGCCTATTTCCAGAACACATTTAGAGTTTTCATTTCTTAATTCAAGTGTCGACTATACCAGGCCAATATTATAAGATGACCGGAAAGGCCGAGGATGCAAACTTTTATAATCGTATTTATATATTTTTGTTTGCCTCACAGTTAAAGCTGTTCACCTAGAAATTTTCAATAGTCAAATGATATATATAGCTGCTTTAAACTGATTTATTGCTCGTCGTGGTAAGCCCAAAAGCAACTTATCAGATAATACTACGAATTCCGTTGGAATATATGACGAGTTATCAGAATTTTTAAAACAAGCAAATATTACCTTTGATGTTGCACAACAAGGTATTAAATTCACTTTTGCACATCCTTATTCTCCTCATTTTAATGGCATCGCAGAGGCGGCAGTTAAGTCTAACAAATACAATCTAAAGAGTTGCTTCATACTCATTTAATCTACAAGAAAATGGCAACATTATAAGTTCATATGGAAGCCATTTTCAGTTCTCATCCTCTTACTCCATTGTCATCAAATCCTCCAGATTTTACTACCCTTACTTCATCCCATTTTTTCATTGGACGACCACTAATGTCAATTCCAAGTCCGCAGGTTGCTAATGTCAACTTCAATCGTCTGGAGCGTTACAAGAGAGTAGAACTGATTAAGCCACATTTCTGGAATCACTTTAATTTCGAGTATGTTTCTCTGCTTCAGCAAACACAAAATGGTGCATATCCACAGGGCATCTCACTGAGGTTGCACTCGTCCTCATCAAGGAGAAGGGAGCGCCACCCTTGCTATGGCCATTGGGACGAGTCATAAAGGTCTTCACTGGACCTGATGAAGGGTTGTGGGTAGCAGAACTCAAGACGAAGAAAATAATTAGGGGCTTCAACAATATCTGCCCACTTCCTCTTGAAGATTTCAACTCGAGGAGTAGAGCCGGCACTGGCGGACGTTCCATGCTCGAATAGGTTTAAAACTCTAGCGTTTCGTTACTCTTAAAACGTCAATAAATAAAATAATCCGTCGGTTTTGTAGTCCATGAAATGTCACCTTAACTCACAAATCTTATAAAGGAAGTGGAAAAAGGCAAGTCAAAAGCATAGTTGCTTTTCAAGCGGCGGCTTAAAAATTCTAAAGTTATGGAGTGGGATTAACTCTACAAAATACATGATACGTGCATATCCTATGTTAAACTAATAATTTACAAAATGAATGTTCCTTTGAAGATGGTCGCTGATACTCCCGCTTTACCGAAGATCCTTGTGTTCTAATATGATACAGTTCAAAGCAATAAATATCAAGAGTTACAATTTAAACACTCATACAATTTATTAAGGGCATATTATTATTCAAACTTAAAGAGATTTGTTTGTTCCTTACAAGAGTACGTCGCCATCGTACCGATGTTGAAAAAAATAATTTGAATTAAAATATAACATGATCAGTTTGTAAAGGTTTCAGGGTTTATCTGAAAGAGTTGAAGCCAAGAACACTATGACAATTGCCTCTTAAAATTTAACTATGTCAATGACAACAAAATTACCCAAATACTGCCTAACCAACTTATTTTTATATCGCCAAAAAATATGGTAGATACGACCTTTTGACTGTCCAAATTAAAGATTACCAAAAATAATGCTCCATGAAGTTTGCTTATTCCGCCAAAATTGTCACTAAGCCTGGACATGTTAAACAGCACCAAGTAATAAATGAAAATAGGCAATGCCTCTGTAGTTATAATTACTTCAAATATATTACCAACACTTCGCAATATACGCAATACGCAATAGATGCAATAAGCAATAATAAAAATGTAATCTTTCTTTTCGATTGCATCTAGTGTTGATTATATATTTGGATGAATTGAAGGAATTAAAACTGTTTGTGTCTTTGCCCATTCTCATTTATTACTTTCTGCTGATTAACATGTCCAGACTGTTAGTGACAATTTTGGCGATATAAAAATAAGTTGGTTAGGCAGTATTTGGGTAATTTTGTTGTCATTGACATAGTTAAATTTTAAGAGGCAATTGTCATAGTGTTCTTGGCTTCAACTCTTTCAGATAAACCCTGAAACCTTTACAAACTGATCATGTTATATTTTAATTCAAATTATTTTTTTCAACATCGGTACGATGGCGACGTACTCTTGTAAGGAACAAACAAATCTCTTTAAGTTTGAATAATAATATGCCCTTAATAAATTGTATGAGTGTTTAAATTGTAACTTTTGATATTTATTGCTTTGAACTGTTTTGTATCATATTAGAACACAAGGATCTTCGGTAAAGCGGGAGTATCAGCGACCATCTTCAAAGGAACATTCATTTTGTAAATTATTAGTTTAACATAGGATATGCACGTATCATGTATTTTGTAGAGTTAATCCCACTCCATAACTTTAGAATTTTTAAGACGCCGCTTGAAAAGCAACTATGCTTTTGACTTGCCTTTTTCCACTTCCTTTATAAGATTTGTGAGTTAAGGTGACATTTCATGGACTACAAACCCGACGGATTATTTTATTTATTGACTTTTTAAGAGTAACGAAACGCTAGAGTTTTAAACCTATTCGAGCATGGAACGTCCGCCAGTGCCGGCTCTACTCCCTGGGTTGAAATCTTCAAAAGAAAGTGGGCAGATATTGTTGAAGCCCCTAAGTTCGATTATTTTCTTCGTCTTGTGTTCTGCTACCCACAACCCTCCATCAGGTCCAGTGAAGACCTTCATGACTCGTCCCAATGGCCACAGCAAGGGTGGCGCTCCCTTCTCTTTGATGAGGACGAGTGCAACCTCAGTGAGATGCCCTGTGGATATGCACCATTTTGTGTTTGCTGAAGCAGAGAAACATACTCGAAATTAAAGTGATTCCAGAAATGTGGCTTATTCAGTTCTACTCTCTTGTAACGCTCCAGACGATTGAAGTTGACATTAGCAACCTGCGGACTTGGAATTCACATTAGTGGTCGTCCAATCCAAAAATGGGATGAAGTAAGGGTAGTAAAATCTGGAGGATTTGATGACAATGGAGTAAGAGGACGAGAAGTGAAAATAGCTTCTATATGCACTTATAATGTTGCCATTTCCTCGTAGATTAAATGAGTAAGAAGCAACTCTTTAGATTGTATTTGGTAGACTTAACTGCCGCCTCTGCGATGCCATTAAAATGAGGAGAATAAGAAGGTGTAAAAGTGAATTTAATACCTTGTTGTGCAACATCAAAGGTAATATTTGCTTGTTTTAAAAATTCTGATAACTCGTCATATATTCCAACAAAATTCGTAGTATTATCTGATAAGTTGCTTTTGGGCTTGCCACGACGAGCATTAAATCGGTTTAAAACAGCTATATATGCTTTGACTATTGACAAGTTCTAGGTGAACAGCTTTGACTGCGAAGCAAGCAAAATACATAAATAAGATTATAAAAGTTTGCATCCTCGGCCTTTCCGGTCATCTTATAATATTGGCCTGGTATAGTCGACACTTGAATTAAGAAATGAAAACTCTAAATGTGTTCTGGAAATAGGCAGCTGTCCCATCAAATATTGCACGCTCTGACACTTGTATTTAAAGCATTTCATACACAGATTTCATATCTCTTTTGACAAATTTCTACCTCCTAGGGGCTAAAATATTTGTCTTATGTCCACTAAGATCACAAGTGAGGACCTGCATGTAAAAAATCTACTTGATATTTTCGGAAAATTATTTCAGTTACGTGATGTTTGGCACAAAGTAAAATGGGATGCTTAACACTTTAACCGTAGTGCGTTATCAAGCCTGCCGCCTACATGGATGATATTGTCGCTTTCAACAAAAATACTTAAAGAAGAAATTCTATTAGAAAACATTTTTGAAAAAACGTATAAAAATTTTGAACGCAGCGGGATTCGAACCCGCGCCTCTTAGATACCGTCCAAGCGCTCTGACCGGTAAGCCATGCGTTCTACTACCAGCTGCGTCGAAATTCTTATACGTTTTGTTACAACTTATTTATGTTGTTAGCATCTCTGTAGAGAGATTTTTACAAATTTCTACTACTTAAAGATTATTAAGAAATAATCGTTTAACAAGAGAGATTGCTATTTTATTTCAATATTTACTACTTTTAAAGTGTTATTCCACACTTAGGATTAGAAAACATTTTTGAAAAAACGTATAAAAATTTTGAACGCAGCGGGTTTCGAACCCGCGCCTCTTGGATACCGTCCAAGCGCTCTGACCTCTAAGCCATGCGTTCTACTACCAGCTGCGTCGAAATTCTTATACGTTTTGTTACAACTTATTTAGGTTATTAGCATCTTTGTAGAGAGATTTCCAAGAGAGAGATCCATGTCTCATGATAATGAGACATCTTTCCTATCAAGTTCAACAGTAATCCAAATTCCGAGCTCGTTCTTGAAATACGAACTTACGATCCTTAACTCAGAGAAGCGAAATACCATCATATAAGATTGATTCTTCACATCTTTCCCCAAACATCGCCGTGACATGATTACCCGACATTTGAATCTTAATATTTAAAGTGTATGTTATAAGATATTCAACGCACATGTGAATAATAAACATTGGTACATTGTTTCTTATTTACAAAACATGTTGTTTTACAAATGTTTGTATTGATTGATTACAAAATATGTATTCTAAATAATTAAATTTAGATGTCGTTAAATTTAAAAAGTAAATAAATACGAAAATATCCATCTGCTTTGCACTGTCTGTCACATCTGTGTTGAATGGCAGGAAATCCCTTATTATTACGAGCGGGTTTGTCGATTTGGTTTTGACTTTAAACTTGAGACCTTGTATATTTACTCTGTATTGTATCAATTTCAACTCCTTTTTTATGTGCTTAGGACAACTTTTTGGTTGCGTGCCTTTCGAACCCTGTCTGACGTTGCTATGTGTGTCTAAACCATATGTGGACAGGTGAAATCACATGTGGACGGGTGAAATCATATGTTGACGGGTAAAACATGTGTGGGCGGGTGAAATCATATGTGGACGAGTGAAATCATATGTGGACGGGTGAAACATGTGTGGACGGGTGAAACATGTGTGGACAGGTGAAACCACATGTGGACGGGTGAAATCATATGTGGACGGGTAAAACATGTGTGGACGGGTGAAACCATATGTGGACAGGTGAAATCATATGTGGACAGGTGAAATCACATGTGGACGGGTGAAATCATATGTGGACGGGTAAAATCATATGTGGACGGGTGAAATCATATGTGGACCGTTGAAATCATATGTGGACGAGTGAAATCATAAGTGGACGGGTGAAACATGTGTGGACGAGTGAAACATGTGTGGACAGGTGAAATCACATGTGGACGGGTGAAATCATATGTGGACGAGTAAAACATGTGTGGGCGGGTGAAACCATATGTGGACGAGTGAAATCATATGTGGACGGGTGAAATCATATGTGGACGAGTGAAATCATATGTGGACGAATGAAATCATACGCGAACGTTTTGAAATAATTTCACATATGAATGTGGACACGTGAATGGCTTGTCTAGACTCTTGACACAAGGTTCTTTCTAACAACCTCGGTATGTAGGTTTGTTAGCCGTTAGTATGCAAGAAGTCTACTTGAGTAAATTTCTACTTGCACATATAACTTTACTTTTAGTCTCTCTCCATCTCACTCTCGGCAACAGGAACAAAAGTCACTAAATATTTAATTATATTTTACTTTACTTATTAAATTTACCTAAAGGGACTCTAAACGTACTTACTATCAATGGACATTCTTAAAATAAATTTCCTTACAAGTTTGGATTAAAATCAAAACACAAATTACTTCTAATTTATGGATTTTTATTACCATGGCTTTTTGCTAAGATTTTAAAACCGAGATATTAATAAAAAATGTGAGAACGCGTGTTCGCATGTGCGTGTGCGTGTGTATGTGCGTGAGTGTATTAGTGTACACACGTAAGAAGAGAAACTAATTAATGACGTCTTTTTTAGGAAAACGACGCACTATTTACAACTTTAAAGGAATTGAATAAATAAAGCTAAATTAGATAAAGTTTAAGCAAAATAAATATGGCGTGACTCAAAAACAAAGACGGCGCGTAATAGAAAAAAAGTACAATATTTTTTACATTGCTATGAACCTTCTTTTATCTATTAATATAATCTCATATTCTAATTAAATTATTTTCAATCGATGCATCGGTATATTTTTTTTGCTTTTATTTAGCTTCACGCTTCAATACTGTATAGCAGAGTATATAGAAAGTACGTATTGTCAAGACCCGTATTTCGCTTTCCACCGAATCCGAGACATTGCGTGTATTCAACGTGCAGGTGGAACTCGGTATATAATAAATAATAATTTGAAAATTGTAAATTTAAATAAGTTACACATTTCATACGCATATCAAGTGCATTATAAAAAAGTTTAGGTTTATTGATATAAGGAGTTTCCACTAAACTATGCTAGAACTTAAACATATCTAGTAGTTTAATTTGGATAATTTTTCTCGCATATACTATATGAGATTATTACTTTTACTAAAACGGACTCTAGTAAAAATACATATTTTACTTTTAGAAGACAAAACAGATAGACGCAGTCCATCAAGCAATACAGTGGAGACTTTCAAAGCCAATTGTATTATCACATATTTAGATGACGTGTACAAAACAAAATCGTCTGCATATTGTGCGATATTAAATAGTAAAGGCGATAAAGGATCTCCCTGAGCTAATTCCTGGCTGCGACATCCAGCTTGTTTTAACGTATCCAATCTAAAACTCAAATAGCGAATAGTAAGGTATAAATAATAAAATATTTTTGATCCTATTCCATAACTATCCAATAAAGTCAGAAGATCTATGTCATCATGCAGCAAGGCGTAGAACTCCCTTGACCAAATCCTGATTGAATAAATAAAGTTAATTTACTTAGGTTATCAAGACATGAATGCCAAGAAGGTGTTGGATCTCTCAGAATACGATTCAAATCTGTTGTTTAGAATGGAATGGAAAACTTTAAACACAGGACATAAGGAATATGTGTCTAAGAGAAAACGTAGAACGATGAGATCTCTATTGCTTTGGTACTATTCCATTACTGAGAACTAAGTTAAATGAGTTTAAAATCGAATCTTTTCCATGTCAATATCATGTCAATTCCAGGCTAGGACTTGCCTTTCTTAGTCCGTCTTCTATACAAGTCGTCAATTAAAGCCACGCGGGGTTCTTTTACTTGTTGACTTTCGAACAGCAGGTTATTTTCGGAGCCACCTATTTTGCTAATCCTGAAGTTTTTATTATTTCAACATATTACACTATAAACCACTCACCCTCTCAGAGAGCTCCTCCAGTTTCTCCTCCAGCCTCTGCCCTCAGGGTCTCGCACTTACCAATCCAGAACAAAGCGCGGTCTAAGAACACGTCCAACTCAGAAACAACGCAGGGCAGAGAGTGCGGCGTTGATTTCTACCACTCAACACGGAATGTCTCGAATTCGGTGGAAAGTAAAGTCCAGAGTGTCTTGGCAATAAGTACTTTCTGTCTACTCTGCTATGCGAGGTAAAAAGCGTGAATCTAAAATAAAAAAATAATCATATGTACTTTAAATAATTAATTAAATGGAATTTAAAAAAACATTGCAATACTTGACACAAACAACAGTTTAGAGTTACATCAAATGGAAACTTACAATACTATTAAGATGTAACTGCAGGAGTACACCGTGCATGGAGAGTGAGTGTGTTCAAGCAGTTAGGAGAAACCATCAGCGATTCAAACTTTACAATTATTCAGATCAGTTATAAATGGACAAGCAACAATTTCAACTTGCCAGAGATTTGTGATTATAATATGAACATGTGGCATCAAATTATCCTAGCATATTATATTATGGTAACAGTATATACGATGACGTATTTAAATTTGCCAAGGTTTTAGTAAGTACTTTCAGAGTGTATTTGTTAACTCTGCATCGACTTGTTATCAACAATAATCTATCACATTCTTTTTTTAAGGGGAAAGCTTTAAAATATATTAAGTAAAATTCTTGATGGCCATATTATTATACGTTAATCAATGGAACGACAATTACCTTCAAGTACAAAAATATTAAATTTTTTTTTTTGATTATCAAAACCATTTACACCATGTAAGCGCAACACCATTTGTTAAATGTATCAAGAGCCGTTGAAATATAAAGAAAATTTTCACTATTCATCTGAACGTAGACTTAATATCGAGATTGAAGACATAATTAACTCGCGTGGCAAGTGCTCCTCAATAGTATACTAAGTTTATTATGAAGTAGTATAATACTTGTCGACACCTGAAGCAGTATATTCAAACATTATGTAAAATACAAACAGGATTTTTATCATTTAAGTGTGAAAACCCGCTTCTGACTGAGTAGATATTATGATAAATAAAGTATATGGACACACATAGAAAATATCTTTAGGCAAGTGAAAAATAGATTTTGTCGACAACTATGTGTATTAAAAATAAATGTTTTGATTTTTTTATTAAAAAGATAAGACGCATTCCTTAAACGAGAGGGCAAAAGTACAATCCAACCACAAAGGTTCATTATGAACACATGTTACTAAGATGTTCAGTAGTTTAGTTGAACGAATAATGTGTAGAATTAAATCTATTTATTAAGATAGTCTTGCAACAACACCCTTTTTGTTGTCTACATTTAGTTTATTAATGACATATGAATTTTATATTGAAACTGCTGAGGCGGAGAAAATTATTGTAATCAGGGAGGACTTCGGAAGTAAAATCACCTTTACTTGCATTTGGAACAGCTAAGAGAAGAGTCTGTACGATTGCTCAAGTTGTAGTGAAAGTGCATTTGAGAAAGACCCACAAAACTCATAGTGGATGGGGTGTTAATAAACAACTTTGAAGCAACATGAATGGCGATTATATTATCAAAGGTCAAGATAATTATACTCTGGGTATAAAATCTTTGATAATTGATCTACATTGACAGACGCAGCCTCTATGCAAACGCATTATATCATCCGAAAACAGTAGATCAGTCTAGAGCTTACGGGATCGTACAGATGACTGTATACTTTACATAAGGCTTGCGAGGGAATAATCTCCGCCTTCACATACATAAACGACAAGTTGTGAAGAGTGAGAAGACCACAGTCATTAAACTAGGTCTTTTGGAGGCACTCCTCTAGCCTCCAGCCTGTGGCTCAAACACACTTAAACAAAGACAAAAATATGATTTAAAAATCCACATTCCTTGTAAATATAGAAAAAAGATATCCACTTTCCATCTACACGTAGAGAAAATTTCACATCGTCTCTCCTTCAAGAACAGTTTTTCTTTAACGTTTTGTTGTTAAAAGCATAATTAATATTATAGTTCGTCTTTTATCTACTTCTAGGAATAGAATAGTTTATTTTATAGATTCAGATTACTTGAGGATAAATATATTCAAACTTCTTACAGACCAATAGCTTTGATATTGTACCCGTTAGTTACATGGTGAGACTATTTAGAGAACGCTTAAAGTGTGTGTAATATCTGTCTAAGTAACACAGAGGCATGTGCTAATACAAGAGATATCCAGCAGTATATGAGAATATTACGTAGTTAAATAAAACATCAAATAGAAGAAATAGCTTTCTCTATGGATACAAGTTTTACAAACATTAAAACCAAATACAAACAGGCAATTAATATGATGAACACTTCGTACAATTATGATAATAATCAATTCAACAACCAATTCCCAGCTCCTAAATGAGAGCAACATTTCAAACAAACGAGAAAGAAGTTACTTTGAACACGTATTAATAAGATATTAAATAATTATGTCCTTGCTAACGGATCTAATATCAAAAGCTTGACAAGAAAATGATCATAATAAGAAATTAAATAAATTAAGACTTGTTACTTGTTGATTGACCAAATATGGCACACGCTGATGACAGCAGGTTACATTCAAAAACCCAGATATTTAAGAATTATTTTAAGACATTCATAATTTAATTATCATCCTAGAATATGGGACGTAATCTTTAATAAAATTGATCAATACCAGAAGATATTCTCTTGGCTTGAATTCGTATAAAACTTTACAAAGACATTGACAATGCGTATTGCAATAGATCTGGTGATCCCAACAGTTTCAATTACTTCAAACGAATCCAAAAATATTAGCAAAACTCCATGGAATCGTATACACAACAGATCACAGCTTGTACATGTCTCGCTTTATGTAAAGTAACGATGTTTATGATAAGTTGTTGTATTATATCAATAACAGATAAGAGTGGAATGACAGTCGAGTAAAGAGCAATACCGTTCCGTCAGTACAGAAATATCAAGATCTAGTTGACAATCAGTACATTGAGAACATGCCCGTTCATATATCACGGATATAACATGGTCATTGTTTTGGTCATTATTGAGATATTTTAAAAACTCAAAATTGAAATATACGTGAGTATAAAAATCTTGTAAATTTAGACAAGAAGAAGCGGAACAAGAGGTCAAAAGCCACTTCACACTTATGTCTGTCACGGTAATACAGACGCATGTGTTGTGTGATTTAGATATTCAGTAGTTTAATGAAGACTTATCTACTATTTTTTCATTTTATTTAAATAAAAATAAGTCCCTTTATACTATATGTATATACTATATATATATATATAAGTACTATATATGATAACGTTCACTTCAACAGTTATCCTAATTTCGTTCAACAAATATATCATTTACAAGGACTAGGATGATTTTGGCGAAGATATTAAATGTTTTAATAATGATTTTACTTAACTTCCTTGATATTTATTAATTCGCTCACAGAATTTAAAGACAGGCACAACAAGAATTTTATCTGCACTCAATGTGTCCGACAGCCTTTTTTGTTTTTCTTCATTAAAACTAAAATAATTATATTATCTTATATATCATGAGACATCTTTCCGATCAAGTTCAACAGTAATTCAAATTCTGAGCTCGTTCTTAAAATACGAACTTACGATCCTAAACTCAGAGAAGCGAAATACCATCATATAAGATTGATTCTTCACATTTTTCCCCAAACATCGCCGTGTCATGATTACCCGACATTTGAATGTTAATATTTAAAGTGTATGTTATAAGATATTCAACGCACATGTGAATAATGTTTATTGAAATATTGTTTTTTTATTTACAAAACACTTTATAACAATGGCACGGTTGTAACGCGGTGAGACAGCGTCTGGCTGTAACGCGATGGGTAGTAGTTTCGACCCCCACTAAGTGGAGTCATTATATGAGTGACTCGCTCTGGTAAGTCAAAGTGCGATGTTGAGTTCTATCACTTAACACACAGTGTCTCGAATTCAAACAGTTAGGAGAAATCATAAGCGATTCAAACTTCACAATTATTCAGTTCGGATTTAAATGGATAAGCAACAATTTCAACTTGTCGGAGATTTGTGATTATAATATGAACATTTAGCATCAAATTATCCTAGTATCATAGAAAAAATATATAGATAAAATATCATAAAGACTTAATTTATTTTCTAAATATTTTTTGGCCAAGTTCTTGGAAAATATTTCAAATTGTTTTTATATACACCGGATTGTGTAGAAAATAAGTTATTTTTTTAATTTTTGTGCAAAGGTGAAACTCACAAGCTAGACCAAACTAGAGTGCAAAAGTACAATCCAACCACATAGGTTTTATTATAAACACATGTTACTAAGATATTCAGTAGTTTAGTGGATTAAATTATGTGTAGATTTGTATGTCAAGATATTCTTACTATAACTCAATTTTGTTTTGGGACGCTAAGATGATAGTCTGCACGATTGCTTCAGTTCTGGTGAACACAAGACTCGTCGTGAATGAGACGTTAATAAACAACTTTAGAGCAATAGGAATGGCGAATTATTAAAGACAAAACAATTATACTATAATATAAGCCAACTGATCTACATTGACAGACGCAACCTCTGTAAAGTGCACTATGTCACTCTAAGCCATTAGTTCAATATAGTGTTAACGAGATTGTACAGATGTCTGTATGCTCCAAATGTGGTTTGCTATGGAATATCCTCACCCACGTGTTGCAACTCCACATACATAAAAGACCAGTAGTCAAAAGTGCCGCACTAAGTCTTTTGGAGGCTTTCACGCAAACGTCCTTAAACAAAGACAAAAACAAAATTTAAAAGTCCCTTTAGTTTTTTAATGTTCAGTTCAGTTCTTTGCATGACGTCGCAACCACTTCTCACGCGCGTTTTGTCTGTCACGGTAACGCAGACGCGTGTGTTGTGTGATTACATATTCAGCAGTTTGATAAAGACAAATCTACTATTTCTTCTTTTTATTTAAATAAAATACGTCCCTATTTTACTATGGATGGTAACGCTTCATTTTGATTAACTTCAACAGTAACCCTTATTTCGTTCTACAAATTTCATCATTTACAATGACAAGGATGTTTTTGGCGAAAAAAATGAATCGTTTTTTAATAACTTCTTTACTTTCATCCGCTTCCAGGAATAGAAGACAAGCAGAATCTTAATTTGAACACAATACGGACGCGCTCGCTTCTAAACAGTAATAACAGAATGCTGTTTTAACATTGTTGGAAGAATTATAAGCTTGAAAGCTTACATAAGGATATCCTTGATCACAAACGTAGATTTGATGTGATCATCGGTTACATTTTATTACTTAAATTTTAAGAAATCTCAGAAGTCTCTTGAAAATAATTATTTTTATATTCGAGTATGTATTGACTCAATAGGCCGTTAAAGGTTTTCCAATTAACATTACCTTTATGGTAAAATCTGAAATATTTTCATTCATGTGAAATATTTGTGCAGAATCGAAATAATGAAATAAAGAGTACGATATTTGGCAAAAGAGAAATAAAAGTATTTATTCCTCATACATACATTTCAATAATAATTACATTGTCAATAATTTTATACATTTATCAATGGAACGTAAATTACCATCAAGTACAGAAATATTGCAAAACCATTTGCACCATGTAAGCGCATTACCACGTGTTAAATGTATCAAGAGCCGTTGAAATATAAAAAAGTTATCACTTTTCATCTGAACGCAGAGTATCTTTCATATCTGTTGAGGAGCACTTACCTCGACACCTGAAAGAGTATATTAAACATTATGTAAAATACAAACACGATATTTTATCTTTTAAAAAGTGTCAAACCCGCGGCTTACGATAATGTTCCTATAAACCCTCCGACCAGACCAGATATTCAGTAGTTTCCTGGAGATATTATGGTAACTAAAGAACATGGACACACGGGCCAAATATTTTTTGACAAATGAAAATTACATTTTATCAACAACTATTTGTATTAAAAATAAATCTTTTGATTTTTTTTATTACAAAGGTGAGACACACATTCCTTAAACTAGAGTGCTAAAGTACAATCCAGCCACATCCAGGTTTCATTAGGAACACTTGTTACTTGTTGTACATTATTTGTTCCACTAAACTACTCAATATCTTTATATTGAGTAGTTTAGTCGAACAAATGATGTGTAGAATTATATCTTACAATATTCTTGCAACAACACCCTTTTTGTTGTCTACATTTAGTCTATAAATGACATATTCATTTTATATTGAAACTGCTGAGGTGGAGAAAGCTACTGTAATCAGGGACAACTTCGGAAATAAGAAGAATCTGTAGGATTACTCCAGTTCTATTGAAAGTGCATTTGAGAAAAACCCACAAAAGTCATAGGTCAGTCAATGGATGAGACTTTTAGCAATAGGAAAGGCTATTCTGTTATCAAAGGCCAAAAACAATTATAGTTGTGGATATCATATAACTTGTACCTCGTACTCATGTAACGTAAATGTCATTATAGTGCCCCAAGCCAGTAGCTTAGTTTGAATCTAACATCGTACGGATGTATGTATTCTCTAAATGAAGTTTGCGATATACACGGCTTCCCTACACTTAAACGGCCAGCGAACAATAGTGAGGACCACGATTACCGGTCTAGTGAGGCTGTAATACTGAAGCTACTTTATTTACGTAATATTGGAATTATCCAAACTAAAAAATTACACCATGACACTTAACGTCAGCTATTTAATTGGATTTTAATTGGATATTCAGTAGTTTCCTAACGACATTTTTAAAATATCTTCATTTTAAAGAAATATAATATTCCCCCATCAGGCCTGTATGTAGAAGTTACAAACTGTGGACGAGGCGTAAGTATGCAGAGACCTAAATTTTTGGCTTATACATGTAATATTAAAATCCACAAGCAATTTCATTGGCAACTAGTTCGTAGTGGCGTTTATATTCTAAATGATCATAAAGGATCGATTTTTTTTATAGGATAGGCAAGGCAGACGAGCGTGCGGGTCATGTGATGCTAAGTGATCACTGCCACCAACTGACCCATATAACACCAGAGTTTGTAGCTCACAAACAACCGACCGACCGAGTAAATGACTGACGGACCAACGAACCGTCCAACGGACCAAACAACAACCACACTAAAACCTGAATTAACGGAAAATCTGTATTAGCGAAAATAGTTACTTTAACAATAGTTTTTAAACTCATGCGTTTCGTTAGATTTAAAAAGTAAATAAATAAGAAAACATCCATCTGCCTTACGCTGTCTGTCACATCTGTAGTGAATGCCAGGACATCCCTAATTATTACGAGCGGGTTTGCCGATTTGGCTTTGACTTTTACCTTGACACCTTGTATCTTCACTCTGTCTTGCTTGGTGCAAGACAGAGTTTAAGGTCTTTTTTGTATGACAGCTTAGGACGAATTTTTGGTTGCGTGTCTTTCGAACTCTGTCTGTCGCTGCTACCATTCTCTCTATGACTGTATCTAAAATGTGCTGAAAGTCCTTAGACTACATTGTGAGGATGTGGCTTAGGATTGTCTGGAATAGCAGCAGCTGCGGCGTACCTTAATACACTAAGTGATGCTCTGTTTCCGTTTATAGATCTTTTGTCCTTTGCTATATCCAGTTTTTCCTGGTAGAATCTAGCTTGTACGGTGGGTTGGGTGAATCTTTTAGTTTTTTTTGCGTTTTTAAGTTCACTCGTGTCTAACTCTAACGATCTTGTGCTTGTGCCGCCGACCTAGTGCCGTAATAGTAGATTGCTGTTTCTGCGGTTTTTCCTTTATGTGGTGCAGTATTTGTTTAATCTCGATTATTTTATTTGGGGTTATCTCGGGTCGGTGGTGGCAGTTCTGTAAATGTTTTAGTTTTTTGCCGCTGGTATCTAAGACTACTTCCAGCTACATGTGAAGTTCTTTGTTCTTCCGTAGGGCTTACAGTTTATTTGAGTTTCCTGTAATCCTTTAACAAAGTCTAGTAGTCTGCACTTTGCTCGCTTTTGCTCGACTGGAGAAGCAATGTCAATGTTTTTATCTAGCGGTGCGGTGCGCCATTTCATATCCTAGCCATGACCTTGCGGCCTTTGTTTCGGCTATAGCGCATGTTATTTCCTATTTGGGCTCTGATAATTTATCCATTAGTTTTACATCTGCGGTTTTGCCGTTTGTCCTATTTTTCGATATTTATGCGAGAGTTGAATTGTAAAATAATGAATGTATATAGTATTTCTCTGTTTTAAATTCTTGACTCTTTCGTTCTGCTAGTGTTCTGGGTTTCGATGGAGACTCAGGTAATGAAGCGCTAGCAAAGTGATTTGAAGGTTCTATTGGACATCCCATTGATTATATTATGATAAAGCCAATAACCGAAATTAATTAATAAGAGTGTAGAGTAGATAAAGACTTGTAATTGTCTGTACAAAAATATTCAGATATAGTTGGCAATCTCTACATTGAGAACACGTCCATCCATCACGGACACAATATGACGTTTATTCGGTAATTATTAAAACGTTTTAAAAGACAAGTATCGAAACATATCTAAGTATAGAACTACTTCTCACGCGCGCTATGTCTGTCACGGTAACGCAGTTGCATGTGATTTATAATTCAGATATTCAGTGGTTTAATGAAGACGACTACTATTTTATTATTTTATTTAAATAAAAATAAGTTCCTATTTTACTATGGATGATAACGCTTCATTTCATTTAATTCCAACAGCAATCTTTATCTCGTTCAAATATTCCCTCAAATTCCTCCACCTACCGACTGGAGCCCATTAATCAGTCTACTGGCGGACGAAGATGTTCCTTTATAAAGCTCTTTTTATATCTTCAGTAGTTTAATGGTTTTCCAAATATGTACTTTATTTATAACGACATGGATGTAATGTAGGGACAGCTTCTGGCATGAAAATTAGTTGATTTTAATAACCATTTTACTTAATATTAATGCTTTCATATTCAATTACTCTCAGGAATAGAAGACGGACAGAAGCAGAATTGTCACTTACACTCAATGTGTTCGATATTCAATAGTTTTATGTAGACAATTTTATCTTTTCCATCAAATTCAACAGTAATACAAATTTCAAGCTCGTTCTTGAAATACGAACTTATGATCCTAAACTCAGAGAAGCGAAATACCATCACACAAGATTGATTCTTCAAATCTTTCCCCAAATATTCAAAGACATTTGAATTTTAATATTTGAAGTGTATGTAATAAGATATTCAAGGCACATGTGAAAATATTTATTGAAACATTGTTTTTTTTATTTACATAACACTTTTTTTTATTTATAAAACACTATAACAATGGCACGGTCGTGGCGTGGTGAGACAGTGTCTGACTATTGTACAAAAACATTGCAATACTTGACACCAACAACAGTTTAGAGTTACATCAAATGGAAACTTACAATACTATTAAGAAGTAACTGCAGGAGTACATCGTGCGTGGTATTCAAACAGTTAGGAGAAACCATCAGCGATTCAAACTTCACAATTATTCAGATCGGATATAAATGGACAAGCAACAATTCCAACCTGCCGGAGATTTGTGATTATAATATGAACACGTAGTATCAAATTATCCTAGTATATTATATTATAGTAACGATACATATGATGACGAATTAAATATTGCGAAAGAGTGTCTTTGTTAACTCTGCATCGACTTATTACCAACAAAAATGTATCACATCTTCTTTTTAGAGAAAAACCTTCAAAGGTATTCAAAAAAATTCTTTTCAGACATATCATAATTTCATTATCAACAATTTTATACATTTATCAATGACACGTAAATTACCTTCAAGTATATAAATATTGAAAAATAAATTATCTGGTTATCAAAACTATTTGCCACTTGTAAGCGCAACACCATGTATTAAATGTATTAAGAGCTGTTGAAACATCAAGAAAATTTTCACTATTTACTATTTTTAAAGTGTTATTCCACACTTAGGATTAGAAAACATTTTTGAAAAAACGGATAAAATTTCGTATAATAATTTTTCAAAAATGTTTTTTAAAATTTTCACTATTCATCTGAACGTAGACTTAAGAACGTACCTCAAGATTAAAGACATAATTTATTATATCTCCTAGCAAGTGCTCCTTAACAGTATACTACGTTAATTGTGAAGTAGAGTTATACTTGTCACCTGAAAGAGTATATTCAAACATTTTTTAAAATACAAACACGATTATGGTATGGGTAGGCTTCCTATACACTGTGTGGCCTAATGTGCCATTAGGATTCTTTATTACAAGTACATCAAGAAAAGCTAAAGAGTTATTTGCCTGTAATTCTATTGTAAATTTTATGTTGTTATTAATAGAATTCAGATGGTTTAGGAATATATAAATATTATCCGTAGGTAAAATTGTGAAAGTATCATCTACGTACCGCTTATATTCTAGGTAGACATGGTGCAGAGCCAAGAGCTATCTCCTCGAAATCCTCCATGTATATATCTGCTATTACAGGGATACAGGCGAACCCATAGCAATGCCATCCACTTGCAAATAGAATACCTGATTGAACACTAGATATCCAGATGTAAGGCAGTGTTCTAAAAGTTCAAGATATTCAATAGGCATCTTGTTTTTCTCTAGCTTCCACTTGACAATCCTGATGCAGTCCTTTATAGGTATACTGGTAAACAGCGACTGGACATCAAAACTGACCATGGTTTCATTGCTAGCTAACTTAAGAACTTTTAGTCCGCTAACAAAATGGTAAGAATCCCTGACATAAGATGTTGTGTGACCACGCACCATTGAGATACCAACAGGTATCTCAATGGCGAATCCCACCGTCACCCTACACAGTTATCTACCGTTGGCAAATCTTTGTTTCAGAGCGCTTACCATCTTTGCGACGCTGAACACCTAGGGGACGAGCTTCGACAGGTGAAGGGTGCCCTTCATCAGAACAAGCTGCCAGTTCCCCGACAGCGTTGTATGAAGACCAACAAGCCACCCACAGTGGAGAGACAGCCAGCACTTCTACCGTTTGTGAAACGAGTTACAGACAGGATTGGCAACATCTTAAGAAGAGCTTCTATTAAAACCATATTCAAGCCTAATAAAAAAGTGAGCCAATGCTTGAGACCCGTGAAATGTAATATTCCTTTGCAGTGTGCAGGTGTGTATAAACTAGACTGTGACTGTGGCTTGTCATACATTGGCCAAACAAAGAGGAGCATCGGGGTTAGGGTGAAAGAACACATATCCGATGTCAAGAATGGGCGTGTATTGCAGTCAGCTGTGTGTGAACATACAATGAATAAGTCCAACCACTACATCAGGTTTGATAAGCCGCATATCCTCGCTAGGGAAAGTAGATATGTTCCTAGAATGATCCAGGAGGCTATTGAAATTCAAAAACATCCAAATTTCAATAGAGAAGATGGTTGGAAACTATCTACCACCTGGGACCCACTTATTAAAAATTTAAAGTCCCAAATCCACCACACCAGAGACAAAGATACAGTGAGCTCATTCTGCAAGAATCCAGGGCAGTACGCGAGGCAATTAAGAAATCGATGGCGGTAGTTTGATATAATTATTATTATTATTTTTTGTACCAACTGACAGACGAATGCCACCTCAGTCTACCTGTGACCACGGACTACTGTAAAGTGTTCGAAACGTCAGGTGTCCAAAAATGTATTTTCGAATACCAAAATATACGCGATTAATCCGGTTAAATAGTTTCATTTAAAACGTATAAAAATCGCGAAAATTAAAGATCTTATTAAAATATACGTGAGTAAAATATTGTGATATTAGACAAAAAGTGGCGGGAAAAGAGGTCAAAAACAACTTCTCACGCGCGTTATGTCTGGCACGGTAACGCAGACGCATGTGCTGTGCAATTTAGATATTCAGTAGTTTAATGAAGACAAATCTAATATGTTTTCATTTTATTTAAATAAAAATAAGTAATTATTTTATTATAGAAGGTAAGGCAACATTTTAATTGAATTCCAAAAGTAATCCTTATTTCGTTCTTCAAATACTTGATTTATAACGACAAGGACTTGACGAAGAGACAGTTTCTGGCATGAAAATGTGTTGTTTTTAATAACCATTTTACTTAATATTAACGCCTTGATATTCATTCACTACCAAGAATAAAAGACAAACAGAATTTTGACTTGCACTCAATGTGTCCGATATTCAGTAGTTTCATGAAGACATTTTTATTTTTCTTCAATAAAACGGAATTAATTGTATTTTATTATATATCATGAGACATCTTTGCGATCAAGTTCAACAGTAATCCAAATTCGGAGCTCGGTCTTAAAATACGAACTTACGATCCTAAATTCAGAGAAGCGAAATACCATCATATAATATGATTCTTCACATCTTTCCCCAAATATCACCGTGTCATGATTACCCGACATTTGAATCTTAATATTTAAAGTGTATGTCATAAGATATTCAACGCTCATGAGAAGAATAAACATTGGTACATTGTTTCTTTTTTACAAAACATGTTGTTTTACAAATGTTTGTATTGATTGATTACAAAATATTTGTAAAACAACAATATGTATTCTAAATAATTAAATTTAGATTTCGTTAAATTTAAAAAGAAAATAAATAAGAAAATATCCATCTGCTTTGCACTGTCTGTCTCATCTGTGTTGAATGCCAGGACTTACCTAATTAATACGAGCGGGTTTGCCGATTTGGTTTTGACTTTAATCTTGAGACCTTGTATATTGACTCTGTCTTGTATCAATTTAAACTCTTTTTTAAGGTGCTTAGGACAACATTTTGGTTGCGTGCCTTTCGAACCCTGTCTGTCGTTGCTATGTGTGACGGGTGAACTCATATGTGGACGGGTAAAACATGTGTGGACGGGTTAAATCACATGTGGACGAGTGAAATCATATGTGGACGAGTGAAACATGTGTAGACGGGTGAAACATGTGTGGACAGGTGAAATCATATGTGGACAGGTGAAATCACATGTGGACGGGTGAAATCATATGTGGACGGGTAAAACATGTGTGGACGGGTGAAATCATATGTGGACAGGTGAAATCATGTGTGGACAGGTGAAATCACATGTAGACGGGTGAAATCATATGTGGACGGGTGAAACATGTGTGGACGGGTGAAACATGTGTGGACATGTGAAATCACATGTGGACGGGTGAAATCATATGTGGAAGGGTAAAACATGTGTGGGCGGGTGAAACCATATGTGGACAGGTGAAATCATATGTGGACAGGTGAAATCACATGTGGACGGGTGAAATCATATGTGGACGGGTAAAACATGTGTGGACGGGTGAAATCATATGTGGACGGGTGAAATATGTGTGGATGGGTAAAAGCACATGTGGACGGGTGGAATTATATGTGGACGCGTGAAATCATATGTGGACGCGTGAAATCATATTTGGACGGTTGAAACATGTGTGGACGGGTGAAATCATATGTGGACGCTTGTAATCATATTTGAAAGGGTGAAACATGTGTGGACAGGTAAAATTATATGTGGATGAGTGAAATCATATGTGGACGGGTGAAATCATGTGTGGACGAATGAAATCATACGCGATCGTTTTGAAATAATTTCACATATGAATGTGGACACGTGAATGGCGTGTCTAGATTCTTGACACTAGGTTTTCTCTAACTACCTCGGTATGTAGGTTTGTTAGCCGTTAGTATGCAAGAAGTCTACTTGAGTAAATTTCTACTTGCACATATATCTTTACTTTTAGTCTCTCTCCATCTCACTCTCGACAACAGAAACAAAAATCACTAAATATTAAATTATATTTTACTTTACTTAATAAATTTACCTAAAGGGACTCTAAATGTACTTACTATCAATGGACATTCTTAAAATAAATTTCCTTACAAGTTTAGATTAAAATCAAAACACAAATTACTTCTAATTTATGGATTTTTATTACCATGGCTTTTTGCTAAGATTTTAAAATCAATATTAATAAAAAAATGTGTGAACGCTTGTTCGCATGTGTGTGTGCGTGTGTATGTACGTGAGTGTATTAGTGTACACACGTAAGAAGGGAAACTAATTAATGACGTCTTTTGTAGAAAAACGACGCACTATTTACAACGTTAATGGAATTGGTTAAATAAAGTTAAATTAGATAAAGTTTAAGCAAAATAAATATAACTCAAAAACAAAGACGGCGCGTAATAGAAAAAAAGTACAATATTTTTTACATTGCTATGAACCTTCTTTTAATAAGATATTTGATTTTTGCGATTTTTACACATTTTAAATGAAACTATTTTAAACGAAATAATCGCGTATGTTTTGGTAGACGTTCAGTTGAGTCTACCTGTTACCACGGACTACAGTAAAGTGTTCGAAACCTCATGTTTCCAAAAACGTATTTCCGAATACCAAAATGTACGCGATTATTCAGTTTAAAAAAGTTTAATTTAAAAAGTATAATAAATTTATCAAAATCAATCGTCTCGATGCTTATACGACCAAGCTTCAGTTAAGGCAATCAGTTCCGCGCACAGTATGAAAGCTTTGCAACTATTTCGTAATCTCATATTCCATTTTAATTATTTTCAATCGACGCATCGGTATATTTTTTTTGCTTTTATTTAGCTTCACGCTTCAATACAGTATAGCAGAGTATACAGAAAGAACATAGTGTCAAGACACTCCGTATTTCGCTTTACACCGAATCCGAGACAACACGCAGATGGAACTCGGTATATAATTAATAATAAATTGAAAATTGTAAAATTAAATAAGTTACACATTTCATACGCATATCAAGTGCATTATAAAAACGTTTAGGTTTATAATGTAACTAATAATGGTTTCTTCTTTCTGACCCAATATGATGTTTGAAATACAGAGAAGCATTTAAAAAGAAATGTAATGAGAGAACAGGTCTTCAATAACCTTGCTGTATATATGAGATTTCCTTATAAACGCACCTATAACTCTCATACATTGATTTTGTATAATATCTAACTCAAATGACTGTGAGTGCGGGCATCGTCCAATAAAAAACTAGCATAATCAATTCCACTTCTTAGTATAGAGACAATTTTGTTAAGTATTTGGGATGAATTCCCCAACAAGAACCTGCTAAAACTAAGGAAACTCCAAAAATAATAACATATTTTTGATCCTACTCCATAACTATCCAATAGATTCAGAAGTTTATGTATATTACTATACACTCCATCTATGTGAATAAAACATAAAGGCCTAGAACTCTCTTGACCAAATCCTGATTGAATTAAAAAAATTAACTTACTTAGGTTATCAAGACATGAATGCCGAGAAGGTATTGGAGCTTTCAAAATACCATTCAAATCTGTTGTTTAGAATGGAATGGAAAACTTTAAACACACGACATAAGGAATATGTGTCTAAGAGAAGACGTAGAACGATGCGGTCTTCATTGTACTATTCCATGACTGAGAAGTAAGTTAATTAACTTTAAAAGCCAATCTTTTCCATGTCAATATCATGTCAATTTCAGATTACGACTTGCCTTCCTTTGCCCGACGTCTATACAAGTCGTCAATTAAAGCCACACGGCGTTTTTTTACTCGTGGACTTTCGAATAGCAGGTTATGTTCGGAGCCACCTATTTTGCAAATCTGTCGTTATTATTCCAACATATTAAAGTGATATATTATTTTACTTAATATATATAGCCACTATAAACCATATTACACTATAAACCACTCACCCTCTCAGAAAGCTCCTCTGGTTTCTCCTCCAGCCTCTGTCCGCAGACTCTCGCACTGACCTATCCAGAACTAAACGCGGTCTATGAACACGTCCAATTCACAAACGACGCGGGGCAATGTCACATACTTGATGACGAGCATTAAACTTGGTAACTCTGTAACTAAATCACATTAAAATCTAATCGGACAACGTCTGACAGTGAATCGGTCGTGGGTTCGATCCACACTCGAAGGAGTGATATTTAAAATTAGGTAGTAGGTAAAGGTACTTTCTGTCTACCTAGCTATGCAGTGTATTTAAGGGTTAAATGGAATTTAAAAAAACATTGCAATACTTGACACCAACAACAGTTTAGAGTTACATCAAATGGAAACTTATAATACTATTAAGATGTAATTGCAGGAGTACATTGTAACGTTTATCTCCCCCCATATAGTATATATAAATACTATAGTTATAAAATCATGCCTTGGCTCATGATACTTCTCGCGGTTAGGACCCAATATCTTCATATTCGCAATAACTCAAGATGTTTTAGAGATTCAGAAGTAATAGTGTCAAGAAATTTCAATTGCAAAATTTTAAATTTAAATAATTAGCCATCAGAAGGTAAACTCATTTATTATATATTTGCCATCAAAAAGTATCGACTCGTATATGAATTTATTTACCATCAGAAAGGGTTTTTTATATGAGCGTGAATGTCATAGTAAGAATGAAGAAGAACGTGCTTAGTTGGTTTGGGCACGTTGAAAGAATGAGCGATGAAAGAATGGTAAGAAAGATTTATGAAGCCAAGGTGAGTGGTACGAGAGGTCGGGGGAAAATTCGGTTGAGCTTCGAAAACGCAGGATCGAAGGTACTGGAGGAAGGTCACGTAAAAAGTATGAGGACCCCCCGAAGGGCATGCATGAAGAGGATAATGACTGTGGACGAGGCGAAAGAGGTATACAGGGATAGTAGCGTTTGGCGCTCCGTACTCTCTGACTACCCCGCCAGGGATGAAGCGTGAAGCTAAAAAATAAATATTTTCATTCATGTGCCAGCATTAATAGTTATTAAAACTACAGAAAATCTTAGTTCAGAATCAAAATAAGCAAAAGTATGGTATTTGGCAAGAGAGAGAAATGTACAAAAAAATACGTTTCCATTGCATAAGATATGAGAATATATTTAAAGATGCAATCTGTCAACAGATTAGAAGTTTTGATATCGACCATGTATTTCCGATACATGGTCGAGTTGTTCCGAGAACACTTCACACGTATGTATGTAATATAGATATTCAGTAGTTTTGTGAAGACAAATTGTATCTTCGTAGTTGTAATAAGGAAGTAAGTTTGTACACCCCTTCCCATTTAATTTGTTCTCTCCTCTAACCCAAGGTTGCCTGGAAGAGATCGCTCTCTTAGCGATAAGGCCGCCTGTCGTGCTACTTTTCATTAGTCAATACTCTCCTGTGCGGTGTACAATAAAGAGTATTTTCATTTATTTTCATTTCATTTCATAAGTTTTATAAGTTTTATAAAATATCGGTCGGTATATAAGGTATGTGAGAAAACGACTCGTAATAGTGAGAAGGCAAAGTTTGCTCAAAAATAAAAGTAATTTGGGAAAGGTCAAAACATCAAGTCAATCAAAAAATCAGAAATCCACAGTCTTTGGGCTGATGATGACATTCTTATCGAAACCTTCCTTAGATATTTACCTCAAAATAAGCAAAACAAGATCCAAATATAAATAGATATGAAATTGTATTTCAGTTTTGAATTATGTTTGTACTCTTTGAATTAATTCGAACAACTGCGACATAGTCATCTTACAATTCAGTGTATAAGAAAATAACTGGTTAGATAAGATCTAGTTAACAATCTCCATATTTGAAACTATCAGTTATTGGAATATATCATACAGCGGACATTACATAATTATTAAAATATTTATAATAACAAATTCCATATAATGTTATATTTTAATATCAAAATTCACTTTTATAAAACAATACATTCTTTACAAATCATAAATGATTGAATAAGAGATATAGGACGTGCATAGAAAATGAATACGTTAGTAGTTTCTTTAATAGATTCAGATTACTTAAGGATAAAAATATTCAAACTTCTTACAGACCAATAGCTTTAATATTGTACCCGTTACATGGTGAGACTACTTAGAGAACGCTTGAAGTGTGTGTAATATCTGTCTAAGTAACACAGAGGCATGTGCCAATACAAGAGATATCCAGCAGTATATGAGAACATTATGTAGTTAAATAAAACATCAAATAAAAGAAATAGCTTTCTCTATGGATACAAGTTCTACAAACATTAAAATCAAATACAAACTGGCAATTAATATGAAGAACACTTCGTACGATTATGATAAAAATCAATTCAAAAACCATTTCCCACAGCTCCTGAATGAGAGCAACATTTCAAACAAACGAGAAAGAAGTTACTTTGAACACGTATTAATAAGATATTAAGTAATTATGTCCACATTCTTTAAACTAGAGAGCGAAAGTACAATCCAAACACATAAGTTTCATTATGAACACATGTTACTGAGATATTCAGTAGTTTAGTGGAACAAATAATGTGTAGAATTATATGTTAAGATATTCTTGCAACAACACCCTTTTTGTTGTATACATTTTGTCTATAAATGAAATATTAATTTTATATTGAAACGGCTGAGGCGGACAAAATTACTGTAATCAGAGAGGACTTCAGAAGTAAGATTTCTTCAGAAGTAAGAAGTAAGAGTCTTTACTTGCTTTTGGAACAGTTCAGAGAAGAGTATGTATGATTTCCCCAGTTCTAGTGAAAGTGCCTTTCAGAAAGACCCACAAAACTTATAGTGGATGAGAATTTAATCAACAACTTTGAAGCAATAGAAATGGCGATTATATTATCAAAGGCCATTATAGCGCCCCAAGCCTGTAGATTAGGTCTGAAGCTAACACCATACACATGTATGTATTCTCTAAATGACGTTTGCGATATATACGACTGCCATATACATAAACGGCCAGCGGACAAAAGTGAGGACCGCAATCACCGGTCTAGGTCTTTTGGAGACACACTTAAACAACGATAAAACATCATTTAGAATGACAATATTCCTTTAAAATATAGTAACAAAGACATCCAATTACCTTCTGAATGCAGATTACATTTTAAATCGTCTCTCCCACATGAACGCTGTTTTTTATGTTTTGTTGTTAGTAGAATAATTATTGTTTTAGTTTATCTCCTGGTTGAAACCACTCCGACAATGATGGCATTCCGAACAACTTATTTTCAGTTTCGAGTCGGAGTTCAAGAAAGGGAAAAGTTTAAATATAACATAATAAAAAGCGGATTCAAATCCTGCTGCGCTCAAATTTTTATACGTTTTTTTCAAAAATATTTTTTAAATCTATATTTGATTCAATCATTTCAAGTCAGATATTTGGAATTTAAAAAAGTGTAACCTCTATTGAACATATTCAGCAATGTTTTCACGACTTCAGTTGAAAATGCGACAAAGTCAATGCAGTTAGAAATTATCGACATTCATAACGACCGAGATTTACGCAATAAATTCAACGAAGGAGACATTGTTGGAACATGGAACTGCATTGATAAACTCTTCGTACATATTGTACGAAGAGTTGCGCGTAAACGCTCTGAAATGTGCCAGCTTATTTGGTTCTACCTGCGTACGTGAAAAAACTTTTTCAATATTAAATAATAATAAAACAAAAAATCAAAACCACCTTGCTTTGGTAATTATTGAGATATTTTAAAAATTCAGATTTGAAATATACGTGAGTGTAAAAATCTTGTAATATTAGACAAGAATTGGCGGAAAAAGAGGTCGAAAACCACTTCGCACGCGCGTTATGTCTGTCACGGTAACGCAGACGCATGTGTTGTGTGATTTAGATATTCAGTAGTTTAATGAAGACAACTCTAATATTTTTTCACTTTATTTTAATAAAAATAAGTCCCTTTTTTGCTATATATGATAACGTTCACTTCGTTTAATTTCAACAGTAGTCCTTATTTCGTTCCACAAACACAACATTCACAACGACAAGGATGCTTTTGGCGACAAAATAAATTGTTTTTTATTAAAAATGTTACTTAATATTAACGCCTCCATATTCATTCACTCTCAGAAATTTAAGACAGACAGAAGCAGAAAGACAATTTTGTTTTTCTTCATTAAAACTAAAGTAATTATATTTTATTATATATCATAAGACATCTTTACGATCAAGTTCAACAGTAATCCAAATTCCGAGCTCGTTCTTGAAATACGAACTTACGATCCTAAACTCAGAGAAGCGAAATACCATCATATAAGATTGATTCTTCACATATTTCTCCAAATATCACCGTTACATGATTACCCGACATTTGAATGTTAATATTTAAAGTGTATATTATAAGATATTCAACGCACATGTTTTTTATTTACAAAACATTTATATAATAACTATATGTAGTCTAAATAATTAAATGGATTTTTCCCTATGAGGGGACGGGATAGAATATAATTCCTCTCTGCTGTTGGGTAACGTCCCGGAAGAGGCGGGTGTACCAGTAATTTGATGGTAGGAGGTTGATCCTACGACTGGCTCGCGACCACCATCATGATAAAAACGATCCATCAAATATTTGACCATGTATCGGAACACATGATGCTGAATTATAATTTTAGAGTTACATCAAATGGAAACTTACAATACCATTAAGATGTAACTGCAGGAGTACATCGTGCATGGAGAGTGAGGGTATTCAAACAGTGAGGAGAAACCATAAGCGATTCAAATTTCACAATTATTCAGATCGGATATAAATGGACAAGCAACAATTTCAACCCGTTGGAGATTTGTGATTATAATATGAACATATAGCAACAAATTAACCTAGTATATTATATTATAGTAACGATACATATGATGACGAATTAAACATTGCGAAAGAGTGTCTTTATTAACTCTGCATCGACTTATTACCAACAATAATGTATCATATCTTCTTTTTAGAGAAAAATCTTAAAAGGTATTTAAAAAAAATCTTTTCAGACATATCATAATTTCATTATCAACAATTTTATACATTTATCAATGAAACGTAAATTACCTTCAAGTATAAAAATATTGAAAAATAAATTATCTGGTTATCAAAACTATTTGCCACTTGTAAGCGCAACACCATGTATTAAATGTATTAAGAGCTGTTGAAACATTAAGAAAATTTTCACTATTTACTATTTTTAAAGTGTTATTCCACACTTAGGATTAGAAAACATTTTTGAAAAAACGGATAAAATTTCGTATAATAATTTTTCAAAAATGTTTTTTAAAATTTTCACTATTCATCTGAACGTAGACTTAAGAACGTACCTCAAGATTAAAGACATAATTTATTATATCTCCTGGCAAGTGCTCCTTAACAGTATACTACGTTAATTGTGAAATAGAGTTATACTTGTCACCTGAAAAAGTATATCAAACATTATTTAAAATTCAAACACGATTACCATTTAAAAAGAGTAAACACCACGACTGACGATGATGTTCAGTAATTTCCTGGTATATTTGGTAGTGGTTTATTTCCCTTTTTGAGGTCATGTATAGTATGATGTAATTTAATAACTTTCTATAATTATGTATAGGTTCTGTGTGTAAGCTATTTAATTCCATTTTAGTTCTTAATATTGTTCTGAATGTTCCCCAATTAGCTTTATTTGTATTGTATTTCAAGGTGGTTCGTTTCTTTTTTTGTTTATTTTGTTCTTATTATTTAAAGTAAGCGTAAATTCTATCGATTTTATTGAGATGAGTGACATGCATATGTGTTTAATTTCTAATTATTGATAAATTCGGATATGTAAAAATGCTAAGGTCAATGATAAAAGTCCTGGCAATGTTATCGGTTCCTACGTTGCCAATTATTAAATCACTGGTATTGAGCTTAATTAGGTCTTTACTACTGAATAATAGAACCTCATTGAGAATGCCACCCGTTGAAGTCGCCATCAATTGTTATATGTGCATGTGGATGGTGTTTTAAAAACAATTCAAGTTTATTTAGAGCATTGTCTGGATCTTCTCTTGGTTCAATGTAAACACTAAGTATATATATATATATATATCTTAAATTCAAATTTGCCAAGGCTTGAATATGTACTTTCAGAGTGTCTTTGTTAACTCGGCATCGACTTATTACCAACAAAACTACATCACATCTTTTTGATAGGAAACCTTTATAATATATTTAAGTAAAATTCTCGTCAGACATATCATAATTTCAATGTCAAGAATTTTTTACATTTATCAATGGAACGTAAATTACCTTTAAGTATAAAAATATTGAAAAAAATAATTTGGTTATCAAAACCATTTGCACCAAGTAAGTGCAACACCATGTTTTAAATGTGAGATATAAAGAAAATTTTTAATATTCATTTGAACGCAAAGAATCTTTCATATCTCATGAGGAGTATTTACCTCGACACTTGTAACAGTTTGCTCCGGAAATCCCTCTCACCAGACAAGATATTCAGTAGTATCCTGAAGATATTATCGTAACCAAAGGAAACGAAAGGAAATTCTTGGCAAAAAAATAATATTTTATCTACTGTTTTTATTGGAATTAAATCTTCTGATTTTTTATTACAAGCTGAGTGTGTCCCACCTCCCTAACTCCAAATTAGACCGCAAAAGTTCCAAATAGGTTTAGTTATGAACATATGTTACAAAGATATTCAGTAGTTTAGAGGAACATACAATGTGTAGAATCATATCTTAAGATATTCTTGCAACAACACCCTTTTTGTCTACATTTAGTCTATCACTGAAATATTAATCTAATATTGAAACTGCTGAGGCGAAGAAAAATACTATAATCAGGGAGCATCTTCTTGACTTGCATTTGGAACAGCTAAGAGAAGAGTCTGTACGATTGCGCCAGTTTTAGTAAAAGTGCATTTGAGAAAGACACACTAACCTTATAGTAGATGAAACCTATTGAGCTTCAAGGATAATCCCAGGCCTTTCAAGTGGCCATAAACTGTAAGATTTGTTTTATTTAACCTCATACCGATCTCACGTGTTATTATTCGGTGCCTCGCGTCAACTTATGTCTTTTTTGCGTCATTATCAGATTCAAACGGCCTTCGCGAACATAATACGTCTTCGACATCAAAATTGTCGGCTTGAAATTTAGCTATCCAGTTTGGGTACTGACACACACCTTTTCCATACTCATTGTTCAACTCTTTTCTGGCTTGACCAGCATTTTTATTTTTTTGGTATCAAAACAGTAAGATATGTTAAGAAAGCGGTCACTCTGCGTATGTAAAAGGGCACCAATTAAAAACTACTGCGTAGATTTCATTGGAACTTTTTTACACACAAATCTTGCTATATGAGCTCTCAAAGCATGTAGAAATTATATGCCTTAAGTGTGAAATTGAGCGTATAAAAAACCACTTAAATTTTTTCCGGAAAAAATGAAATTTCTTTTCGAACAACCCAATAGGTATTCATTGGGTACACACAGGAAAAATAGTTCTTGATTTTATGCGGTCGTAGATGTCAATAATCCATCATTGACATTAACAGAAAATAAGGGGGAAATAGCAATTTTCGAAAAATAATTATTTATGTAATATTTTAATTATCCAAATAATTTTAGAAAAAACGTATAAAAATTTTGAACGCAGTGGGATTCGAACCCGCGCCTCTTGGATACCGTCCAAGAAGCGCGGGTTCGAATTCCGTTGCGTTCAAAATTTTTATACGTTTTTTCTAAAATGTTTTCTAATCCTAAGCGTGGAATAACACTTTAAAAATAGTAAATATTATCCAAATAATGATTTTAATCCAAATAATTTTATATCTTTGTTTTAAAGAAATATAATATTCCCCTAAAAGTCGTGTATAAAGATGTTAAAGACTGCGGACGTGGCAAAAGAAGTACGCAGAGACCTGAATTTTTGGGCAAATCACAAAATCTTAAAATTCACAAGCAATTTCTGGGGCAACTGTTTCAGTTAAAGGCAGCTTCTACATTCTAAATTTAAAAGAACGAAAATGCATTATATTTACAAAGTATTAATTGTAAACAAAAATAAGGTTTTACGAGACAAACCAAATATTATTCAAAATACTTTGGATTTCAAATTTGGACAAAAACTCTACATGATCCAACAAACCGTCCCACAAACCACCGATAGCTATTTCAACAATGGGTTTTAAACTCCTTCCATCTGCTTTGCACTGTCGTCTCCTTGGGCAATAGGAAATTGCAAAGAATGCCTTTGCCAAACAGCTTCAATTCATCCAAATATATTATCAACACTAGATGCAATCGAAAAGAAAGATTACAACTTGTATGCAACGCTTTATATAAAATAACGAATAATTCATTAAGTTACCTTAATTATGTATATCGTATTATAGTTGATTGATTTCCAACATCAATTGATAAGAATAGAATAAATTTCGTGTAAGAAATAATGCCATTAGATAAGGTCTTATAATTATTACGTCAGTATGTAAATATTAAGATCTAGTTGACAATTTTTACATTGAAACTTTGTCCGCTCTTATACCAAGGATACAATATGGTCATTGTTTTGGTAATTATTGAGATATTTTAAAAACACAGTATTAAAATATACGTTAGTGTAAAAATCTTGTAATATTAGACAAGAAGCGGAAAAAGAGGTCGAAAGCCACTTCACACGCGCGTTATGTCCGTTACGGTAACTTAGAGGCATGTGTTGTGTGATTTAGATATTCAGTAGTTTAATGAAGACAATTTTATTTTTCTTCATTAAAACGAAAATAATTATATTTTCTTATATATCATGAGACATCTTTCCGATCAAGTTCAACAGTAATACAAATTCCGAGCTCATTCTTGAAATACGAACTTACGATCCTAAACTCAGAGAAGCGAAAGACTATCATATAAGATTGATTCTTCACATCTTTCTCCAAATATCGCCGTGACATGATTACCCGACATTTGAATCTTAATATTTAAAATGTACGTTTTAAGAAATTCAACGCACATGTGAATAATAAACATTGATACAGTGTTTTTTATTTACAAAACATTTATATAACAACTATATGTAGTCTAAGTAATTAAATGGATTTTTCCCTATGAGGGAGATAGAACATAATTCCTCTCCGCTGTTGGGTTACGTCCCGGAAAAGGCGGGTGTACCAGTAATTTCTTGGTTGGAGGTTATTCCTCCGACCATAATCATGACAAAAACGATTCTCTAAATATTTGATAATGTGTCGATGTCATGTAAGCCATCTTTAAGTATTTTCTCCCACCCTTTCCCTTATTTACCTTCACTTCTATCCCAAGGCCAGCAACGCATCAATAACTCTATTGTTGTGGATGTCTTTGAACAGAGGCGACCACTTACCATCAGGTGGCGTTTCTGCTTGTTTGCCTCCTTAATCCTTCAATGAAAAAATGTTAATTTAATTTTGAAAAACATCGCAATTCTTGACGCCAACAACAGTTAGAGCTACATCAAATGGAAACTTACAATACTATTAAGATGTAACTGCAGGAGTACATCGTGCATAGAGAGTGAGGGTATTCAAACAGTTAGGAGAAGAAGATATAAATGCACAAGCAACAATTTCAACCCGTTGGAGATTTGTGTTTATAATATGAACTAAGGACTAGACTTAAGGATGGAGAAATAAATAAATGAAAATATGAAGAAAGTGTTAAAAATCAACTGAGACTATTTTATTTATGTAATATTAAAATCATGCAAAACGTCAAATTACGTCAAGACACTTTACGTGTGGTATGTATTTGGAATATTCATTAATTTCCTAAAGACAATCTTTAATAATGTTAACGAATTATAATATTCATTCGGAAGTCACGGAGAAGTTAAAAACTAAGGACGAGACACCTACACTTTTGGCTAAAACAAAATCTTAAAAGCCACAAGCAATTTCTGTGGTGGTTGGTTCTAATGAAAGATGGCTTGTTATTCTAAATTTAAAAGAACAAAAGTGCACTATGAAATGATGACAAAGTATTGATTTTAAATCACTGAGTATCACATTTGGAAAAAAAATTTAGATGGTACTGCCCAACCAACTCACCAACGAACCAACCTACCAACCTACCATTTAATTATCTAACTAATCCACAATCCAATTATCCAACTAATGCAAAATTTTAAAGAATTCATGGCGAATCTCTATAAGGGAAAATAGCTTCTTCAACAATCTTTACCAAAGATTCTTATGTGCTTATAGTTTGAGGTAATAAATATCAATAGTTACAATTAAAATGGTGGAATATTTGCATACACTGACCCCTCCAGCGTTACATAACATCAGTAATTGTGTAAGGCTGCAACATTCCATTGGCCGCGAGCACCAGGGCTGCTGGTGCAACTGCTACCCAGCCCGCCGTGTCTGGGACCTTACCTTCTGGGCGGGAGTACCAGAAAGTAAACGAGGGTTTCAAGGTGTAGGTGTGCTATTGTCCTCTCAATTGATGAGTGCAATGATAGAATATAAGGCGATCAACCCGAGGGATAACAAGAATATTCTTGTTAGTGGCGTATGCGCCAGTATCCTCAGTGAACTGACTGACTATCAGGTGAACTAGAGGAGTTCTGGCAGTGTCAGGGAAGTTCTAGGTAGTGTAAGGGGGAACGAAAAATAATAGTATACGGTGATTTGAATGAATGGGTCGGAACCACACGATATGGTTACGAACGCGTAGTAGGGAAGTATGGTGATAAGAGAGTAAATGAGACTGGTAAGCTCATATTGGAATTATGTAAGGAAAAATGTTGTTGTCATGTTTACAGTCAGACGCTGATATGATTCCACTTACTTGGTTCAACCAGCTACACCGCCTCTCATTCCCTCACCTTTACCACTCGTCATCGTCTGTCTTCTGTCTCTTCTCCGATCTTCTTGTGAAGCCGCTGACATCTTCTGCTATCCACCTTTTCTGACCTATTATAAATTTTGTATTTTATACGTTTAGTTCCTACGGTATACGCGTCGCTCTCCACTCGAAAGATGAAAAACTAAATATAACTAAATGAAATAATTTATTATTTATACAATAATTTATTAATTATCCCCAATTGTTACAATACTAATGGTGATTGAATAAATTGAATATTACCTGTGCAGAACGTTCTTTCAATTTCCTGCTAGTTCCCTAGCTAATGCCCACAATCTAGTTTAAGATAATCGATCAGATTTAGCCGATTTGTCTTCTGACACTAACACTGTTATCATTTTATGTTCAATTTCTAGCGGATGTAGTTGACTAACAAATTAATTTGACACCTCTCATTTTGGCGTAAATATTTTAGACACTCTGGTTGGAACCCTTCACTAGTTAGTCAATGATTCCAATCCGAGTATCTAAAATAAAGAACTGCTTAATTCTATTAACTTTCCAACTTCTACTTCCATTAGCTTTAATTTGTACTCAACAACTTTTGGAATTCCATCACCAACAAATCTTGGCTTTCAATGCTTATTTTTTTTCACGCAATTTAAGTACTATTGTTAAACACCTTTACCTCTTGCCCAATGATTTAACCACGCATTCTTGAGTCTATTATTATTTTTGCTTGTCGTGTTGTGTGTACGACATACTGATTCTTCCAGAATATAAAGGCATCTGAAGACGTCAAAACCTGTTCTAATGCAGCCCCTACTGATGGTAATGATCTAGCTTCAATCACAGCTTCAATTTCTTTTAATATTGAGTATTTTTATTTATAATTAAGTATGTTTTTTGTTTGTCCGTCAATCTTTCGTAAAAACCATCATGCCAAGGGACTAATTCTATTATACATATCGAACATATTTTATTCTGTATCAGCTGATGGTACTTATTTATTTTTTACACTATATTTTTCGTCTGTGTAGTTTTGGGAAAGGCCGAGCTTGAAGAACTCTGACCTTGGCGTGGAGACCTCGAGAAGAAACTGTCAACTTAGAACACAGTCACAAGGGCGCCTCCTGTGAGGTATGAACCTTGGCTTGTGTACACTGTTTGCAGTGGGGGACTTGCCTGTCCGGAACAGGCCTATTGACATCGGGCAATTACGAAACTTGGACCTCGTCTCCACCGGCGGGGATGGTGTGAGTAGCGTGTGCGCTTGCGTGGGTGTATGAATTTACCTATTTGTTTAGGATCGTTAGCGTGCGTAATGGCGTCAGCTTTTTCTGATAGAACGTGTCAGGGTCTGCGGGTTCAGATGAGTAGCAGCTTTTTCGTAGTAGCTACTAGAAAGTTTGCTTCCGAACTCTTAGATAGGGTCTAGCTTATTGTCTCTGTGGGGATCTAAATTACGCATGTACCACGGCGCGTCCGTGGCCATGCGTATTTGTTCTGGAGGACTTGGAAACGTCCGAGATTCGTGTGTGCCAACATAATATTGGCATACGTGAAAATTGGCCTGATACACGTCGTATTTAAGCGGAAGCGTCTACTGAGGACGAAAGTCACTTTGCGGTAGACGTAATCTATGTGGGGCTTGAAGGACAACTACTACTCCTAGGTATTTGGCGAATTTCGGGGTTGGTGTTGGTTTGTCTTGCAGTTTGACTGTCGACCTTGTGTCGACGATGAGGGAAGAGAACTGAGACGCTTTTCTCGGGGTTGACCTCTATGCGCCATTTGGTGAGCCATTGGCCCAGATGGTTTGTCGCAAACGCGTTTTTCTATATTTACCGTATCGTGGCCAATAGCTAGATTGCGGTATTGTCCGCGAATAGAGCTAGATGAATCCCTGAAAAATAATAAAATAAAAAAAAAAAACGTGACATGTTCAATCTCAGAATCTTAAGATACTATTGATCACAGCCGGTGCAACGATCTTGATAACATCATACAAAGAGATACATATATATACTTACTTTCACACTTGTAATATCCCATAGACATATCCCATTTATAATTTATAATTACACAGGGATAGTATTATATTTCTGTTACAAGGCTGATATTAAGTTGGAAAAACAGATTGAAACATACAAAAAACTTTTACATATCACGGCAGTTTGGAATATAAAAAACATGTAAATATAAAAAATTATATATATTTTAGTATTGATATTCCTATTTCCTGTGAACGGGGTCACTATACTCATGCGAAAAAAATAGACAAGCAAAAATAGCAGTTCCATGCAAATTGGAAACAGTTGTCTTTTAAAAAACCTTTTAATGTTTAATATCAAAATGTAATTTTCTATTGACAAAAATGAACTTTTGTCACTATTTATCTGACTGAGTGACATGGCCGGAACGGAGAGTTTGATTGTCGACAGTCACTGACTGATACATATTTTTCTTGGCGTTTAACTTGTTAAATAATTAAGTATGATTGTCCAATTTTATATCGAAATTGCATATTATAGGATATCGAAACACGTTAAATCGAGGGTCGTTATACAGGGATTACACTGTATAAATATTTAGTGATTTTTTTTATACCGATTTTATATATAACTGAATAGTAAAACATCTTAACGGTTTTTTGATAAGTCTCCTTAAAATAAACAATAGTTTAGTAAAAAAATATTCTATTAATATTTTGAAGAAACGTAAAAATTTGAACGCAGCGGGATTGGTACCCGCGACTCTTACTCCCCATCCAAACGCTCTGACCGCTAAGCAGTCAGATACCAAAAGTCGTGGGTTCGAATCTCGGTGCACACACGTCTGTTACTGTTTGAGGAAAAATTTACTAAACGAATTTGTATGAAACTTTACATTATATTTATTCCCAATTCCTATTAACATTAAAATCACACATATTTCTAATAAATACACTTAAAATAAATAAAAAAAGAAAAATAATTAAAAAAACAACTTTATTTCCCAAAAAAAAACAAACAAAATCTTAGTACAGATAGCAAAAAAAATAAGGAAAACATTTGAAAAAAATTATAATAAAAACATATAAGCAATATAACCACAAGGTATATTATATAAACAAAAGTCAAACGCAGGTTCAGATCTTCATAAAATAATTATTATTATACATATATGTATAAGACTGTAAACGCCATCGGTTGTTGGTTCAATCCCACGCGATGAAATGATTATATTTAAATTATTTCCATTTCCTCACTCGTTGTGGTACCGCCTCCCAACACACCATATATCGAATACGGAGTGTCTTGACACTAGGCACTTCTTGTCAATCCTGCATTGTGGGATAAAGACGTGAGGCTAATAACAACTGTCTTGTTATTACTACCAGTGTGTGACAAACCACTCACAGACAAGTTAAAGAAGGAGAGTAGAGAAAGAGAGAGAGAATTCGCTAAAATCTCACAGGGGAGATGCTATATCAACAACTCAATCAATTTATCAAGATATTCAATGCGTTTGTGATAAACTGTAGAGACATTCTTACGGCCTATTTGAGGCATAAAGAAGAGAGAAAAAGAGAAGGGAAAGAGAGTTAGTGTCTAAAATACCAAGTGAATGGCAGACTAACTAACCCCGAACCGAATCCACGTCCTTTACTCACAATTTGTATTGAAAATAGATAACATCTAAGAAAATACATTATTAATTTATTAATTAATTATGTAAGTTGAACCATAAATTGTTTGGCGTAACTCAACGCTGCCGCCTTACCAAAATGGAAAATAGCTAATAGCAATAACTTAAAAGGTAATCTATACCTCCGAGAATCGAAGTTACATTCTCAAGAAGAAGAATTTGCATACTAAAATATAATATATAATTTTAGTATAAAAAATATATTTTTTTAAGAGATGAGAAAAAAGAAAGGGAATTCAATAATTGAATTTCAATTGAAGTCGATAAGTTTCATTTCACACAAAACAAGCACAAGACGTGTACAAATATGAAACTTACATACACCGCGAATATCAAATCGATCAAATCAAATCAATGTACGTTTTCACACAAAACAATGGTTTTTCGAATACCACTCGATCTATATCAAAACATTGTCACAAAAACAATCATTTTAAATCAAAAAAACAAAAACCAGTGCAAATTTGATAAAAAAAATAATGTGAAAATCATTTATAATTTGTCGAATTAAAAAAGAAATGGTATATATAAAAATCCCTTCGATTTTTTTTAATACCAGTTTCAATGGAAAAACTTGTAACTATTTTAAACTAAACTTCTACAGATTAAACTCTTAACAAATTAAAAGTTTGAAATCAACAATAATTAAATTTTTCACATAAGAAAACGTTCTTTAAAAAACATACACAAAAAATTTAAACGTCACAGGATTCGAACCCCGCACCTTTTGGAAACAATCCAAGCGCTTCTGACCGCTAAGCTATATGTTCTTCATCAATAAATTGTAACAAACGTAATGGCTTAGCGTAGAGCGCTTGGACAGGTAACAAGAGGCGCAGGTTCGAATCCTGCTGTGTTAATTTTGTTCAGTATACGTTTTTTAAAGAATGTTTGTTATCTAATCCCTAATGTGGAATACCATATTAAATATAATAAAATAATTTTTAAATGACTACCATAAAGTATGTTAACATTTTAGGATTTCCTATAGTTAGACCTTTTACAAGTGGCATTATGGTTATAATTAAAAAATAACACAGATTATATAACGAAAACCATCCTACTTCTACTAATTTACACAATATACACAAAAAAATCACTCAAACTAAAACAATAAGGCGATTGAGAAAAGAATCTTATCAATATACAAGACACATTGCTTGAAAACAAAAACGATTACAGAAAACAAATCAACATGTCCCAAATTGGTAATTTAAAAAAATATAACGTCAATAGTTACACCTGCGTATGTCACGGTGTGACAGTGACGTTAAAACACGTTGACGTACAAACACTGTGACAGTGACAGAGTTACACTATGACATACATACACCGAAATACGCCAAAAATATAATGTCAGTATTCAAAATATATTATTTTTAAATTATAATTTATATATTAAAGTAGCTCTTGTGTCAAATAGTTTGATAATCATATTAAATACAAACTCCATTTAAAAGAAACACACAAGTGTCAAGTAGTTGCATGACAAAAATGTGACGTCACCGCACTATGACATAAAAACATTTACCATAGCATTAGCCATAGTAAAAACAACAAAAAAATACGTCATTTCTGTTCTTTAATGGATATGAATACGTCATCATCCATATTCACTTCAACATAAAAATGATGCTGTTACAATGTCATACAGACATGTGAGAATTTTGACAAGCACGATGACGCCAATACAAGACGGTCACGTCACGACACCGCGTCACGACTACTTCAACGCGTCAACCAGCCCCGGTGCGTCAGCGTCATATATTCTGAAGCCGATTTCCTTGCAGTTCGTCACTTTAAGCACTCCACGACCTTCACCATCAGGCTCCATGAAGGCAACGGCTTTTGCTAATATATCATTTGTTGCGTTTTGGGGGAAACCTGCGGAAAAACGTATAGTTATGCAATAATTACTATAACCCTACACATATATATAAGAAAGACAATGTCTGATCATTTGTCACATGTTTAGAAAAGGATAATTAAATAAACAACTAGAAATTATTTTAAATATAAACTATAAGTACTATATATTTTTGATTTTCACTTTTTTCACATATATTAAATGAAACTATTTTAAACGCGATTAATCACGTATATTTTGGATGTTCAAAAATAAGAAAATAAGTAATGTACGTCATATTATAGGAATGTGTGTGTCAAATACGTGATAGTGCGTGTTAAATTTATTTGTGTCAGTGACTAAATAAACGTAGTGTCATATCACTACATCTCACCGCGTAAGTTAACGTGTAGTGACAAAGCCCGCAACTCTATGAACTCCGGCAGCATTTTCCTGACACTCTTGACGTCAACAGTTTCCAGGTTACCATAATCAATGTAGCAGAGTCGAATCTGCGACCCGCTGGGACCACCGACTTGCTCACAGAGGACCGCACGAAACCACTAGGAGCCTGTGACGAAAAATACTTATTATATTTTACACCGCTCTAAACACTAAACCATAAGTGCTATGCGTTTGTTACAACAGTTATTTATGTTGTTTGTATCTATACAGAGATTTATACATTTTTTTTAAACACGTAAAACGCCTCGAAGGTTTCCAAGCGTTCAGCATACCCTTCAAGTCAATCCTAAACTTGGACAGTTTCCAAGAGGATTTTTTCTAATCCTTAGAATAGAATAACACTTTAAAACAGTAAAAGATTTATATACATTTTTGCTACACAAAAATTATTTCCAAGAAATAATCGTAGAATAATTAAAATTTATTAAAAATATTATACATATGGTAGTAAATAAAGCATCTATACAGTCTGCCGTCAAAATCAATCCAGCCATTCCAAAGATAAGACGTAACAAACAAGCAAACTAACAGACAGACAGATATAAAAAAAAAAAGTAAAATATGCTTATTTAAGTCTATGATACAAACATGCATTTTAACATTCTTTAAATAAGAATATTTTGTTTTCTCAGCTTCACGCTTTTACCCCGCATAGCAGGGTAGACAGCAAGTACCTAGTGTCAAGACACTCCGTACTCCGCTTCCCACAGATTTTGAAACATTGCGTGTTGAATAGTGGAATTCAACAAAATTCCACTTCTTTGTATAGAGACATACAATTTTGTTAAGTATTTGGGATGAATTCCCCAACAAGAACTTGCTAAATCTTTAAATAAATTTGAAAAATTTGGATTATTTTTCTCGCATATTCTATATGAGATCGATACTTTTACTAAAACGGATTCCAGTAATAATAAATTTTTACTTTTAGAAGACGAAACAGATAGACCCAGTTCATTAAACAATACAGTGGAGCCCTTCAAAGCCGATTGTATTTCATTGCGAGCCGTCATCACATATTAAGATGACGTGTACAAAACAAAATTATCTACATATTGTGAAATAAAGACGTTTTAAATATATTAGCATTTGTGGGCAATCGCGAAATTAAAGGCGATAAAGGATCTCGCTGAGCTAAGCCCTGGCTGCAACACCCAGCTTTCTTTAACGTATATAACGAATAGTAAGGAAGCTCCATAAATAATAACATATTTTTGATCCTACTCCATAACTATCCAATAGAGTCAGAAATTTATGTATATTACTATGCACTCCATCTATGCCAAGAAAACAGTAAGGCGTAGAATTGCCTTGATCAAATCCTGATTGAATAAATAAAGTTAATTTACTTAGGTTGTCAAGACATGAATGCCGAGAAGGTATTGGATCTTTTAAAATACCGTTCAAGTCTGTTGCTTAGAATGGAATAGAAAACTTTACACACATGACATAAGGAATATGTGTCTAAGAGAAGACGTCGAACGTTGTGATTGTTTTATCGATCGATTGGTACTATTCCATTGCTGAGAAGTAAGTTAAATAACTTTAAAAGCTAATCTTTTCCATGTCAATATCATGTCAAGTCCAGGCTAGAAATTGCCTTCCTTTGTCCGCCGTCTATACAAGTCGTCAATTAAAGCCACACGCCACCTATTTTGAAAATCGGACGTCATTATCCCAACATGTTACACTATAACCCACTCACCCTCTCAGTCAGTCTCGCCTTAACCGACCCAGAGCAGACCCTGGCCGTTTGCCAGGTCTATGAACACGGCCAACTCACAAGTAACGCCAGGCAACTTCAACCTTGGTAGCTCTGGAAATCAACAGCTAAATTACTTTAAAAGCGAATCGGAGGCCACTCGTAGCGCTGTGGACAGCGCCTGACCGTGAACGCGATCGGTCGCGGGTTCGATCCCCACTCGGGGGAGTGATATTTAAAATTATTTTCATTTCCTCGCTCTGGTAAGACGAAGTGTGCCCATTGTTAATATCTCAGTAGAAAACGGAGTACGGAGTGTCTTGACACTGGGCACTTCCTGTCTACTCTGCTGTGCGGGATTAAAGCGAGAAGCTAAAACAATCTATATACAATCTATATCAAATCTATATAAAAATAATATAAAATTGAGTCCGTTTGTAATATTGAAATAGCCGCTTTTCATTTTATATATATATATATATATATATATATATATATATATATATATATATATATATATACATATAACAAAATAACATTTAATGTATATATATATATATATATATATATATATATATATATATACATATAACAAAATAACATTTAATGTATATCTGTGTAAAGACTGGACCGATTTTAAAGGGATTTTCATTGGCTTATAGCTGATGTAATAAAGAGTAACTTCGGGGACCTTTATTTTATAATTATGCGAGTAAAAATAAAGAACTAGAACAAAATAATGTATATATACACATATATATATATATATATATATATATACACACATATATATATTTATTTTATATACTACCAGCCAACCTTGTCATGTGGTTATAGTGTAAGTGCAAAAAAAAAAATGATTTATTAAGATGAATTGTTACTTATCATAAATTCTTTCACCTGGCGTTTGAACGCCTCACGTGAGGCTCAGAGACTGGCTCCTGTGACAGCAAATGAGTTTGGAATGAATCCCGATATATGTAAAGGTATAGAGAGTACGACGCTTTACTGGGATGGCAAGGATTTATTATGAGATTACAGGTAGGAGAAGTCAGAAGGCAGGTAAGATAGAGAATTGAGATCGAAAAGAAGGGAAATAATTATTAAAGGATTCTAGACTTACTGCGATCAGCCACCGAAAGCTAATCAAGCTGCTTTCTATAAGATGAAATATGGTCCTACTTGCGCAGATTATAGATAAAGCAAATACAGGAATTTAGTATCCGTTCAAGTTTGTTAATGAGCCTTTATTTATATCCAAGCAGCAAGCATCACCGTAATCTATAATAGGAAGCAGCAGGGTGTTAACCAATGGTAACTTAGTGTGTACAGGTAAAAAGTCTTTGAGCCTCATCATGGAATTCAAGAAACCGTAGATTTTGCGAGAGATATCATTAGCATAGTCGCTCCAGGTAAATTTGTTATCAATGATGATTCCTAGATCTTTAACAGAATTTTTTCAAAGAGTTATTCTACACTTAGAATTAGAAAACATTTTTGAAAAAACCCGCTGCGTTCAGATTTTTATACGTTTTTTCATAAATGTTTTCTGTTCCTAAGAATTGATGAAATTGATTGGAGTGCCTTTATATACAAGGTTTGGTATATTTTCGTAATTAAGCTTGGCTACCTGATGAGTGCTGCCAATGATTATAGCCTGACATTTATTGGCGTTAACCTCGATGCCGTATTTAGTGCACCAAAACGATATTTGTCGAAGGTTTGCATTTAACGTTTGAATAACATTATCAATGTTATCCACCCTAGCGTTTATAAAACTGCAAGTCATCGGCATAAAGATGGTGTGAAGATGTTATAATAGAGGAAACCGAGTTAATAAATATTAAAAAGAGTAAAGGAGAAAGAATAGCGCCTTGAGGCACGCCAGCCGTTACGGGATTTCTCTGATCCACATGAATCGACTGGTGATGTCCCTGAAGATAGGAAGAAAACCGTTCCGTAGCTGAACTGGAGACATTAGCGGTGGATAAACCCCATTTGTCGTATCACCAGTTTTCAAGAACACCCCCCTTAAAGCCGCGCCTGATATCAGTATATTGGGCCTGAGCATTTTGAGCGACTGCCAGTATCGCGATCATCTGGAAAGCAAGGTTAAAAGTTAGCCTTGAAAAAACTCGGTGTCGTCGGCAGAGCGAAACGGTGCTTCACGACCACTCACCGATTGGCCCGTTATAAGGCCCAGGTTTGACCTCATATGGAGTACTGTTCTCATATCTGGGCTGGTGCACCCGAGTATCAGCTTAAACCATTTGATCGGATACAACGGAGAACCATTCGGATCGTTGGGCACCCAATTATCTTTGACAGGCTTTGGCGCTGCGTAGAGAGGTTTCGATGTTATGCGTTCTCTATCGCATATATCACTGTTTGACCTGGTTCCTGTCGCTGAATTTTTCAACCGCACTTTACGTAACAGACAAAAATAAAATCCCTACCATCTGGATACGTGGTGTTCTACTACAGTGTGGTTTTGTAGGAATTTCCTTCCGCGTGCCATATAGCTGTGGAATTACTTACCTGCGGCAGTGTTTCCAGGTATTTACGAAATAAACACCTTTAAAAAGCACGCTTAAAAGCGCGCTTAAAAGCGCCCCCCTTAAAGGCCGGCAACGCTCCTGTAGCTCCTCTGGTGTTACATGAGGCCGTGGATGGCAGTATTCACTTACCATTACGTGACCTGCACGCTCGTTTGCCTTGCCTGTCCTATAAAAAAAATCTTTCTGTATGATAACTTGTAATTGTATTGTATAAAACATATACATTTAACTAAATCAATGTCCAAAAAATTGCCCAGTTACTCCCAAACCAGTTTACTTTTATAGCGCCAAAAAATATGGCAGAAACGATCTTTTGACTGTCCAAGTTAAAGATAAAGTTTACTTGTTCCCCCAAACAGTCACTAACAGTCTGGACATGTTAATCAACAGAAAGTAAGAAATGAAAATGGGCAGAGGCACAAACAGTTTTGTAAGTAAAACTGTAAGCTTCAGTTCATCCAAATATATTATCAACACTATACGCAATCGAAAAGAAAGATTACAACTTGTATGCAACGCTTTATATAAAATAACGAATAATTCATAAAGTTACCTTAATTATGTATGTCGTATTATGTTTGATTGATCAACAATCAACATCCAACATCAATTGATAAGAGACTAAATGTCGTCTAAGGAAAAAATGACATTAGATAAAGACTTGTAATTGTTCCATCAGTATAGAAATATCAACATGTAGTGGAGAGTCTCTACATTGTAAACGTATCCGTTCATACATCACGGACACAACATGGTCATTGTTTTGGCAATTATTGAGATATTTTAAAAAAATGGCGGAAATTGATGTTGAAAACCACTTCTCACGCGCGTTATGTCTGTCACGGTAACGAGGACGCATGTGCTGTGTGGTTTAGATATTCAGTAGTTTAATGAAGACGATTCCAAAATATTTTCATTTTATTTAAATAAAACCAATAAAATGTGAAGACTCAACTTGTGTTCTCTATTTTGAGATATTCATACAATCCACGCTTGCTACTTGTGAGACGTTATACATTAAATGCATGTAAGAATGGGGTTACCACATTAAATTACAATCAGTATGACAAAACTACAGTTTGGCAACTAACGTACAAACATACATATATACAATGACAGCATTGCAGAAAAATGAAAAAAGTAAACCGGCAATTTACGAAAATATTTAATTCACAATTCAAGATAAACAAGTAACCGCGTCGCACTAAAACGCCACTAACGTCTAACGTTTTGACACAAACATCTTCAACGCTGTCATGACGAATGTCATGATGAAGAGTGGGTTTGCCGATTCGGCTTTAACTTTTACTTTGAGACGCTTAGGACAACATTTTGGTTGCCTGCCTTTCGGACCCTGTCTGTCGCTGCTACGATTCTCTTTATGACTGAATCTCCATTGTGCTTAGAGCCGTTAGATTACATAATGAGGATGTGGCTTAGGAGTTGCGTTTACAGATTTTTTGCCCTCTGCTACATCCAGTTCTTCCTGGAAGCATTTACCTTGTACGGTGGGTTGGGTGGATCTTTCAGCTTCTTCCTTACGTTTTTAAGTTCACTCGTGTCACTGTAACAATCTCGTGCTTGTGTCGTGAACCTTGTACCGTAATAGTGAGTTACTGTTTTTGCGGATTTTCCTTTATATGGTGCAGTATTTGTTTATTTTCGATACGAGTTCTTTGGGGTTATCTCGAGTCGGTGGTGGTAGTGATATCTTTTCTAAATGTCTTAGTGTTTTGTCGCTCGTATTTAAGACTACTTCCAGCTACTTGTGAAATTCTTTGTTCTTCCGTCGCAACTCATCGATTTAGTTTGATAGAGGGCTTACAGTTTATTTGAGTTTGTAGTCCTTTAACAAAGTCTGGTAGTCTGCACTTAAGTCGCTTCTGCTCGGGTGGAGAAGCAATGTCAATGTTTTTTATGTGGCGGTACGGTGCGCCATTTTATATCCTAGCCATGACCGTGCGGCCCTTGTTTCGGCTAGAGTGCGTGTCATTTCCTATTTGACCTCTGATAATTCTTCCGATACTTTTACATCGACGGTTTTGCTGTTAGTCCTATTTTTCGACATTTATGCGTAAGTTGAGTTTTTTATTGTTCAAATTTAGTAAATTGCTTTGTAATGAATGTATATAGAGTTTATCTGTTTTAATTCTAGAATCTTTTGTTCCACTAGTGTTACGGGTTTCGATAGTTTCATATAATGAAGCGCTAGCAAAGTGATTTGGAGGTCTATCCCATTAACTATATTACGATGAGGAGAACAACCAACATCAATTGATAAGAGTGGAATAACAGTCGTGTAAGAAGAAAATATTATTAGATAAAGACTTGTAATTTTTACGTTTGTACAAACATATCCAGATATAGTTGACACTTATAGCGAAACTTTACCTGTACAAAATTACACACAAAAACTTGAGCTACTCAAACCTTGTACAGAACAAGAGGTAACAAATATAATTAATAATTTAGATTCTAACACAAGTACAGGGTTTGATGGGGCTACAGTAAAATCAATAAAATGTATAAAAAATTTAATAAGTAGAAATTTAAGTCACTGTATAAATAAATCCATAAGTATAGGAAGTTTTCCAGATAATCTTAAAATTGCACGAGTAACTCCAATATATAAATCAGGAACACAATCAGACCCTGGTAACTATCGACCTATTTCTGTGTTACCCGTTTTGTCAAAAATATTTGAAAAAATCATTTATAATCGCTTAAGTCAATATTTAAATGATATAAACTTTTTCTATCACAAGCAATACGGTTTTCGTCCGAAATCAGGAACGCTTTCTGCTACAATTGATCTCATCACTAAAATAAAAAATAACATTGATAGCAAAAATATTGTAGTAGGAGTATTTATTGATCTAAAAAAGGCGTTTGACACGGTTTCACATTCTATATTATTACAAAAAATTAGAAGAGTTGGAATAGCTGGGACCGCGTACGAAATTATTTCATCTTATCTTAGCAATCGTCAACAAATTGTAAAAATAGATAATTTCAAAAGTAAACCAGCTCCAATCACATGTGGAATACCACAAGGTTCCATACTCGGGCCTTTACTCTTTTTGATATTTATTAATGATATTGATCAGTTGCCACTGAGTGGAGAAATAACATTGTACGCGGACGATACTTGTTTATTTTATTTTCGAAAGTCAATTCACAGTATTATTGAAACAGCTCAAAAGATTTAAATATCCTAAACGAATGGTTACAGTACAGTTTACTTACTTTAAACATCTCAAAAACCTCATATATGATTTTTTCGGCTAAAAACAAAGCTATTTCCCATAACGAATTGATACTTAATAGTCAAATTATCAAACAGTCAAATAATGAAAAATACTTGGGATTAATTTTAGATAAAAATTTAACTTGGAAACCGCATATAGATTCTATACATTCCAAAATAACTTCGCTTACTGGAGCTTTACATAGATCTGCACGTTGTATCCCTCTAAGAGTACGAAACATTATTTACAATACTTTAGTTACACCAATATTTGAATATCTTATAGAAATCTGGGGCAACGCGGCTAAAACACACATAAAAAATTTGCAGGTCTCTCAAAATAAACTTATCAAGGTGTTATTTCATATGGATTATTATACGCCTACTAAAGATTTATATAAAACAACTAAAATTTTATCTATTAAACAAATGTAACTAAAATTTTATCTATTAAACAAATGTATAAATATAAATTATGTATATCTCGAACCAAGTACGGCATAAAAACTATTTCATTTGAAGGAGCACAGCTGTATAACTCTTTGCCTCTAAATGTTGTCAATTCAAAATCTCTTAATATATTTAAAAAACGATTAAGAACCCATATATTAGATGATTTCACTGATACTGTTTAATATCACTACTGTTTAATATTTGTAATATCTTAATTGTAATTATAATTTAAAAATTTCCTATGTAAGCGAACTGTGTTCTTTTTGGAAATAAACTTCTTCTTTATACCTAATCTCTATATTGAGAATACGTCCGTTCATGACGGACACAATATGACGTTTATTTTGGTAAGTATTAAAACGTTTTAAAAGATCAGGATCGAAACATATCTAAGTATAGAACTACCTCTCACACACGCTATGTCTATCACGGTAACGCAGTTGCATGTGATTTATAATTCAGATACTCATTAGTTTCATGAAGATAACTCTTCTATTTTTTAATTTTATTTAAATAAAAATAAGTCCTTATTTTATTATGGATGATAACGCTTCATTTCGTTTTATTTTAACAGTAATCCTTATTTTGTTCCACAAATATATCATTTACAACGACAAGGACGTTTTTGGCGTGAAAATAAATTGTTTTTGAATAACTGTTTTACCTTCATCCACTTTTATCACATAAAAGACACTAGTTTCATGAAGACATTTTTAGATTTATTCATTAAAACGAAAATAAATATATTTTATTATATATCATGAGACATCTTTCCGATCAAGTTCAACAGTAATCCAAATTCCGAGCTCGTTCTTGAAATACAAACTTACAATCCTAAACTCAGAGAAGCGAAATAACATCATATAAGATTGATTCTTCACATCTTTCCCCAAATATCGCCGTGACATGATTACCCGACATTTGAATATTAATATTCAAACTATGTGTTATAAGATATTTAACGCACATATGAATAATACTTATTAAAATATTGTTTTTTTTTTATGTAGAAAACATTTCTGTAACAACGGCACGGTTGTAACGCGGTGACACTGCGTCTGGCTGTAGCACGATCGGTTGTGGGTCCGACTTCCACTAAGTGGAGTGATTATATGAGTGACTAGCTCTGGTAAGTCAAAGTGCGGTGTTGAGTTCCAACACTCAACACGCAATGTCTCGAATTCAAACAGTTAGGCGAAGCCATCAGCGATTCAAACTTCACAATTATTCAGATCGGATATAAATGGACAAGCAACAATTTCAACTTGCCGGAGATTTGTGATTTTAATATGAACATGTAGCATCAAATTATCCTAGTATCAGAGAATTAAGACATAATTTATTTTCCAAATATTTTTTGGCAAAATTCTTGGCTAATATCTCGGCAAATATTTTTTGGCAAATGAAATTTGTTTTTATATACAGAGGTTTATGTAGAAAATACAACCACATAGGTTTTATTATGAACACATATTACTAAAATATTCAGTAGTTTAATGGAATAAATAATGTGTAGATTTCCATCTCAAGATATTCTTGCAATAACTCAATTTTATGTCATTTATTTTAGTAGAGTACGATTACTTTTACTGATTTTGGGACACTAAGATGAGAGTCTGCAAAGGAGATTGTACAGATATCTGTATGCTTTAAATGAGGTTTGCTATGGAAAATTCTCAGCCACGTGTTGCAACTCCACATATATAAATACCAGAAGTCAAGAGTGAGAAGATCACAATCACTGGACTCAATCTTTTGGAGGCACTCCTCCAGCGTGCAATCTCAAACACCCTTAAACAAAAACAAAAACACAACTTAAAAATCCATATTCCTTTAATACATATTTAATATATTTAATACATAATAATATATTAATATATTGAATATACATATTAATATATTTAATACATATTTATTAAAGACATCCAGTATCTTTATGAACGCAAGGACTTTTTTTCTTTAATTTTTCGTAGTTAAAAGTGATGGCATTCCATAAAACGTTATCAAAATAGGTCTCACTAACTATTCAACCAACCAATCAACTAAAGCCAAAACCCAAATCTACGGTGAATCTCCAATAGCGAAAATATCTTTTTAACAATAAGCTGGAGTTTTACTCCAACTTTTTGTTACTCTTAAAACGTTAATAAATAAAATAATCCATCTGATGTGCACTGCCTTTGAATTGACAATAAGATTTCATAAAATCTCACCTTAACTCACAAATCTCCTACAGGAAGTGTAAATAGGCGGCTTAAAAATTCTAGAGTTATCGAGTAGGATGAACTCTACCAAATATATGATACTTGACTCTACCAAATATATGATAAACTAATACTTGACAAAATGAATGTTCCTTTGAAGACTGTCGCTGATACTCCCGCTTTACCGAAGACCCTTGTACGCTAATATAAGACAAAGCAGTTCAAGATAATAAATATCAAGAGTTACAATTTAAACACTCATACGATTTATTAAGAACATATTTTTATATTCAAATTTAAAGAGCTTTGTTTGTCCCTTACAATAGTACGTCGCCGTCCTACCGATGTTGAACAAAATAATTTAAGTTAAAATATAAAATTATCAGTTTGTAAAGGTTTCAAGGTTTATCTAAAAGAGACAAAGACAAGAACACTTTTACAGATGCCTTTCAAAATCTGAATATTAAGTCGATTAAACCTCTCGTTAGTAGTGAACATTTAACTATGTCAACAAAATTGCCCTTATTACTGCCAAACCAACTTATTTTTATAGCGCCAAATAAATGGCAGAAACGGCCTTTTGACTGTCCAAATTAAAGATTACCAAAAATATTGCTCGATGAAGTTTGCTTGTTCCTCCAAAATTGTCACTAACAGCCTGGACATGTTAAACAGCACCAAGTAATAAATGAAAATAGGCAATGCCTTTGTAGTTTTAATTACTTTAAATATATTATCAACACTTCGCAATATACGCAATACGCAATAGACGCAATCGAAAAGAAAGATTACATTTTGTATGCAGCGCTTTATATAAAACAACGAATAATTCTTTAAGTTACCTTAATTATATATGTCGTATTATGATTGATTGAATTCCAACATCAATTGATAAGAGTAGAATAAATGTAGTCTAAGGAAAAAATGTCATTAGATAAAGACTGGTAACTGTTCCATCAGTACAGAAATATCAAAATGTAGTTGAGAGTCTCTACATTGAGAACATGTCCCTTCATATATCACGGACACAACATGGACATTGTTTTGGTAATTATTGAGATATTTTAAAAACTCAGTATTGAAATATACGTTAGTGTAAAAATCTTGTAATATTAGACAAGAAGCGGAAAAATGTCCGTCACGGTAACGCAGACGCATGTGATGTGTGATTTAGATATTCAATAGTTTCGTGAAGACAACTTTGTTATGTTATCATTTTATTTCAATAAAAACAGGTAATTATTTTATTATAGACGATAACGTTTCATTTTAATTGAATTCCAAATGTAATTGTTATTTCTTTCTCCAAATACCATCAGGCGATCACTTACCATCAGGTGGCGTTTCAGTTCGTTTGCCTCCTTACTCAATTAAAAAAATGTAAATTTAATTTTGAAAAACATTGAAATTCTTGACACCAACAACAGTTTACAATTACATTAAATGAAAACTGACAGTACTATTAAGATGAAACTGCAGGAGTACATCGTGCATGGAGAGTGAGGGTATTCAAACAATGAGGAGAAACCGTCAGCGATTCAAACTTGAATAATTGTGTTATTCAGATTGAATATAAATGGACAAGCAATAATTTCAACCCGCTGGAGATTTGTGTTTATAATATGAACATGTATCATGAAATTATCCTTATTAATTATCGTATATTATATTGTGGTAACGATATATATGATGACGAATTTCGCAAATTCGTTATCGTTTTGTCGGTTGTAAAATAAAAAACATGATTTTTTATTATTTAAAAAGTGTAAAACCCACGGATGACGATGATGTTTCGGTAAACCCTCTGGTTAGATCAGATATTCAGTAGTTTCCTGGAGCATTTGCAAATTTCTTGGCAGATGATATTTTTAAATGAAAATTTAAAGTATTAAAACCCAAACTAGAGCATCAAAGTAGAATTCAAGAACGAACGTCAAACACAAGACTGGTGAACAGAAACTAATCTTTGTTGACAGATGCAACCTCTGTAAAATTTGTCCTATCGCCCCAAACCATTAAATCAGTCTAGAGCTTACGAGATCGTAACCGGTCTTCCCGAACATGATACATCTTCGACATTAAAATTGCCTGATCGAAATTTAGCAATCCAGTTCTGGAACTGGCGTACTATCAACACAATTTCTCCATACACAACAATTTTTTCAGGCTTGAACAGCCTTTTTACCCTTTTAGTAGCAAAACAGTAACATATGTCAAAAAAGCTGTCACTTTCTGTATCGAAAAGGGCACCAATTAAAAACTACTGCGTAGATTTCATTGGAATTTTTTACACATAAGCCTTGCTTTGTGAGCTCTCAAAGCATATAGAAATTATATACCTTAAGTGTGAAATTGGGTGCAAACAAATATACCTAAGTCTTTTGTCCGGAAAAAAACGAAATTACTTATCGAAAAACTAAATAGATATTCATTTTGTATTACAGGAAAGATAGTTCTTGATTTTTTAGACTGTAGGTGAAACATGAAAATAAAGAGGAAATAGTAAAAAAATTCTTTAACTACTTAAAGTTGCGTCAAGACACATATGGTATTTAATTTGGATTTTCAATATTTTGCTAAAGATAATTTTATATCTTCGTTTTAAAGAAATGTAATATTCCTCTAGATGTCGTGTATAAAGAAGTCATATATAAGACTGCGCAAGTAGTAAAAGAAGTATGCAGAGACCTAAATTTTGGGTAAAAAACAACATCTTAAAATTTACAAGAAAATTCTGTGGCAACTGGTTCTGTTAAAGACAGCTTCTTCATTCAAAATGTAAAAGAACGAAAATGCATTATGATCACAAAGTATTAATTTTAAACAAAAATAAGGTTTAACGAGACAAACCAAATATTACGCAAAACACTTGGGCTTTCAAATTTGGACAAAAACTCTACATGATACTGTCCAATAAACCGAACGACTAACCACCAGTAGCTTTTTCAACTCCTAGGTTTTAAACTCCTTCCATTTTTCTGCCTTGCACTGTCGTTTCATGTGACAATAGGATTTGCAATGAAAATCCATGAAATGTAACATTAACTATCGGATCTCCTAAAGGAAGTGGAAATAGCCAAGTCAAAACATGCCTTTCAAGCGGCGGCTAGTAATAACACTTCTACAGCTATTAAGTAGACCGAACACTACCAATTTATGATAATCCTATTTTAAGCTAGTAATTGGCAAAATTATTGAGGGATTCTGATAATACCGCTTCACCGAAGACCCTTTTGAGCTTATTGTATGATAAAAACAGTTTGAGGCAATAAATATCAAGAGTTACAATTAAAACATTCATACAATTTATTAAGGACATATTTTTATTCAAACTTAAAGAGCTTTGTTGGTCCCTTACAAGAGTCCGTCGCCATTGTACCGATGTTGAAGAAAATAAATTGAATTAAAATATAACATGATCAGGTTGTAAAAGTTTCAGGGTTTATCAGAAAGAGATGAAGGCAAGAACACTGTTATAGCCTCTTAAAGTCTGATGTGGAGTGGGGAGTATTATTAAACTCTTTTTAGCGTTAACTGTCCAGAAAATTGCCATATTACTGCTAAACCAGCTTAATTTTAAAGAAACTACCTTTTAACTGTCCAAGTTAAAGATTACCGAAATTAATTACTTCAATTGATCCAAATATATAATCAACACTAAATGCAATCGAAGAGAAAGATTACAACTTAATTGCAACGCTTTATATAAAGCAACGAATAATTCGTTAAGTTGATTAATTTGTGAGACGTTACACACTAAATGCATGTAAGAATGGGGTTACCACATTAAATTACAATCAGTATGACAAAACTACAGTTTGGCAAATAACGTACAAACATACATATATACAATGACAGCATTGCAGAATAATGAAAAAAGGAAACCGGCAATTTACGAAAATATTTAATTCATAATTCAAGATAAACAAGTAACCGCATCACACTACAACGCCACTAACGTCTAACGTTTTGACATAAACATCTGCAACGCTGTCATGACGAATGTCATGATGAAAAGTGGGTTTGCCGATTCGGTTTTAACTTTTACTTTGAGACGCTTAGGACAACATTTTGGTTGCCTGCCTTTCGGACCCTGTCTGTCGCTGCTACGATTCTCTTTATGACTGAATCTCCATTGTGCTTAGAGCCGTTAGATTACATAATGAGGATGTGGCTTAGGAGTGGTCTGGTTGCGTTTACAGATTTTTTGCCCTCTGCTACATCCAGTTCTTCCTGGAAGCATTTACCTTGTACGGTGGGTTGGGTGGATCTTTCAGCTTACAGTTTATTTGAGTTTGTAGTCACTTTTGCTCGGGTGGAGAAGCAATGTCAATGTTTTTTATATGTAGGTACGGTGCGCCATTTTATATCCTAGCCATGACCGTGCGGCCCTTGTTTCGGCTAGAGTGCGTGTTATTTCCTATTTGACCTCTAATAATTTTTCCGATACTTTTACATCTACGGTCTTGCTGTTCGTCCTATTTTTCGACATTTATGCGTGAGTTGAATTTTTTATCATCCAAATTTAGTAAATTGCTTTGTAATGAATGTATATAGAGTTTATCTATTTTAAATTATTGACTCTTTTGTTCCACTAGTGTTCTAGGTTTCGATGGAGTCTCATGTAATGAACCGCTAGCAAAGTGATTTAGAGGTCTATCCCATTGATAATATTACGATGATGAGAACAACCAACATCAATTGATAAGAGTGGAATAACAGTCGTGTAAGAAGAAAATATTATTAGACAAAGACTTGTAATTGTTACGTCTCTACAAAAATATCCAGATATAGTTGACAATCTCTATATTGAGAACACGTCCGTCCATCACGGACACAATATGACGTTTATTTTGGTAAGTATTAAAACATTTTAAAAGATCAGGATCGAAACATATGCAAGTATAGAACTACCTCTCACACACGCTATGTCTATCACGGTAACGCAGTTGCATATGATTTATAATTCAGATATTCAGTAGTTTCATAAAGATAACTTTTCTATTTTTTAATTTTATTTAAATAAAAATAAGTCCTTATTTTATTATGGATGATAACGTTTCGTTTATGTATGTTTTGTAATGTTTCGTATGGATGAGAACATTTCGTTTTATTTTAACAGTAATCCTTATTTCGTTCCACAAATATATCATTTACAACGACAAGGATGTTTTTGGCGTGAAAATAAATTGTTTTTGAATAACTGTTTTACCTTCATCCACTTTCATCACATAAAAGACACTAGTTTCATGAAGACATTTTTAGATTTATTCATTAAAACGAAAATAATTATATTTTATTATATATCATGAGACATCTTTCCGATCAAGTTCAACAGTAATACAAATTCCGAGCTCGTTCTTGAAATACAAACTTACAATCCTAAACTCAAAGAAGCGAAATAGCCATCATATAAGATTGATTCTTCCCCCAAATATCGCCGTGACATGATTACCCGACATTTGAGTCTTAATATTCAAAGTATGTGTTATAAGATATTCAACGCACATATAAATAACACTTATTAAATATTGTTTTTTTGATTTGGAAAACACTTCTGTAACAACGGCACGGTCGTAACGCTGTGAGACTGCGTCTGGCTGTAACACGATCCGCTGTGGGTCCGACCTCCACTAAGTGGAGTGATTATATGAGTGACTAGCTCTGGTAAGTCAAAGTGCGGTGTTGAGTTCCACCACTCAACACGCAATGTCTCGAATTCAAACAGTTTGGCGAAGCCAATAGCGATTCAAAATTCACAATTATTCAGATCGGATATAAATGGACAAGCAACAATTTCAACTTGCCGGAGATTTGTGGTTTTAATATGAACATGTAGCATCAAACTATCCTAGTATCAGAGAATTAAGACATAATTTAGTTTCAAATATTTTTTAGCAAAATTCTTGGCAAATATCTCAGCAAATATTTCTTGGCAATTAAAATTTGTTTTTATCTACAACGGTTTATGTATGTTCTTTTTTTTTGTTGCAAAGGTAAAACTCACAAGCCCCAAACAAGAGTGCAAAAGTAAAATCCAACCACATAGGTTTTATTAAGAACATATATTACTAAGATATTCAGTAGTTTAGTGGAATAAATAATGTGTAGATTTATCTCAAGATATTCTTGCAATAACACAATTTTATGTTATTTATTTTAGTATAGTACGATTATTTGTACTGATTTTGGAACACTGAGAGTGCACGATTGCTTCAATTCTGATGAACACAAGACTCGTCGTGAATGAGACGTTAATAAACAACGTTGGACCAATAGGAATGGCGAATTATTAAAGGCTAAAAGAATTATACTATAATATAAGCCATCTGATCAACATTGACAGACGCAACCTCTGTAAAGTGCCCTATGTTGCTCACCATTAGTTCAATCTAAAGTTAACGAGATTGTACAGATGTCTGTATGCTCTAAATGAGGTTTGCAATGGAATATCCTCAGCCACGTGTTGCAACTCCACATACATAAAAGACCAGTAGTCAGGAGTGAGAAGATCACAATCACCGCACTAAGTCTTTTGGAGGCAGCGTACAGGCTTTCACTCAAACATCCTTAAACAAAGACAAAAACATAATTTCAAAGTCAGTTTCAAGTTCAGTTCTTTAATGTTTCGTACAAAATAGATCTCATTCATTGGTTTGATATTTTAGAAAAAGTAGCTCTTGGCTTTATTTTTATTTAAGTGAAATCTTTGAGCAGAATGGAAATAATGAAATAAAGAGTACGATATTTGGCAAAAGAGAAATAAAAGTATTTATTTCTCATACATACATTTCAATAATAATTACATTGTCAATAATTGTATACATTTATCAAGAATAGAAATATTAAAAAACAATTTGCACCATGTAAGCGCAACACCATGTGTTAAATGTATCAAGAGCCGTTGAAATATAAAGAAAGTTATTACTTTTCGTCTGAACACATCTGAACAGTAAACATTATAAACTCTTTTACCCTGTATTTGTATTTTTTTAAATCGATATCAACTAAAAGTCACCTCTGCAAATTGTTACTTCTCCTATTACAATAGGAGAAATCGATCTCATTAGTTTGGCTGGTCGTATAGAAGTTGATGGCACTCATTTTGATTATATACATCCTGTATGGCTCGATGGTCGTCACCATGTAGTGCGCTTAGTAGTTCAACATTACCATCATCAGGTAGACCATGAAAAACCATCAGATGGTAATAAATGAGATATGACAGAAATTTTGGCTCCTGAGATTTAAAGATACAGTGACCGGAGCCAAACTATGTCAAGTCTGCAGAATGGGAACACCTATGACCCAGCCTACGGGTAAACTTCCTAATAAGGACTTGTATGATCACCAGAGTGATTCATTTGGAAGTTGTCCACAATTTTTATTGTTAATCACGTACTTAAAGAATTCTTTGGTCTTAATGTTAAGATTTTTTCAGCAAACAAAGAAATTGAATGGAAACTTAAACAATTATTATGTTGGGAGAGATTAGTGTGCAGTGAAAAACAGCATTAAAAGCCACATTCTAAGAACGAGCACCGGAGGAGGAAACCTTAATAACACTACTGTTAGAAGTAGAAGCTTACGAAGACGGTACTCTTCCACGCGGAACATGGCCACTGAGACGGATTGTTGTTATACATCCAGAAAGAGAAGAGGATATGAGTAGTAGACGCTGCCACCTCGCCGGACACACTACGCCGGACGGTAATAATAAGTGAGCCTAGACCTAAGGCTCATTGTCTCAGTTGTAGCATACAAACGTATAAATCGTCAAAAGATTTTATTTAAGTCTTGAACTCCTAAATACACAAAAGTCCACCAAACAAAACCAAACAAAACCAATAAACACCATCTCGTTAAATTGTCGCCCATTACAAGCCTTCTTTCTTTAATATTCGAATTTAAAAAGTAGATATAAGAGTCCATATACAATATTGCTCGATGAACGTTATTATCTGATTTGCTTATCCGTTTATAATTATCACCATCAGGCCAGACACGTTAATCAGGATATAAAGTAGATACCATTAAAGCTGAATAAAATTTGACACTTCTCATTTTTGGCGTAAATACTTAAGACACTCTGATTGTAACCTTTACTTCCATTAGCTTTAATTTGTACTCACCAACTTTCGGAATTCCATCACCAACAAATCTTGGCTTTCAATGCTTATTTCTTTTTTCATGAAATTCAAATACTATTGCTAAACATCTTTACTTCTTGTCCAATGATTTGAGCACGCATTCATGAGTCTGTTAAGTTAGATTTACTTGTCGTGTCCTGTTTACGATGTTTTGATTCTTCCAGAATATTAAAGAATCAGAAGACGTCAAAACCTGTTCTAATGCAGCCCTGATGATAATGATCAACTACTGATGGTAATGATGTAGTTTTGATCACAGCTTCAATTACTTTTAATATTCAGTATTTCTATTTAAAATTAAGTACATTTTTTTTGTTAGTCTGTCTATCTTTCGCAAAAGTCATCGTGCCAAGGGACTAATTCTAATATATTTTATTACATATTTTATTCTGTATACAATAATCAGCTGATGGTACTTCTTTATTCTTTACAGTTACGACTTCTTTTTTGTCTGTGTAGTAATGCTGTGGGCCCGACCGGCTTTGACAGCGTCACCGGATTTTGAGGGAGGCTGAGCTAGAAGAGCTTGGCGTGGAAACCTCGAGAGGAAACCTTCAACTTAGAACACAGGGGCGCCTCCTGTGAGGCATGAACCTCGGCTTGTGTATACCGTTTACAGTGGGGGACTTGCCTTTTCGGAACAGGCCGATTGGCATCGGGTGGGTATTTAACTGGGACTTCGTCTCCACCGGCGGGAAAGGTTTCAGTAGCGTGTGCGCTTGCGTATGTGTATTAATTTACTAATGTATTTAGGATCATTAGCGAGCGTAAATCGTCAGCTTTTTCTGACGATGAGGGAAGAGAACTGAGACGCTTTTCTCGGGGTTGACCTCTTTGCGCCATTTGGTGAACCATTGGCCCAGACAGTTTATCGTAAACGCGTTTTGCTATATTAACCGTATCGTGGCCACTAGCTAGATTGCGCCCGCGAATAGGGCTAGATAAATTCTTGGAAAAACATTTAAATTAAAAAAATGTGATATATTCAGTCTAAGAATCTTAAGGTAATATTGATCACAGCCGGTGCGACGGTCTTGATAACATCGTAGAAAGAGATAAATATATATACTTACTTTCACACTTATAATATCCCATTGACATATACCATTTATAATTTATATTCCATATCCCGTTTAACATTATAACATATCCTATTTATAATTTTTTTATCAGGATAATATTATATCTCCCTTGCAAGGCTGATATTTAGTTGGAAAAACAAAGTGATAAAACTAAATTTTTCTGATCACTTTTGTACCTCAATACATCCATACAACAAACTTTTACATATCACACCAGTTCGGAATATAACAAAATGTAAATATAACAAATTATATATATTTTTATTATTGACAGAGTCCTTTCCTATGAACGGGGTCATTAGACTGTACTATAGCGTCTTACGAGAAAAATAGAAAAGCAAAACTAGCAGTTCCATGCAAATCGGAAGCAGTTGTTTTTTAATAAAACTTTTAATATTAAATATGAAAATGTTTTTTTTAATTGACAAAAGTAATTTTTGCCACTAATTATGAATATATTAAATGTGGGTCAGCACTGACTGACTGACATGGCTGGAATAGAGTTTAATTGTCGAACGTCACTGACTGACGCGGATAGATGCATATTTTTTCTTGACGTTTGACGTGTTAAACAATTAAGTATGTTTGTCCAACCTTTACATCGAAATTATATATTATAGGATTTATTAAATCGAAGGTCGTACAGGGGTTACACTGCATAAATGTATAGTGATGTTTTTATACTGATTTTAATAAACTATTATGATAATTGAAAAGTAAAAACATGTTAATGGTTTTTTAATAACTCAGAAACGTGTAAAAATTTGAACGCAGAGAAATTCGAGCCCGCGACTCTTGTCCCCGTCCAAGCGCTCTGATCGCTAAGCCAAGCGTTCTTTGCTTAGCAGTCAGATTCCAAACGCTGCGGGTTCGAACGTTGCTGCATTCACTCTATAGATTACTACTATAATACACTATTCAAATTGTTTTCTAAGCCTAAGAGTGGAATAGCACTTTAAAAATAACAAAATATTCCATTAATTTTTGTTTATATTAAATATATTAAATTAATTTAGAATCAGTTTAAATCATTACTTTCAATTGACACAGCGGTTTGATACACGTGTTAGTACTCACAACGCTATAAATATATATATATATATATATATATATATATATATATATATATATATATATATTCGTATGTAACTGTTTCACGCCAAATTTGCTTTGCAACGAATTTGTATGATCATTTATATTAGTGAAGTATATACATGATAATAACATATTTATGTTATTATCTGTATCTTAAAATAAATAAAAAAGAGAAAAATAATAAAAAAATAACTTTATTCTCATAAAAAAACAAACAAAAGCTTAGTACAGATAGCAAAACAAAATAAGGAAAAGATATAATAATAACATAAGTAATATAACCACAATGTATATTATGTAAACAAAATTCAAACGCATAATGTCAAAAAAATAATGTCAATAATTACACCTGCGTATGTCATGGTATGACAGTGACATTGAAAACGTTGACATAAAACACTGTCACAATGACAGATTTACACAATGACATACACTGAAATACGCAAAAAATATAATTTCAGTATTCAAATATATATATTTTTTAATTATAACTTTTATAAACATCAAAGTAGCTCTAATGTCAAATAGTTTATGCATCTACATACTTACATGTAGCGCTTATCAATATAACAATATTACATACAAACTCTATTAAAACAAACATATTGACATCAAGTAGTTGCATGACAAAAATGTGACGTCATAGTACTATGACATAAAAACACTAACAACTAATTAGCCAAAGTAAAAACAAAAAAAACTACGTCATTTCTGTTCTTCAATGGATATTATAACGTCATCATTCATATTCACTTCAACGTAATAATCACGCTGATACAATGTTATAAAGACATATGAGAATTTTGACAAACACAATGACGCCAGAACACTTCGGTGACGTCATGACGCCGCGTCACGACTACTTCAACCAGCGCTGGTGCGTCAGCGTCATATATTATGAAGCCGATTTCCTTGCAGTTCATCACTTTTAGCATAACACGACCTTCCTCATCAGGATGCCTGAAGGCAACGGCTTTTTCTAATATGTCATTTGTTGCGTTTTGGGGGAAACCTGCGGGAAAACGTATAGTTACTGAAAATATATGAAATATATATACATATATGAAAAAGACAATGTCTTAGAAAATAGTTTTGAAAAAACGTATCAAAATTTTGAACGCAGCGGGATTCGAACCCGCGTCTCTTGGATACCGTCCAAGCACTCTGACCGCTAAGCCATAGTTCTACTACCAGCTACGTCGAAATTCTTATACGTTTTGTTACAACTTATTTATGTTGTTAGCAACTCTTTAGAGAGATTTTTACAAATTTCTACTACTTAAAGATTATTAAGAAATAATCGTTTAACAAGAGAGATTGCTGTTTTATTTTAATATTTACTATTTTTAAAGTGTTATTCCACACTTAGGATTAGAAAACATTTTTGAAAAAACGTATAAAAATTTGAACGCAGCGGGATTCGAACCCGCGCCTCTTGGATACCGTCCAAGCGCTCTGACTTTCTTAATAATCTTTAAGTAGTAGAAATTTGTAAAAATCTCTCTACAGAGTTGCTAACATCATAAATAAGTTGTAACAAAAGGTATAAGAATTTCGACGCAGCTGGTGGTAGAACGCATGGCTTAGCGGTCAGAGCGCTTGGACGGTATCCAAGAGGCGCGGGTTCGAATCCCGCTGCGTTCAAATTTTTATACGTTTTTTCAAAAATGTTTTCTAATCCTAATTGTGGAATAACACTTTAAAAATAGTAAATATTAAGACAATGTCTGATCATTTGTCCTAGGTTTAGAAAAGGATAATTAAATAAACAACTTACTCAGTAATTGTTTTAAATATAAACTATAAGTACTCCATATTTTCACAAAATCTTTGATTTTCACGATTTATACATGTTTATAATAAAATACTTTTATTTATTATGTATTAAATGAAACTATTTTAAACGCAATTAATCGCGTCTATTTTTAATTTGAAAATAAGAAAATAAGTAGTGTACGTCATATTATAGAAAAGTGTGTGTGTGTCAAACACGTGGTAGTGTGGGTTAAATTTATTTTATTGTGAAATAAAAAAGGCAAATATATATTTTTTATAAAAAAATATCTTTATAAGAACAAGCTTTTTAACACACACAAGTGTGAGTTGGAATATTCTACACTGTAAAAAGCTACGTTATGCTATACGTTACGTGGAAGTGGTTATGTGATGTCACAACTAACAATAACCACTCCCACATGAAAAACTAGTGACAAAATAAACGTAATCACTACATCTTACCTCGTATGTTAACGTGTAGTGACAAAGCCAACAACTCTATGAACTCCAGCAGCATTTTCCTGACACTCTTGACGTCAACAGTTTCCAGGTTACCGTAATCAATGTAGCAGAGTCGAACCTGCGACCCGCCAGCACTGACTTACTCACAGAGTACCGCACGGAACTACTGGGTGTCTGTGACGAAAAATACTTATTATATTTTACTAGTTAAAAAAAACATATGAAAATATTTTTTTCTAATTCTTAAAGTGGAATAATACTTTAAAATGGTTAAAGATTTATATACAATTTGCTACACAATGATTATTTCCAAGAAATAATCGAAGAATAATCGAAATTTACTAAAATTGAGTGGTGGTTGAGTTGAGTGGTGAGTTACACATTTCTTACGAATATCAAGTGCACTATAAAATCGTTTAGGTTTATTAATATAAGGAAATTCCACTAAACTGTGTTAGAACTTAAACTTATCTAGTTGTTTAATTCGGATAATTTTTCTCGCATATCCTATATGAGATTAATACTTTTACTAAAACGGACTCTAGTAAAAATACATATTTTACTTTTAGAAGACGAAACAGATAGGCCCAGTTCATTAAGCAATACCTTCAAAGCTTACGGTTAGGCGTAGAACTCTCTTGACCACATCCTGATTAAATTAACAAAATTAACCTACTTAAGTTATCAAGACATGTATGCCAAGAAGGTATTGGACCTTTCAAAATACTATTCAAGTCAAGATGTTTAGAATGGAATGGAAAACTTTACACAGGAATATGTATCTAAGAGAAGACGTAAAATGATGAGATCTCCACTGTTTCGGTACTATTCCATGACTGAGAAGTAAGTTACATAACTTTAAAAGCCAAGCCACACGAGGCTCCTTTATTCGTCGACGAATAGCAAGTTATGTTCGGAGCCACCTATTTTGCTAATCTGACGTTATTATTTGACGTTTTTATTCCAACATATTATACTATAAACTACTCACCCTCTCAGAGAGCTCCTCCAACTCTTACTCCAGCCTCTGCCATCTGGTTCTCGCACTGACCGACCCAGAGAAAAGCATGCCCAGGTTTATGAACACGTCCGACTCACAAGCAACGCTGGCAAGCATCAAACGCGATCGGTCGTGGGTTCGATCGATCGTTCTGTTATATCAAAATACTGCGTTGAGTTCCACCACTCAACACACCAGGTCTCGAATTCGGTGGAAAGCAAAGCCCAGAGTGTCTTGACACTAGGTACTTTCTGTCTACCCTGCTATACGGAATAAAAAGCGTGAATATATAAAGGCCACGCTACCCGCAGTGACCAACAGTTCGTTTTTAATTTGACTGAAGCGTCAACAGAAAGAAATAAGCGCGAAAATATAAGGTGAAGTAATAAGTGATTGAGAATAAGTGCAGCTTAATAGTGTTTTGTGGAGGTAATAGTTCAAGTGTAGATTTTAACTCGACTAGCCGGCGTCATACATTCCGACCCTGTTGCAGTGTTAACACGTCAATTACCGTGTATAATTGTGTTGTGAAATCGTAAGTAAGACTCTAATATTACAAACTTTTAAAAAAAAGCTAAAAGATTTTTATTTAACACAGATATAAATCTATTGCAAAAAATTTTTGAAAAAACGTATAAAAATTTGAACGCAGCGGGATTCGAACCCGCGCCTCTTGGATACCGTCCAAGCGCTCTGACCGCTAAGCCATGCGTTCTACTACCAGCTGCGTCGAAATTCTTATACGTTTTGTTACAACTTATTTAGGCTGTTTAGCATAAATAAGCGCGGGTTCGAATCCCGCTGCGTTCAAATTTTTATACGTTTTTTCAAAAATGTTTTCTAATCCTAAGTGTGGAATAACACTTTAAAAATAGTAAATATTAAAATAAAATAGCAATCTCTCCTGTTAAATGATTATTTCTTAATAATCTTTAAGTAGTAGAAATTTGTAAAAATTTCTCTACAGAGATGCTAAACAGCATAAATAAGTTGTAACAAAACCTATAAGAATTTCGACGCAGCTGGTAGTAGAACGCATAGCTTAGCGGTCAGAGCGCTTGGACGGTATTCAAGAGGCGCGGGTTCGAATCCCGCTGCGTTCAAATTTTTATACGTTTTTTCAAAAATGTTTTCTAATCCTAAGTGTGGAATAACACTTTAAAAGTAGTAAATATTAAATCTATTGCATTTTTTTTTCTATTTATGTATATATGAATGTATGTATATATAGATACATGTCTATGTATATCTTTATGTGTGTTTGTATATGTTTGTGTGTATGTATTGTATATGTTTATGTATATGTATATATATATATGTATGTATGTGTTTGTTTGTTTACATATGTATTTATATATTTATATCTATTTACTCTGTACGCCCTCCCATTTTCATTCATTCTCTCCTCTACCCAAAGGTTACCTGGAAGAGATCGCTCGTTTAGCGATAAGGTCGCCTCTTGTACTATTTAAATACAAAGATAGATTATGTATATTTTTTATTTTAAGTACAATAAAGAGTATTTTACTTTACCTAATAAGTATTTCCCTTTTTAATCAATTTTAATCAAATTTAGCTTTAATGTTGGCCAAATATTAAAATAAAACAAATAAATTACTATTAAAAAATCTTAAAATTTCAGAGGAATAATAATATTTGTTCCTATTTAATTAATAATAATAGAAAATTTTGCGATTTTGTAAAAGAATGCATGGAAATAGCCGCTAAGAAAATGAGACCAGAAGCAGCAAAAAAGTTTGAGAAAACTCAACTGAACGTGTGACTATCCAAAGAGGAATTGTGTCTTCGTCAGGTAATATTGCGGGACAATTAATTGAAAAAACTAACATCATTGATTTTTTTCATTAGCACTCGAGAAGTACACTGATATTAGTTCCACAGCTCAACTTCTCATATTCATACGAGGTGTTACTCAAGATTTTGAAATCTTAGAAGAGTTATTAGAAATGTGTTGAGTTATTAGGGATTGAAAGGTCAAATTAGTGGATATACTCGATGTACTTTTGGATGAGTGTTCAAAAACTGATTTGGACTTATCAAAATTATCGGAAGTTGCGACTGGCGGTGCTCCTTCGATAATTGGTGTCAATTCCGGGCTAGTTACCTTGCTGAAAAAGCATCTGCAAGGAAAAAACATAAACGCTGAAGATCTCATGCAGTTTCACTGCATTATACACCAAGAAGCCGTTTGTTCTAAAAAAATGAATTTCATAATGTCATCAACGTGGTAGTTTCGAGTGTAGATTTCATAAAATCACGAGGACTCAATCACAGACAATTCAAACAATTCCTTGATGACATCGAAAGCGAATACGGAGATGTACTGTATTGTACAGAAGTAAGGTGGCTAAGGCGACACTTTGACACTGGAACGATTTTTAAATTTAATAGAAGAAATTAGAATATTTCTGGCGGAAAAGCAAACGGATGTCCCGGAACTTAAAATTCCTGATTAGTTGTGTGATTTGGCTTTTATAGTTGACATTATAAATCATTTGAATATCTTGAACACACGGCTTCAAGGCGAAAATTAACTCATACTCATCTAATATTCCAGTTCTACGCTCATGTATCTTCCTTTCAATGCAAGCGGACACTTTTGAGATTACAAATGAATTATAGAAATTACAATTATTTTCTAAATTATAAGAAAATGGCTGAAAAAATCAACAAAACTGTGATTCATTTCAATAAATAATTAATTAATTTCAGTTGTGTAGAAAATATACATATTTTAAAAAAGTGAAACCTCTGTTGGACATATTCAGCAATGCTATTAGCGATTTCAGTTGGAAATGCGCCAGAGTCAATGCAGTTAGAAATTATCGACATTCAAAACGACCGAGATTAACGCAATAAATTCCACGAAGGAGACTTAAATATGTACGAAGAGTTACGAAGAGTTGAGTCTACCTATGTACGTGAACAAACACTTTCAATATTAAATAATAACATAACAAAAAATCGAAACCCACGCCACGCTTCAAATTAATAAATCTTTTTCAATTTTAATAAATTATTATCAATTGTTTATTGTGTTTAATTGCCTATACTTCTGGCGGCCGGCCCGCCATCAGTTTATGATTTGTTCCTAGTGGCCCCTAGTCCGTGCAACTAAATCTATGCAACCATGCTTTATATAGATAATGAGAAGTTTTCCGGAGTACATTTCATAGTGTTTCAACCTTAATAATTACTGACAAAGATCCAAATAAAATTAGAATGAGACTTTTGTACTCTTTGAAAATGATAGCACGAGTAAATTAAATAAACAATTGTGAAATAGTTATTTTACAATTGAGTGTTCTGGAATATTCTATGAGAACTGTCTATATCACCTTAACAATACGATTGGCTAATTATTCTAAAATAATTTTATAAATTTTACGAACTTCTTCAAATATGTCATTATCAGTCAACTTGATATATGAACGTCGACCATAATAGGACCAATTTAAATAAAGACGTAATAAAGACGTATTTGTTCCATCAACATAAAAATAGTTGACAATCTACAAATTGAGAACATGTCCGTTCATATATCACGGACACAACATGGTCATTGTTTTAAAACCACTCCACACGCGCGTTATGTCCGTCACGGTAACGCAGACGCATGTGCTGTGAGATTTAGATATTCAGTAGTTTAATGAAGACAAATCTACTAGTTTTTCATTTTATTTAAATAAAAATAAGTCCCTATTTTACTATAGAACGATATCATTTACAATGACAAACATCATGTGACAAACATCAAATCATGAGGAAATAAAATGTTTTTTATTAACGATTTTACTTAATATGAACTCCTTGATATTTATTCATTGCTCACAGAATTAAAAGACAGACACAATCAGAATTTTATCTGCACTCAATGTGTCCTCAATGTGTCCGATAGATTTTTTTTATTTTTCTTCATTAAAACTAAAGTAATTATATTTTATTATATATCATGAGACATCTTTCCGATCAAGTTCAACAGTAATCCAAATTCGTAGCTTGTTCTTGAAATACGAACTTACGATCCTAAACTCAGAAAAGCGAAATACCATCATATAAGATTGATTCTTCACATCTTTCTCCAAATATCACCGTGACATGATTACCCGACATATGAATCTTAATATTTAAAATGAATGTTATAAGATATTCAACGCACATGTGAATAATAAACATTGGTACATTGTTTCTTATTTACAAAACATGTTGTTTTACAAATGTTTGTATTGATTGATTACAAAATATTTGTTAAACAACAATATGTATTCTAAATAATTAAATTTAGATTTCGTTAAATTTAAAAAGTAAATAAATAAGAAAATATCCATCTGCTTTGCACTGTCTGTCACATCTGTGTTGAATGGCAGGAAATCCCTAATTATTACAAGCGGGTTTGTCGATTTGGTTTTGACTCTAAACTTGAGACCATGTATATTTACTCTGTCTTGTATCAATTTAAACTCCTTTTTTGTGCTTAGGACAACTTTTTGGTTGCGTGCCTTTCGGACCCTGTCTATCGCTACTATGATTCATTCTTTATGATTGTATCTCTTTTGTGCTTAGAGTCGTAAGATTACATAATAAAGATGTGGCTTGGGAGTGCTCTGTTTGCGTTTACAGATATTTTGCCCTCTGCTATATCCAAACAAAGTCCTTTAACAAAGTCTGGTAGTCTGCACTTTGTCAACATTATTGCCTGACGGCACCAGGCATCAGGTTGAATGTTCTTCTGAACTGGACGCCTTGACGAGTATGAAGTCTCCACAAAACACCGTACAAGTTAATAAAACTACATAAAAGGTAACAAGTGCACGCCCGAAACCACTTATTAAGAAATAATCATCCATTTGTTTACTTTCTGCTTGTCAACTTCGCATAATATGTAAACAACGGATTTTTTTTTCTTACTACCTAAATATTTTGTTTCTATTAGAAAACTAATGTTTATTTATGTAACAGACTAAAAACTAACTAACTTTTTTTTTTCTTTTCGATTGTTAAATGTCTTACTATCTTAGTTTATAAATATAAATATTTCTGTATCCATTAGTAAGTCTGGTGCGTAAGATATATTTGTCTACTTAACGATTGACGTTTTGTATGTAGTATTTTTATGTTTCTATGGCAACCGGCAGGTGAGTGAAAAAATTTAGTAAATCTAAATAGCTTTATTTTTTTATATAATTAAATCATTATTATTATTATTATACATTATTAACCATATTGCTGTATATTTATTTATTTATTTATTTGTTTATACCTGTCATAACATACTTATTATACAGAGTATATTATATTATATTATACATTAAATATTAAAGATATTATTTCATATATTATTATTTTAGATTGATATTTCATTTTTAATTTATAGAGAAATGTCTGACAATGATTCTAGCATGGACTCTTTTTATTCCTGTTCTTCTACTTCAGAGGATTCTACTATCAGTAGCTCAGAGTATTCCTTCTTTAAAAGACTCTTTGAATTCTTATCTTACCCTTTATCCAAAAAACTTTAATGTGGTTCACATAAATGCTCAAAGTATTCCGGCTCACTATCCAGATCTTTTGTCCTCTTTTGATAATACTACCACACATGCCATATTAGTATCGGAGTCGTGGTTTAAGCCTTGCTTGCCATCAACAGCTTATTCACTGCCGGGATTTCATTTAATTCGAAGTGATCGCAATGGTCGCGCTGGCGGGGGAGTTGCTATTTATCTACGCATACCATTTAATATTCTTGATTATTCTCAAGACATTATGAAGAACGCTGTCGAGCCTGAACATCTTTTTATCGAACTTACATTCACACATTCAAAAGTCCTTCTCGCAGTATACTACAGCCCCTCACTTACTGTGGATTACTTCAGATCTTTTGAGATACTACCCTTTCCTCTACTCATAGATTTCCCAACTGAACTCCTTCTGTTTTAGATTTAATTTTAGTTTCTTCCATTGACCATGTTGAAATCCACGGTCAATGCAATGCTACTGCATTCTCCTACCACGATCTTATTTTTCTTTCTTACAAAATAAAACCGCCCAAAGCAAAATCAAGGATATTTCTCCAACGTAACTTTACTGATATGGATTTGGAACGTTTGCGTGAGGATGCTGAACATATTGATTGGAATATGGTCTATAAAGAAAATACTATAGACTGCCAAGTATCTGTATTTAACTCCCTAATTATTAAACTGTACGATACTCATGCTCCTATCAGACCCGTACGTGTTAAGCATCTACCAGCTCCGTGGCTTACGGAAGATATCAGAAAATTGCAAGAAAAGAAAAATAACTCAAAATCTAAATATAGAAACAACCCTAGTGACAGCAACTGAGAAAAATATATTAAATCACGAAATCGATGTAACAGAGAGTGTAGGGATAAACAACGACGCCATATCCATAAATCTGTTGTTGAGGAAGGTAACATAGAAAAGGTCTGGAAATTTCTTAAGTCAATTGGGGTTGGGAAGGCTAAACATAATACCAATCCATGTAATATAGATTTAAATAAACTTAACGCTCATTTTTCTCCTTCTGCTACAATTGATGTAACATTTAAATTAAGAACACAAAATCAAATTCGTGTCTTACCTACCCCCACTAATTCCATTTTTAACTTCGTTCAATTTACTGAAAGTGATGTTAAAGGAAATATATTGGCGATTGATTCTGATGCAGTTGGCTCTGACTGCATTAGTCGTAAAAAGATCATACCAATCCTCGATATCGTGATTCCTGTTTTAACGTCAATCCTAAATTTTTCCATTAATAGTAATGTGTTTCCTTCATCCTGGAAAGAGGCTCAATTAACGCCACTACCTAAAATCCGAAATCCTTCCTCCATGTCTGATTATCGACCTATATCCATCTTACCATTCCTATCAAAAGTCCTCGAACGCCTTGTAAACCAGCAACTTAGTAAATACTTAGCAAACAACAACCTATTTAATCCTATACAATCCGGTTTCAGACCTGGTCATAGGACGACTACTGCATTAGTCAACATATCAGATGACATTCGCCTGGGCATGGAAAATCGTCAAGTTACAGTATTGATTCTGCTTGACTTTAGTAATGCCTTTAATACCATAGACTTTGACATTCTATTGGCGATTATGTATTCTCTTAACATATCTCCTAAAGTGATTGATTGGCTTCACTCTTACTTGCATGGTCGCAAGCAACGTATTCGTATTTAGGAATCTTATTCTAAATGGTCCCCGGTGCGTGCTGGCGTTCCACAAGGTGGCGTGTTGTCGCCTCTCTTATTTTCTTTATTTATTAACTATTTATGTTACAATATTTCTTCTCCCTACCACCTGTACGCTGACGACCTCCAAATTTATCGTCAATGTTCGTTGCATGAACTTCCAAATTTCATATCAGCAATAAATGAAGAGTTAAAAAATATTTCAATTAAAAGTAAACTAATAGGACTAAACATAAATCCAAAGAAGACTCAAGCTATTATAATAGGTAGTTCACGACTTATTCCTCAAATTTCTCTACAAGAATTACCGTTTATAATGCTTGATGGAACGATAGTTCCCTTTACTGATAAAGTCAAAAATTTAGGTATTATTATTGATCAATGTCTATCCTGGAAACCATTAATTAGTGAGGTAAGTCATAAAATATTTGCAGCTATTGCAACATTACGCCTACTACGTAACTTTCTACCCATTCCCACTAAGGTTGCGCTGGCACAATCACTACTTCTACCCATACTTGATTACGCTGACTGTTGTTATCTTGATTTAAAAGAGGAACAATTAAACAAACTTGAACGTCTCCAAAACATTTGCATAAGGTTCATTTATGGTCTTCGCAAATATGACCATATCTCCGAATTTCGCAGAAAGCTCAAGTGGCTCCCAATTCGGCTTCGCCGGAATACTCACGTTCTTTGTCTTCTTTATAATGTTCTCTTTAATCCGTCTTGCCTACATATCTTAAAGAGCGATTAAAGTTTTTATGTGAATCATTCTTCTTCTTTCTATACAAATTCCTTCACTATAAAATACGTTCGCTTATGGAATTACTTACCACTGAGAGTCAAACAAGCTAAAACATTACAAACTTTAAAAAAAAAGCTAAAAGATTTTTTTTTAACACAGATATTAATCTATTGCATTTTTTTTCTATGTATGTATATGAATGTATGTATATATAGATACATGTCTATGTATATGTTTATGTGTGTGTATGTATATGTATGTGTGTATGTATTGTATATGTTTATGTATATGTATATATATATATATATATATATATATATATATATATATATATATGTATGTGTTTGTTTGTTTATATATGTATTTATATATTTATATCTATTTACTCTGTACGCCCTCCCCTTTTCATTCATTCTCTCCTCTACCCAAAGGTTACCTGGAAGAGATCGCTCGTTTAGCGATAAGGTCGCCTATTGTACTATTTAAATACAAAGATAGATTATGTATATTTTTTATTTTAAGTACAATAAAGAGTATTTTACTTCACTTTTATTTTAACATTTTTTATTTTTTATCCTAGCCATGACTTTGCGGCCCTTGTTTCGGCTAGAGCGCATGTTATTTCCTATTTGGCCCCTTACAATTTTCCGATACCTTTTCATCTGCGGCTTTGCTGTTTGTTTTTTTTTGACATTTATGCGTGAGTTAAATGTTTTAAATTGGTTTACAAATTTAGTATATAACTTTGTAATGAATATAGTGTTTATCTTTTATAAATTCTGGACTTTTTCGCTCCGCTAGTGTTCTGGGTTTCGATGGTTTGATTATAATATGATGAAGAGAACAACCAACATCAATTGGTAAGAGTGGAATAACAGTCGTGTAAGAAGAAAATATTATAAGATAAGGAAAATACCCCCATGTAGTTGACAATCTCTACATTGAGAACACGTCCTTTCATATATCACGGGCACAATATGACGTTTATTTTGGTAATTTCATTATTAAAATATTTTAAATGATCAGGATCGAAATATTTGTAAGTATAGAACTACTTCTCACGCGCGCTATATCTGTCACGGTAATGCAGTTGCATGTGATTTATAATTCAGATATTCAGTAGTTTAATCAACTCTAATATTTTCTCATTTTATTTAAATAAATATAAGTCCCTATTTTACTTTGGACGATAACTCTTTATTTCGTTTAATTTTGACAGTAATCCTTATTTCGTTCCACAGATATATCATTTACAACGACAAGGACGTTTTTCACGTGATCATCCTCTTGAAGGAATAGAAGACAAGCAGAATTTTAACTTGAACACAATACGGACGCGCTCGCTTCTAAACAGTAATAACAAAATCTTGTCTTAACATAGCTTGAAGAATTACAAGCTTGAAAGCTTACATCAGGATATACTTGATCACAAACGTACATGTGATGTGATCATCGGTAACATTTTATTATTTAAATTTTTGAAAATTTTAGAAGTCTTCTGAAAATAATTATTTTAATATACGAGTATGTATTGACTCAATGGTTTCTGAAAGGCTTTCCAATAACATTACCTTTAAGGTAAAAATTTGAACAACCTGAAATATTTTCATTCATATGAGTGTACGATATTTGACAAAATAGAAATAAAAATATTTATTCCTCATACATACATTTTGATAATATTGTCAGTAACTTTATACATGGACCAATGGAAAGTAAATAACGTTTAAGTATAAAAATACTGAAAACATTTTTTTTGTTATCAAAACCATGTGTTAAATTTATCAAAAGCCGTTGAAATATCAAGAAAATTTTCACTTTTCATCTAAACTTAGAGAAACTTTCATATCTCTTAAGAAACACTTAAAATAAAGAAATAATTTATTAACGTTTATTATGAAGTAAAGAAATACTTGTTGACACCTGAAAGAGTATATTCAAACATTATGTAAAATCAATGATATTCAGGAGTTGGAGATATTATGGTAACGAAAAGAAATGAAAGGAAATCTTGGCATATGAAAATTAGAATTTATCTACAACTGTTTGAATTAAAAATAGATGTTTTGATTTTTTATTCCTTAAATTAGAGGGCATAAGTACAATCCAACCACATAAGTTTATTATGAACACATATTACTAAGATATTCAGTAGTTTAGTGGAACAATAATGCTTAGAATTACACCTAAGATATTCTTGCAACAACACCCTTTTTGTTGTCTACATTTTGCCTGTTACCAACTAAAACTGCTGAGGTGGAGAAAATTACTGTAATCAGGGAAGCCTTCGGAAGTAAGATCACAGAGACTTCAATGAACTTTGGGGCGATCATATCATCAAAGGCCAAAACAACTGTACTCGTCTATATCATATAACTCGTACCTCGCACTTATTTATCGCCCCAAGCCAGTAGATTAGTCTGAACTAACGTCGTAAAGGTGTAAGTATCGTAAAGGTGTCCCACAAGTACATTGTTTTTTTATGTTTTGTTGTTAAAATATTAAATGTTGTCATAGTTTATCTTTTTCTGATTGAGACGACTCCGACGATGATCGCATTCAGAACAACTTAACTGAAATAGATATTCATTGGTATAATATTTCAAGACAAAGTGTTCATTTTATTCAGTTGCAGATATCAATGATGGAGAAATGAAAATAAGGAGACTATTCCAAAGAAATACTGAGGCTACTTTATTTATGTAATATTAAAATCATCCAAACCAAAAAATTACGCCATGACACTTCACATATGGTATTGACTTGGATTTTAAATTAATATTCAGTAATTTCAAACGATATTTTGAACATTTTAAAGAAATATAATATTCCTTCAGCAGGCCTGTATGTAGAAGTTACAAACTTTTGATGAGGCGTAAGTATGCAGACACCTAAACTTTGGCTTATACATGTAACCTTAAAATCCACAAGCAATTTCGTAGTGGCGTTTCTAAATTTAAAAGTATCTAAATTTAATAGTTTCTAAATTTTAAAGGCTTTGATTTTAAAGAATAAAAAGATTTTAAACAAACAAACCACCGACCGACGACCAACGAACCGTCCATCGGACCAAGCAACAACCAGGTAATACTAAAACCCGAATTGACGGAAAATCTGTATCAGTGAAAATAGTTTCTTCAACAGTAGATTTTAAACTCATGCGTTTCGTTTGATTTTAAATGTAAATAAATAAGAAAACATCCATCTGCCTTGCACTGTCTGTCAAATTGTATTGAATGCTAGAATATTCCTAATTATTACGAGCGTATTTGCCGATTTAGCTTTGACTTTTACCTTGACACCTTGTATCTTCACTCTGTCTTGCTTGGTGCAAGACAGAGTTTAACGTCTTTTTTGTATGACAGCTTAGGACGAATTTTTGGTTGCGTGTCTTTCGTACTCTGTCTGTCGCTGCTACCATTCTCTCTATGACTGTATCTAAAATGTGCTGAGAGTCGGTTAGACTACATTGTGAGAATTCCAGACAATCCTAAGCCACTTAGGATTGTCTGGAATAGCAGCAGCTGCGGCGTACCTTACTACACAAAGTTATGCTCTTTTTCCGTTTATAGATCTTTTGCCCTTTGCTATATCCAGTTGTTCCTGGAAGAATTTAGCTTGTACGGTGGGTTGGATGGATCTTTTAGCTTTTTTTTGCGTTTTTAAGTTCACTCGTGTCTAACTCTAACGATCTTGTGCTTGTGCCGCCGACCTAGTGCCGTAATAGTAGATTGCTGTTTCTGCGGTTTTTCCTTTATGTGGTGCCGTATTTGTTTAATCTCGATGATTTTATTTGGGGTTATCTCGAGTCGGTGGTGGCAGTGGTATCTTCTGTATATGTTTTAGTTCTTTGCCGCTCGTATCTAAGACTACTTCCAGCTACTTGTGAAGATCTTTGTTCTTCCGTAGGGCTTACAGTTTTATTTGAGTTTCCTGTAATCCTTTAACAAAGTCTAGTAGACTCACTAGCGATGCGGTGCGCCATTTCATATCCTAGCCATGACCTTGCGGCCTTTGTTTTGGCTATAGCGCATGTTATTTCCTATTTGGGCTCTGATAATTTTTCCATTAGTTTTACATCTGCGGTTTTGCCGTTTGTCCTATTTTCGATATTTATGCGAGAGTTGAATTGTAAAATAATGAATGTATATAGTATTTCTCTGTTTTAAAATTCTTGACTCTTTCGTTCTGCTAGTTTTCTGGGTTTCGATGGAGACTCAGGTAATGAAGCGCTAGCAAAGTGATTTGGAGGTTCTATTGGAGATCCCATTGATTATATTATGATAAAAACCAATAACCAAGATTAATTATAAGAGTGTAGAGTAGATAAAGACTTGTAATTGTCTGTACAAAAATATTCAGATATAGTTGGCAATCTCTACATTGAGAACACGTCCGTCCATCACGGACACAATATGACGTTTATTCGGTAATTATTAAAACGTTTTAAAAGATAATTATCGAAACATATGTAGTACAGAACTACTTCTCACGCGCGCTATATCTGTCACGGTAACGTAGTTGCATGTGATTTATAATTCAGATATTCAGTGGTTTAATGAAGACGACTACTATTTTACTATGGATGATACGCTTCATTTCATTTAATTCCAACAGCAATCCTTATCTCGTTCAAAGATTCCCTCAAATTTCTCCACCTACCGACTGGAGCCCATTAATCAGTCTACTGGCGGACGAAGATGGTCCTTTATAAAGCTCTTTTTATATCTTTAGTAGTTTAATGGTTTTCCAAATATGTACTTTATTATAACGACATGATGTGATGAAGGGACAGCTTCTGGCTTGCAAAATGAGTTTGAGTTTAATTAACCTTTTACTTAATATTAGTGCCTTAATATGTGTTTCAACGCCCAGGAATAAGACAAACAGAAGCAGGATTATGACTTGCACTCAATATGTCCGATATTCAGTAGTTTCATGAAGACATTTTTATTTTTCTTCATTAAAACTAAAACAGTTATATGTCATTGTATATCATGAGACATCTTTCCGATCAAGTTCAACAGTAATCCAAATCCCGAGCTCGTTCTTGGAATATACGAACTTACGATCCAAAACTCAGAGAAGCGAAACATAAGATTGATTCTTCAAATCTTTCCCCAAATATTCAAAGACATTTGAATTTTAATATTTGAAGTGTATGTAATAAGATATTCAGGGCACATGTGAATAATATTTATGGAAACATTGTTGTTTTTATTTACATAACATTTTTTACTTACAAAACACTATAACAATGGCACGGTCGTGGCGTGGTGAGACAGTGTCTGACTATTGTACAAAAACATTGCAATACTTGACACCAACAACAGTTTAGAGTTACATCAAATGGAACTTACAATACTATTAAGATGTAACTGCAGGAGTACATCGTGCATGGAGAGTGAGGGCATTCAAACAGTTA